>JAEMOT010003919.1:203037-237875 GCA_019297695.1 Apostasia ramifera | reverse complement strand
GGCGGTGGCTGCGCGGCTGCCGGATCTGGAGGAGAGAGGGAGGGTAAGGGTATAATGGTAATTTTTATATTTTTTAATAATAAAAAAATAAAAAAGGACCCAGATGATATTTTGAAAGCCTAGGGACCCCGAAGATATAATTTTAAGAACGTGGACTTGTAAGATAATAACCCTTAAACTCAGGGACCTGGGTGAATTTGCCCTAAAATTAATATGAAATGAAATTAATTGATATATTGAAAATGATATAAGATGTAAATTAAAGTGGATATTTTTATATTAAATATTATGTATGATGTTATTATTTATTATTTTTATTTTATAAAATAAATTATTTTAATAATGTTAAAAACATAAAATAGTACCAAATATGTCGCAAATGACATCTTTGCATTAATCTACGTGGCGCTCTTCTGCGCACGGACCCGCAGACGAAAGCTCAGACGCCTCTCGGTTGCGGTCGCCTGCGTCGCTCGGTGATCCTCATCCCCACTCGTGATCACCTCCAGCAGCCGCACGCGCCGATCTCCGCCAACCTTGACCACGGCTCAACCTCTTCCGCCGGCCGTTCGCGTGGCTCCACCTCCTTCGCAGTCCGACGCCGCTCAAGCTAGCGCCGACCCTCCGACACTGTTGAATTTCATCCAGCTCCAGCTCCGCCATATTCCGGCCCCGTGTCCTCATTTTACCGGCCCGATCGCTTCTTCTCCGCGCAGCTACATCAGATCTTCTCGACATTCTCTCCCCACTCCGGCCACATACGCCTCCATCTCAGGCTAGGTTTACATCTCTATTGGGTGTCTTAGTGATCGTTGAGCCGCTGATTCAGGTAAATCCATCCCTAAACTGAAATTTCTGATTTATTTTCTGGGTTCTTGCTGTAATCGCTGCAATTGTGACTATTCAGTAGCTCTTCATGTGATCTTGATTTTGATCTTGTGTATGATAATTGTGTTGGGTGATTACTGTACGAGGAATCCTAGTGCTGTATAACATAATTTTGTGTTAACACGTGGTTCCAACGCTGTATCACGGCCGTACACGTGGCTCGCAGGTGACACTAACTTCTTATTTAAATGTTTTTATTCTCGTAGGTCCCAAACCTCGGCCACGCGGGTTCGGTTAAACATCGTCCACGACGATCCGGAATCACCCCCTAGCAACATCGACGATGATGTTCCTCGGCTGCTCCTGTCGCAGTCGGCATGGTCTGATCGCGTCGTCTCCAGTACAGAACGCTTTTCCCAGACACGCAAATCAAAGATCTGCGTGCTCCAGTCCTCACGGATCCCTAGAAGCAATGCCAAGGTCGAAAAGTCAAGCTCTCCTTTTCACTACCTCTGGCTCCCCCAATGGCCGACAGTAGCTAGGGTTCAGTATTTGTTTACTCCTTTCTTTTCCGAAAAATTAGGACAGAATTGCACTATCCGCTGCCTATAAATACCCTTGAACTGGCTTCAAGGAAGAGGGAGGGGAAGCACGGATCGAAAAGACAAATCAGAAGGACGGCGGGAAGAGCAGAATCCTTCTTTTATCACCTTTGTAATAAGAGCTTGAGAAAAAAGAAAGCTTTCTCTCTCTCCCTCTCTCTCCCTCTCTCCCTCTCTCCTCTTTCTCATTCTCTGTATTGGTCTTTTCGACCATCCTCTCCCTTTTTCTAATGAAATCATCTCTCGCTGATCGTTCGGTGGACGTAGGGGATTTCTTCCCTTAACCACCTTAAACACCTGCGTGCTATTCTGGATGCGTATTATTCTCGTGTAAGTTTTAGTCAACAGGCTTAACTCACTGCGCGTTGCCGTCTCTCGGGACTCTCCATTTTTTTCTCTTCTGGAACCCCCTGTTTCCCATGTTAATATTTTCTGGTGCTTTCATTGAGACCCGAAAAGCTGGTGGCTAGGACGCGCAGAACCAACTCCGCAGACCGCAACACACACGCAGGAAAACCATCTATCAGGGCGCCAGGTGATGAGGCTTCCGCCTCAACGTCTCGACGTCGCGCTGGATCCACTTCTTCTTTTATAGGTACCCGTATCTCGGAGTTGCAGGGGATGCTGACGAATCTCACCAATCTGGTTACTAGCCTCACAACCCAACAGGCCATGATTCCCAGACAGATCCAGCCAGTCTGCGCTGCCATACTTCCCCCTGCACCTCTCCCGCCGATCGCGGCGGATCCTATCCCTCTTCCGCCGATCGCAGCGCCTTCCATTCAGTCATCTGGCTCTTCTCGGCCGCCTGGACACCCTATTCCTCCTCAAGAGGTCCCTCAAAACCCTTTTCCACCATGTCTGCTACCACAACCTACCTTTTTCCTTCCATCTTTCCCTCCTTTCCTCACCGGACGCAATCCCCTCTTTGCCGGAGCTCAGGCCCTCCTGTATAAACCTGACCCTTTCTTTAGCTCGTTGGATAGCAATGCTTCTTTCTTTGATGCCATCCAGCAAGCACCAGTTCCAGAAGACTTCAGGCCACCCGACTTGAGGCCTACAGGGGTGTTACTGACCTTCGTGAGAATATTCAGGGATTCGAGGCCGCTATCCGCTATCGTCAGCTTGACGAAGCCACCAAGTGTCACCTTTTGGCCAGTACCCTGAAAGGGGCGGCTTTCAGTTGGTTCGTAAAGCTGCCCAGGGGTCACATCTGTTCCTACGAGCACCTGAAATGGGAGTTGATCGCCCTTTTCATTGGCCGAACATGGATGGTTGTTTCTGACATGGTACTCGCAAACATCAAACAGGGTGAGAAGGAAAGTCTGCGAAATTACACCAACCGCTTCTTCGTCACGGCAGCGGAAGCAGAAGATGTAGATACTGCCGTGGCTATGCACAACTGTCGGAGGGGTCTCAAGAGCGGCGACTTGTCCAAATCCCTCCAACTGGCTAAACCTCGAAGCTACCCGGAGCTGGTTGCTAAGGCCAGCCAATTCGTGCTGTTGGAGGATGATGAGGCCTCTCCCCCCGACGTTTTTGGAGCCAAGAAGGAGAAGAAGAGGAAACATCGGGGCAATGAACCATCGTCCACGATGATTCATAGAGGAAGGAATCATGGCAGGAACGAAAGGAGGCCGCAGCAGACCTGTGAGCAAAAACATTTCTTCTCCCGGCCGCTTACTGAAGTATACGCGGCGGCCGTGAAGCAAGGTTGGGTTCGTCCTGCAGGACCCAAACCGACTCCGCCTACCGGAATGAACCCTGCGAGAAGTACGGGCTCAAGCTTCATAAGTGCCGCGCATTGAGAGTCCTGCTCGACAAATTGGCGGATCAAGGCAAGCTGGAAGAGTTCATGCTGATGACCTCTACATTTAATGCCGCACAGAGGGGTAAGGCTCCAGCAAACGTGGGGGCTCCAACCCGGGTCTCACCACCTCCAAATCCTAGCCAACCAGTGCGATCCTATCCCCCTGCCGCAAGAATCATCAACGCTATCTTCAGCGTTGACCTTGCCGCTACACACCGCCAAGTGGTAGAAGCTGGCGGCATCTCTCATCAGCCCTCTTCTTCCATCCCACTCATTTTCTGTCATAAAGATCTTCCCCGTATGGGCAACCCTCACAACGACACGATAGTGGTCACTGCCCGTGTCGCCGATTTCGACGTTCGGCGAGTACTCCTCGACTCAAGAAGCGTGACTGATATCTTATTTGAATCCGCCTTCCTCCATATGGGCCTCAAGGAAGCAAACCTTCTCCATGCAGGAACTACCTTGCTGGGTTTCTCTGGGGAGAGGGTTCAGCCGTTAGGATTCATCTCTCCGCCGGTCTCCTTCTGCGATGACAACGACCACGCCATGAGCATGGTGAACTTCGCGGTCATCAGAGCCAGGTCAGGCTACAATGCCATCCTCGGGAGAACAACGCTCAACTCTTTCGGGATGGTGATCTGGTGGGGACACCACGATCGACCGTCCCTGGCAGAGTTTACCGTCGACGGCCGAGGTCTAGCCACGTTGCTTCAATCTGGATCGATTGACTATTAGGACAGATTTGGAAAGATGGATGCTGCGGATTGCTGACTTGGTGGATTGGAAATCTCCCATTCATTCTGGTTGATTGGAGATTCCATTTTGGGATGATTTTATTTCTCGCATTTATTTTATATTAGTTGTTTCTATTTCTGTGATTGTTATTTTAGGCATGTTATTTGATACTTTTTCGTTTGTGTGAGGAATTTATTACATTATGTATTTTTTTTATTGAGTCAGTTTGTATAGAGGTCTATATAAACGCCTCCTTGTTACTCTTATTTTCTAGTGCTGAATAAATCTGATTTGTGTTTTCCCTTAGGATTATCTGATTCTAGAATGAATCGATATCCTGGATAGGGAAGGGCTTGGGCCTTGGGTGAGAATCCCTAAACTCCACCCGCTCCAGCTAAATTATATTAAATTATCAATATTATTTTAAAGTACTATGATATGTAAGAAATTTGTGTCTAAATGCAATTTGTTTTGCTGACATACATCGAAGTATTAAATGCTGTGTAACTGCAAGTATTCGTTAAAACAACTTGATATGTAACGAATCGGTCCCTAAATCCCTGTATTCACCTAAAAATCATTGATATAGACATGAATAACTGCATAATTATCAATTTTTTTTAAAAATACAATAATATATAATAGTTTGATTTCTAAAAAGTTGTACTTATTTGAAATACGATAATATATCTTCAAATAATGGTATAATTACTGGTATTCCATCAAAATACAATTTTATGTACGTGGTTGGTCTCTAAATGTGTGTATTCAGTAGAAATATATTGACATTATAATGAAGAGGCATTTAGTGACCTCATAATTGTTGGTTTGATTTAGAAAATCTTGTTATATTTGACATTGGACTCGAATGTGTGTATTTAGAAGAAACACAATCATATGACTATTAAGGGTTATAAAATACTCAGTATTCTATTAAAATATATTGATATATAATGAATTAAAGATTAATGGCAAGCATTATATTCAAATACAATGATATTACATTGTACAGTCATATATTTGTAGTATTTAGTCAAAATAATTTGATATGTAAAATATCAGCCTCTAAATATATGTATCTCGCATTAATTCGATGACATAATACTAAATAGTCATGTAATTGCTGATATTCAACTAAAATAAATTTATAAGTATGAACTTAGTCTCCAAATAACTATGCTTATTTGAAATTCGTCGATACAATAATAATTAGAAAATTGATAGTATTCTTTTAAAATACTTTAATATGCACTGAATTGATGTCTAATTACTAGCATTGTGTTGAAATACATTTAAATAGTATCAAATAGTTATAAAATTGCAAATAAATTTTTAAAATTGCTTGACATGTTACAAATTGAGCTCTAAATGCGTATCTTCAACTTAAATTTTTTGATATAGCAATGAGCAGTTGCATAATTATTTGAATTTAGTTAAAATATAATGACATATAATGAATCGGTCTCTAAAAACTAGCATTTAGTAGAAATACATCGATTTATTATTATATAATTTTATAATTACTAGTATTCTATTAAAGCTGTTAGATAAGTCCGAAATCGGTCTCGAAATGCGAGAATTCATTAAAAATACATCAATATAACACTGAATAATTGTGAAAAAGTCAACATTCTCTTAAAATATTTTGATGTGTAACAAATTGGTGCCTAAGTACTAGTATTATGTTCAAATATATTGAAATAGCAATGAACAATTGTCTAATTACAAGGGTTAAGTTGAAATAACTCGATATGTAATAGATTAGCATTTAAATGCGTTGGTTTAACTACAATTCAGTTGTGGGTTCTTAATTGAAATAGCTTCATATGCATCGAATTTATCTCCAAATGATTGAATTCATAATTAACAAGTCGTGATAATAGTGAATAATAGCAGAATTATTAGTATTGTATTATAGTACCTTGATATATAATAAATTGATTTCTAAATGCTAGTATTATGTTTAGGTATATTGAAATAGCTTGTTCTTTTAAATGTCATGATATATAACAAATTAGCGTCCAAATTTTAGTATTTCGTTGAAATACATTAAAAAAATATCAAATAGTCATATAGTTGTAAGCATTTGGTTAAAAATAACATAACATGTATAAATCGATTTGTATTTATATTACCATAAATATATCTATATAACAACGAATAGTAACATAATTATCAGAATTCAATTAAAATGCGATAATATATAACGATTCTATTTCTAAAAGGTTGTATTTAATTGAAATGCATCAATATATTTTTAAGTAATTATATAATTACTAGTATTCTATTAAAATACATTGATACATATGAAATTAGCCTCTAAATGTGTGTATTCAATAGAAATACATCAATCAAACAGTGAGTATTTGTTAAATAATTTGTATTCTATCAAAATAATTTGACATGCAAAGAGCCGGTGTCGACATGCAAGTATTCTATTTGAATACAAGGTATTTATATTGAATAGTTATATAATTATAAAAATTAAATTAAAATAACTTCATATGTAACGAATCAGTGTCTAAATACATGTAATTTGCTTAAATTCGATGATACAACTATAAATAGTTGTATAATGGATCGTAATCAAATGAAAACCTTTATATGTATTGAATAAGTCTCTAAATGCAAAATATAGTTGAAATATATTGATAGAACAGTGTGTTTACTTTTAAATTATTCTGATTTGTGACAAATTAGCATCTAAATACTAGTGTTCTGTTTAAATATATAGAAATAACCTCAAATATCTGTATAATTACAAATATTCAGTAAAAATAAGTTAATATATAACGAATTAGTTTTTAAATGCTCGTAATTAGCATATATTTTAAGATATAGCAACAAATAGTTATGCAGTTACTAATATTCAATTAAAATATCTTTGTATGTATTGAATTAGTCTTTAAATGTGTATATTTAGTTGAAATTCAATGACATAATATTAAATAATTAGAGAATTGTCAGTATTATATTGAAATACCCTAATTTGCAAGAAGTCGATATTTACGTGCTAATATTTTGTTCTAATAATTCAAATAGCATCAGATAATTGTATAATTGTAAGTATTTCATAAAGATAATTTGATTTATAACGAATCGGTCTTTAAATATGTGTACTTAGCTTAAATTTATTGATATAACAACAAGTAGTAACATAATTATTTGAATCGAAGGTCTTATAAAAAGGGTTGTGGCCTTATCTAATTGAATGGAGTGTCGAAAAATAGAGGCGAATGGGTTTGTGGATTTCGATGCTAGGAAAGATTATCCTGATGAGATTTTCATTTCAGCAGAAGGCATTTCAGGTTTTCGACAACTTGTTGTAATTGAGAAAAGTCCTCATTACTGAACTCAGTGCTATAAGCTTAGCCATTCTCTCCGATCATGTTACTTTCAATACCCTGAGCTCAGACCTCCGATATTTAAAGGCCATGCGGCCCATGGTGAGCCCTTCTCTCCAAAGCCCATGGATAAGTCTAATTTAGTTTCTTGCGGGCCTTCCCAGGCCCAGCATATCCCAGTTCTTAGCAATCCTTTTCAATCTCCTCCTCTGGTGGGCCTTGAAAAGGCCCATGTAATTCTTGAAGCCCATTCCTCCTCTCCTATTGCCCACTCTCCTCGTATTGGGCCTTCTCATATCCATTTTAGCCCAACTCTTTCCAAAGAAGCCATTGGGCCCTCCCTAGCTAAAGCCCATTGTAATCCCTCCCTTATATGTCCTAGTCTTCAATCTCCTTCTCTTTGCTCACCTCCTAATCTAGTTGACAATGGCCCCCCCCTTGAAACCCATTTGGTTCTTGGGCCTAACATGGCCCAAGAAGCCTCTCCCTTCATAGGAAATCCTCCACCACTTCAAGAAGCTAATCCCTCCTCTTCCAATTTGCCTTTGGCCTAGTTGAGACCCCTCCTATATCATTCTCTTGCCATGGGCCTCAACAAGCCCATCTTATTGTTAATGTCACTCAAGCCCACTCCCAAGCCCACCCTCTTCATCTTAACGATCCTTCTTCAATCCAATTGCAAGACCATTCCCCTCATAGCCCTAATTCTCTTGCTGAAGTCCCATCTTCTCGGTATGAGCTTTCACCTCCTTTTCTAAGCCCAACTCCTTCCCAAGATCTTCATAGGCCTCTGGTAAGAGGAAAGTGTAGCTCTCCCTCTCCTCCCAACCCCCCACCAAAAAAAAAAAAGAAATCTATTTGTGAGGTCTTATTTTCGGTCTTTGGCCTTTTGGCCTTTTGGGCCTTCTTTATCCCTTCTCAAGTTCTTCTCTCTGTTGGGCCTTAATCCATTTTGGGCCCCATTAACTCCTTGAACTATTTTTGACCTTGGGCCTATATCCCTTGAGCTTGGTCCCTGTTCTCATCTCATCTTTAGATGGGCTTCTCTCTGCTTGGGCTTTCCCCGCGGGCACTGTTAGATGGGCTCTACTCATGGGCTTTCTATGGGCTCTACTCATGGGCTTTCTTTGGGCCTCACAATAAGGCCCTCTTTTGGGCTTTGAACCTTTTCCCTGGGCTTTGTAAGGCTTAACCCGCTTTGAGCCTAGCTGTTTCGGCTGGCCTTCTAAAGTTAAGTAATGGGCCTCGGGGCTCTTTTGAGCATTTTGTAATGATTTACTTATTCCCTTTCTTGTAATGGCATTTGGGCCTCCAATGCATTAAATTAATATGTGGTGTTTTGGGCTTTCCTTTTGGTGGGATTTTGCTTCCCAATTTGGATTTTGCCTTAGTTTTCTCGTGTATTGGGCCTTTGGCCTTTCTCTTTAGCATGTAATAGCATAAGCCAAAAGTGTTTGCCATATTGGCGGGATGGGGGCCCGATGAACACTATCTCCCTTTTTTTATTAAAAAAAATATAATTGTTTGAATTCAGTTAAAATATAATGAAATGTAAAAAATCATTCTCGAAAAGCATATATTCACTTGAAGTGGATCTATATGTCAATAAATATTTTCATAACAACTGATATTTCATTAAAATTTGCTGATATGTATGAAATTTCTTACTAAATATGGGTATTCATAAGAAAACAAATGATACAATTATAAATAGTTGTAAAATAGTTATATTTGCACTTAAAAAAGTTTTTCAAGATGAAAACAGTAATAGTCCAAATGACCGTTTGAAGAGGTTCGATATTTTCAAGCCCTTCCCATTTTTGAAGGAATGAGTCTTTGAAATAGAAGACATATGAATCAAAAGCATCTATGAGATGGAACTCTAAGCAATTGCATTAGACCCTCCTTCGCCTTCGATAGACTCAGAGTCTTCGAAGATTCAAATTAACTAAAATAAAGGTTTCTGCAAAGCCAAGGTTATCCCATCGAAGATAACTTTCGAAGAATTGTGATTTCGACAGAATTAATCACTCTCTTCAGTCGAGAACACAACAGGGCAACCAACAGTGGCACCTATAAATAGGCCCCCACCCTAGTCTACTGGTAAAATTGTTGGCTGCTGGATGGATTTCCGTAGTGTTGAACTGTAGAAGCCGGAATCTTAGAGTGTTCTATGTGCAAGACAAGAATTAGTGAGCGAAAGAAGAGAAGACTGGAGAGCCTCCTCTTCTACTACTGAGTCCCAAACTCTCCCTCTCTCGCCTGAACCTAAAAAGCTCATGTTGGCCATAACTATTTTCTAAGAATGATTCAACAAGACCTTTTATGGATTAAAAAGCACAAATCTAAGTTTATGAACTTCAAAGACCAGAGTAATATAATGTCTTAAAATTATAAGAAGATCATAACTCTCTGGCTGATACAATAACAAGATTGTTTTAAACCAACAAGAAATCCTCAACGAATTGTTAAAGAAATTTGTAATCAGTTCTCAGTGGAGCTTATGGTGAATTCTCTTAAGCTCTTTCGACACCCCCTAGGCAGTATGCATGACACTATCATCTCTTTGCCCTGCACTAATACCACGCTAACCCGTTAAGAGAAATCATGACTGATTCTGGATCAGCAATTCTTGATATCTGGCCTTTATCTTCTTCGAATAAGGCCACAGATCTGAAATCCTAAAGATCGAAACTGTTGAAGTGCAGACTCGACACTTTCGCTCAATTCAGGGCTTTCAAGTCTATAAATACAGACTTAGTATTTCCTTCAAATCAAGTCTTTCGAACCTATCTTCCCATAAAACTCTAAGGGAGACAGAACTATCCTTCAAAAGACCCTTCTCCAAATAAAGTTTTCCGAACCTATCTTTCTATAAAGCCTAAGGGAGATAGAACTGTCCTTTCGAAAGACCCTCTTTTTGAATCATGTCTTTCGAACCTATCCTCCCACAGAGCCTCAAGGGAGATGAAAGCTATCTTTTTCAAAAGACCACCTTCAAGTCTTTCGAACTAACTCCTTTAAAGCAATCCCCTCATACATTGATGGTCATTCCTAAAGTAGTCTCCTTGTGCATCGAAATTTCTAAAGCACATCTCGTTATTAAGAAGACACTGAACGAAGATGCTCATTATGGCTTGAATAAAATGATGCCTCGGTGAGAGCAAATCAAAACATGCCAAATCAAAATTAAAGGCTTTAAGTGTTTCTAAAAATTTGTGATGCCTACCTCTTGATAGTATGCTGCCATGCCCGTGACATACTATCTTGCAAGCTCAATGAGCTGGGTCAGAAAATAGTAAAAAAGATCACAAGTAGATAAATTCCAACTGGATAAGCTGGGGCAAGGAGAACTTATATCAATTGGTTTTGCCTAAATAACAATCATCATAAAATGCAATCATCTTAGCTCCTAGATCTAGGTCATCAATGTAGTCAGAGAATCCTCCTCATGACCAAAAGTTTCATTCCTCTAATAGAGGGTGAGTAATTAAGAAGCTTGTCTCCGTAAGAAATCGTAAGATCCCTAGAACTCTGAAGTCCTAAAGTCATCACCTCTAGAGCGAAATCTATTTATCCTGAGAAGACAGAATTTTTTAAAATCAATATAAGCTTGTCGACATTTCCATTCCTCTTGAGACGCAACAACTTAGTATTTTATTAAAACACCTTAATATATAACGAATTGTGACTAAATGCAAATATTCTATTCAAAAACTATAAATTTTCATCAAATATTCTTATAATTTTTAGTATTTACATAATATAACTTGATATGTAATGAATTGATCTCTAAATGCGTATATTTAACATAAATTCAGTGATATAGTAATAAATTATTTTATAATTGCTCACATTCAATTAAAATAATTTTATCATGTGTCAAATTGGTCTCCAAATATATGTATTTAGTTGAATATATTCATAAAATAATAAAAAGTTGGACAATTATTTTCAATCCTTTAAAATAGCTTGATATGGAATAAATTTGCCTCTAAATGCTAGTAAACTATTCCGATATATTTCAACGACATTGAATAGTTGTATAATTGTAAATTATTTCCTTAAAATAACTTAATATGCTATGTATAGTCTCTAAATGCATTAATTTTGCTTAAATTCACGATATGGAAATTAGCAGTTATGTAATTATTAGAACTCAATTAAAATATAGTAATATATAATGAATCTGTTCATAAAAACTTGTATTTAATTGAAATACATCAATATATCAACTAATAATTATATAATTACTGGTATTTTATTAAAATGATTTGCTATGTATGAAATTAGTTTATAAAATATATACTTAGTAAACATACATTAATATAACTTTTTATTTGGAAGAATATAATTAATATCACAAAGCATAGTTATAAAATAGTCAGTATTTTATTAAAAAGCCTTAATATATAATGAATTGATGCCTTAATGCTAGTGTTATGTTTCAACACATTAAAATAGTATCAAATACCTTTATTATTATATGTATTCAATTAAAATTGCTTTGATATATAACGATTTAATCTCTAAATACTTAAATTTAAGTAAAATAAGATGGTATAGTAATGAATAGTTGCATGATTGTTAGTATTAGAATAAAATATCTTTATAAGTATCGAATTTGTCTTTGAAATGCATCAATATAATACTAAATTATTGTAAAATTATTAGTATTATTTTAAAGTACCATGACATGTAAGAAATGTGTCCAAAAATATTTTTTTTGTTGAAATATATTGAAATAATATCAAATATATCATTATAACATCGAAATATTAGCAATTAATAATTATTAGTTGAAAATTAATTATTTTTATTTTTATTGTAATAATTTCACATATGTTATTACTTTTGTTTTATATATGTTATTACTTTTGTTTTATATATGTAATTTTTATAATGATTTAAAATATCATATCAATATTTTAAATTAGGTTTATTAAAATTAGTTTTTTTAATAGAAATAAATAATGTGAAATGCATATTATTTACTAATTTTATTTTTAATTTATATTTAAGATTAATTATTTGATAATATATAGATTATTTAATATTATTATGACTATACATATAAATTCAATACAAACAAAAAGTTTTTATATTTTCAAAAAAAATCAATGGCTTAAATAAGTAAATTATAATTAATCTAAGGTTAACTCAAAATCTGATCCAAAAATCCAATCCATCACGGGTCATGGATTGGATTCGGGTCGATGCCATCTAATCCAATTTTTGATCCTATTTGGATGTCTTCTAGGTTAGATTCGGGTCAGAGCTAATCCTATCCGAATGTGACCCGTTGACAGGCCTAACTAACTTAATTAGCTTGCCTGCTAGGGTACCAATATTCAAAGTCTCTAGTCTTCTGTCTTATTTAGAGGCAAATTTATTCCATATCAAGCTATTTTAAAGGAATGAAAATAATTGTCCAACTTTTTATTATTTTATGAATATATTCAACTAAATACATATATTTGGAGACCAATTTGACACATGATAAAATTATTTTAATTGAATATGATAACTGTGTTGGGTGATTATTGTACGAGGAATCCTAGTGCTGTATAACATAACTTTGATTAGTTGAAGATCACATGCCTTCATCTCGTTTTTCTTTTTTCTATTTCGGTTTTGCCTACGAACTAAAATCTCTTGATTATTACTTAATTATTTAGAATAAATCTATTTACACATGGAATCCCCACTTGATAAGGACCAACCATGTGGCACCTAATAGAAATAGTGGCAACCTAGGCCCGTAGGCAGTCACTAGGGCTCCCCAGCCTATCATCACATGCCCAAGGATGTTGCTTGATGTTGAAGCCTGACGACGCTTCCCCAAGTCTACTAACACCTCCCCCAAAGAGAGGCGCTATCTCCTACATGCTTCACTCTAGTCGAGGCAATGGAGCTTGCGCCATCATAGGGAAGAAAGCTTGCCATGGAAGAAACAAGGCTTTGTTCTTATCCATTTTAATATATTTATATTTTGGTCCTCTAATTTTTACCTTTTTATAAATAGGTCTAAAATTATTATTTTTAAGTTCAATTTTATCCATATCAAATCCTAACTCAATTTTTGCAAATTTTAAATCTTATTCTGGGCTACATTAAACTAAAAAAAATCATTTGTAACATAATTTAACATATCCAATTTTGTTTTTTAATATGAGTAAAATGACATTTAACTAAACATCAATATTATACTAGAAATTTAAAACCTGGATATTACAGATTCTAATATCAATAAAGTCAAATTGATCACTTACTATCAAAGAGCAATGGAACTTCTTAAAAATTCTCCATTTATAGGATCACCCAAATTTCTTGCACAATGAACTGTCAAGCAGACACTTTAGCAAGATTAGCCAAAGAAATGGCTGAGGACAAGCTTGTACTACTCACAGTACGAACAAGGCATGTACTCACCCCAGCAATATGGACCGCCATATCGCAGAACGTCGAATCTTATCTATACCAACTAGCCATCTCCAAAATACAAGACATGAAGGCACAAAAGTTAATGACAGGAGAAAGTCTCTCATCAACTACCTCGGAAGAAGGAAAATTGCGGTAAGAATCCTCTTTGGCGCCACAAATCAAGAAGAGAGCGCTATAATTTGCTTATGTAGCAAACATTCTACGAAGGTTCAACCAACTAGGCTCCAATATTTCAGATCCGAAGAAGCTAAGAAAGTTGTGGTTGAAATTCACAAAGGTTTGTGCGACTTTCACTAGTTTGGACCTAAAATTCTTCTTATAGCCAAAAGAATTGACTATTGTTAGCCAAATATTGTTAGCCAAATGTGATGAACGACTACACTAAACACGTAAAAAGTTGTCACGAGTGTCAATTTCATGGGGATGCAATCCATTAACCTCTGGCTTCCTCACATCCAATAGTGTCTTCACCATTTTAAAACAGGGGCACCGATTTAGTTAGGCTAATCAGTCCACCATCTTCTGGAAGACATCGATTCATTTTGGTAGCAACTTACTAATTCTCCAAATGGGAAGAGGCTATCCTGCTCGGAGAAGTCAAAACAAATAATGTGATGGAAGTTCTTTAGAGATTATAGTATTTACCATTTTGGTGTGCCACGGTGAATAATATCAAATAATGGCCTCACCTTCAAAAGCATCTAAATTACTAGATTCACAGAATGTCACTGAATTGATTGATGCTTCTATTCCATCTACAATCCTAGGGCGAATGGGCTAGCCGAGATATTCAACAAGACCGTGATGAACTACTAAGAAAACTTCTCGTGCAAAAGAAGTGAGAATGACATAATAAGCTGACAAAAGCATTATGAGCTTACCGCACAACCTTTAAGACTTCGACAAAAGCAACACTGTACTCTTTGGTATTCAGAGCTGGAGCTATGCTACCTTTAGAGATCGATCACCCCTTTTTGCGAATGGCTGTTCCACTCGGCCTCTTAGCAAATGACAATGTTTGTGAGGCTGAAAAAATTAGACATATTGGATGAAGCATGTTCCAAGCTCAATAGAATTTAGAAACTTACTAAGCGAGAATGACAAAAGCCAATAACAAATGTTGTCACCACGGAGCTTGGTTCTAGGAGAACTTGTGCTTGTTAGACGTCGCTCAATTATCTTCTACAAATGTTTTGATGGAAAATTTGAAATCCACTGGAATATACTGTTTATTAGTGAAAAGGCATATGAAGAAGGAGCCCACTAGTTGATTGACTTCAACATGAATGCTGCCTATCAACGGTTGCTTCCTAAAGAAATACTGCATATAGATAAATCAACTCCATGTAAAACTCAATGATGGTGCAGATTTTGATTGTCCTTGTCTTAGTGGAGTAATTTATTGTAATCACCCAATGCCCTTTGTTTGAAATATACAAAATCAAAAGAAAAATTGGCTCAACAAGCTGAAATAGGCCGAGTCAAGATTGGGAAAGAAATCTTATCTCTAAGTCCTCACTATTGAGTTAGTCCATGAGATACGTTCTTAAAGAAAGGCTTATGCTCTCCAACTTATTGAGCTGTAGAATACATTCTTGACAAAAAAGAAAAAAAACTCAAAACACTAAAAAAAAACTAACTAGCCTGAAAGGCCAGATTAAGTCGAACTCCTACAAAAAATCTTTAACATATAATTGAAGCCATAGTTGTAGATTAAATCTTCAGTGAAAACATCTCAAAAGCGAAATGAAGGGTACAACTAAGAATGTATCTATTAAGAGGTAATCTTCAAAAGGGATTGTCATTAGATGAAGAAAATGTCATGGAATTTCCATTTTCATCAGAAGCATGCTCAACAAAATCAACAAAAACGATGAGTATGTTATATTTCATTATGAAGTGAATACTAAGTATATCAACAAAGAGAAGGGGATGAAATACTTGTCTTTTCCTTCTCCTAGAACAAAACAAGTACAATCAAACAACTATAAGGGCATTTAGAGAGTCGATTGACTCACTCTCCTTTTAGTAACGAGAATGATTATCTGCTTCTCCCCTTCACGGTGGTCCTCTTCGGGCGAGAAACCAGACACTGCCTTTTGGTCGTCATCAATCATTTTCTGGGGCAGAGGTCATGGCTCGGAGCCAATGCCAGAAGTAGAAGGAAGACATGAGAAGTGTTGGTGTGGAAATATAACTCTAGCCTTCCTCTCCAAGAACAATTATAACTCCATCCTCCTATCAAAACACGAGCGAAATGCCGTTAAATATATTGAAGCCAATGAAGAAGAGATATAGCAAACCTCGAAGATCTTTGCAAAGGGTAGCTGAAACACCTCTTTTATTCTCTGAAAATCTTTCATGTGGTCTCGTTTGGTTGGGACATTAAAAACCTTAAAATTTCTTTAAAAATACTTTCATCAATATTTTATATTTATTTCACATCAAACACAAATTTAGAAATTAAAAGTCAACTTTATTTCACATCTCGCACAAATCTCAACTTTAAAAAATTACTTTATTTCATAACTTATATATACTTTAATAAATAAAAATCAACTTTATTTTACATTCAATATAATCCCTAATAATAAAATAATTTTATTTTATATCAAACACAATCTCTAATAATAAACTAACTTTATTTCATTTATAAAAAAAATTTATTTTACATCATAACATTAAAATATTTTTCTTTCTCCCTCTATCTCAAAAAACATTCAAATATCTCTGAAGCGTACTCTTACCAAACGAGGATATACAGCTGGAAGAGGTCGAACAAAAATTTGTTTATTTGCATCAGCCTTATAGGGGCTTATTCAAGAATGAGATTCCTTGAGAGTAGTTCTAGATCTGGGCCAAGACGAATTGGTGTAGGGAATTTATTGAAACCATTGAATTCAGAATATGGAAAAGTAGCCCCCCGAGACTTCATAGTTCCTTATTTTGGTCAAATTGTTTTTCACAATTCACAGTGAGGATGATCAATAGGAGAAATAGACCAATGGCAACCCAATCGCTCTAAAGGATAAGGTGGGTGTGAAGGTTGGTTCATCACCTCATCCCTATTTATAGCAAAGATGAGGACTATGATAAAGAATCTTTCTTTTTCGTGATTTTGGTTTCCTTGCCGTAGTAGTTGAGAAGGAAGAAGGAGGATAAAAAATTTAAAGTATGAGAAATGAATGAAGTGAAGTGTGTTTAAATAAAAAAAGTATAAAAGAGAGAAAATAATAAAATATTTAAAATTATATTTAAATAAAAATAATTATAAAAATTTGATACTTACTCAATTCCAGTTATTAAGACATTAATTCATTTATCTTGCTTTGTAAAATATTAAACATTCTAGTAATTTAATTTTCAAATGATTTTTTAAATCGTTTAAAAATTCTAAATTCTAGAATTTGTCTAAAAAATTAGCTCATATTGAAACTTAGGTATTTTGAATTTCACACATTCCCAATTCTTGTAAAATATTGTAGAATTATTGAGTAGATAGAAGTTTTGTGAAAATATCGACTAATTGATTGTCGGTAGACACAAACTTTAAAGAGATATCCATCCTCGACATTTGAAGGGATAAAGTGATGCTTCATCTCTATGTGTTTGGTACGTGAATATTGAATTGAATTTTTTTATGAGATTTATAGTACTTGTATTGTTACACCAAAGCGGAATATGATTTACGATTATCCTGTAGCCTTTTAATCATTGTTATAGCTACAATAATTATGCACAACTTCCAGCGGTTGTATATTCTGCTTCAGCTGTTGATAATAGTATCGTATTTTATTTACGAGTGGACCATGATATGAGTGAGTGACCGAGAAATTGATAAGTACCAAACGTACTTTTTCTATCGACTATGTATCTGGTAAAATCAGAGCCTAAATATTAGATTAAAATTGGGTCACTAATAATCTTAGGGTACCTAACCCATAGTTGGCTGCACTGATTAAATAATAAAAAATACATTTTATTGTTGTGTAATATAATTTTTTTAGTTTTGCTTGAAATCGGGCACACATACACACACTATACATAATGTCCGATCTACTTGCTATCAGATAAAGAAGAGATCCGATTATGTCTCGATATAATTTCTATTCAATGTCTTTACCTGATTTGTCTTTGTCTAATTTCATAGTAGAGCTCATTGGAATTTCACTAGGTTTCAAGTTACCGAATTTGAATTTCTTCAACAGTTCCTTGATTAATAAATATACCATCCTTCTGTTGCTTAACATGTAATCCAATAAAGTAGCTTAACTCACCCATTAAACTTATTTCAAATGTGGCTTGTATTGTCTCGACAAGATCTTTACAAAGATGTTCATCGGTAGACCTAAAGATAATATTTTCGATATATCTTTGAACAATTAAAAACTCATTCTTAATTCATTTAATAAAAAGTATTGTCTATTGTACCTTTCTCAAAATCATTTTCGATTAAAAGTTAACTTAGTCTTTCATATCAGGCCCTAGGGGCTTGTTTAAAACTGTGCAAAGCCTTTTTTAGACGATATACATAATTTAGAGAATCTGAATTTATGAACCTCAGTGGTTGTTCTACATAAACTTTATCGTTTATAAAATCATTTAAAAGCGCACTTTTTACATCCATTTGAAATAATTTGAAATCATTAATACTCGAATAAGCAAGTAAATGCCGAATGACTTCGAGACGGGCAACTGGGGCGAAGGTTTCATTAAAATTAATTCGTTCGACTTGATTGTAGCTTTTAGCCGCTAAGTGAGCCTTATTTCGAATAATTTTTCCTTGATCGTTAAACTTATTCTTAAAGACGCACTTTGTTCCTATAATTGGATGATTACTTGGTTGAGCAATTAGCTCCGAAACGTCATTACAAGTAAGCTGATTTAATTCTTTTTGCATAGCAATTATCTAGTACTCATCTGATTCGGCTTTGTCAATGGATTTAGCTTTAATTTTTGAAATAAAAATCGTATAATTGTGTTCGTACAAGAATGAAGTATATGTTTTAACGCCCATAAATGGGTCGCTGATGATACGTTTAGGTGGATGAGCGCTTTTTTATTGCCACTCCTTTGAAAAAGTGGCATCATTTTCATTTTGCTCCCCCTTCGTGCTTCCTCTTGAGGTTATATTTTTAGCTTGTGTTCATTATCAACAAACGATAAGTCCTTAATTTTATTAATATTCTTATTTGGCAATTCATCAATATTTATATTTACACTTTCTTCTATAATTTTAGAATGTTTATTATATACTGTGTATAAGCCCTATTCATACTAAAATATTCGAGGAAAATTACTTTGTCTAATTTGGGATCAAACTTTGCTAAGTAATTCTTATTCGTTCGAAAGCTAAAATATTTACATCCAAATACTTCGAAGAATAAAATGTTAGGTGATTTACCCTTATATAGTTCGCATGAGATTTTTTCTTAATAAACGGTTTAATAAATACCCTATTAAGAGCGAAGCAGGTTGTGTTGACCTCTTTTACCCAAAAATATTTGTCAGAGTATCGTCCTTGCCATTCAATTAGAGTTCTATTTTTTCTCTCAACAATCCCATTTTATTGGGGTATTTGAGGAACTGAAAGTTATATTTAATTTTACATTTGGTACAAAACTTTTCGAACTTAAAGTTTTTAAACTCTCTCACATGATTACTACGAATTTTAATAATTTTTGAGATATTTTGATTTAAAATACGCTTAGTTAAAATTTTAAAATAATCATAGGACTCATCTTTCTTTGTTAAAAATGATACCTACGTAAATCTTAAAAGATCATTTACAATTACTAAGCTGTATTGTTTACCTCCTAAACTCAAAATTTGGATGAGACAAAAAAGATACATTTAAAGAAGTTCCATTAGCTTAGTAGTTGAAATATTATTTATTAATTTAAATGAGAATATTATTTTGTCATTTGACAAATGTCACATATGTGATTTTTATCGAATGAAATTTTTGATAAGTCCTAAATATATTTAATTTTGAAATTTTACTTAAAGTGTGCATGTTAGCATACTCAAGCCGTTTATGTCAAATCCAAAACTCTTGGGTTTGGGTAGATAAATACTTTAAGTTGAGGTTTTCTATCGTGCTCAAATTACTCTTATACATGTTATCAATTCTTTGACCTGAAAACATGGATTCGTTATTTAGTAAAATATCACAATGACTAGACACAAAAGTTAACATTAAAACCGTAATCACATAATTGAGAGATACTTAAAAGATTGAAAATAATGTCATCTACTAAAAAGACCTTATTTATAAAGAATTTGGTGGAGTTATTTACGCCGAATATCTGCTTTTTAGTATTGTCTTTAAATGTCACAAGTCCTCCAGCTTTCACTTCTAAACTCGCAAATTTTGAGCGACTTTCTATCATATATTTAGAGCATCTACTATCGAGGTTTCATATGCCTCCACTTGCTCTTAAGCAGAGACATATCCACAAAAATGGAGGGGACTAATATAGTTTAGGAACCCAAATAACTTTGGATGCTAAAACACGACTTATACTTTATACTTCATTTTTATTTATTTTCTTCTTAGGTCTCTGAACGTAAGAAAATGATCTATTTTCAATGGCCCTCTTAATACGATAACATTAAACAGTTTGATCATTCTTGCTACAATAATGACAAGTGTTTCTCGGATGTGAAAAATAATTTTCATTAGGTTTCATGTGAGAAACATAGTGCATGTGGGAAGAAGAGGACTTAGAAGAATTTTCAAGAAGAGAAATCTTCATCTTCAATCCACCATTTTCGATTGTGAGAAGCTTTACTTCATCTAATGCTTTGCTTAGATGTGTTTCTGAAGTATTATATTTTTCATTTAAATTTTTATTTTTATTTTTATAATTTATTATAATTCTTTTTATAATCAAGATATTTATTTTTAAAATTTTCATATTCAAAACATAATTCATTTAATGCTGAATCTAGCTCTTCACATGAGAGTTCATTATTTACCTTTTTTTTATGATCAGATTTGTCTTCTTGATCTTGCGCCATTAAGCAAAAATTGATCGTCTCCATTTGTTCTTCATTTTCACTAGAGGATTCTTCAGAATTACTCTATGTGGCTATCATTGCTCTTTTCTTCTTCTTATTGGGATTCCCTTTCTTTTTGAGTTTAAGGCAGTTAGGTTTGATATGCCTTATCTCCTTGCAGTCGTAGCACTTTACTTCTGATTTCTTATTCTTTTTGTTAAATCTAGACCTTCTTGGTCGGATAAACTTGTCTTTCTTCCTAATCAGACAATTGAACTGTCTCGAGATCATAGCAATCTCATCATTCAGTTGACTTTCTTCATTTGATGAGGAATCTAATGATTACTCTTTAGATTGAAGAGATGCGGAGGCTTATAGGGCTATGGCCTTCTTTTGTGAAATTTTTATTTTCTCAGATTTTTTTTTGAGCCCCATCTCATAAGTAATGAGAGAGCTTAAAACCGTGTCTAGCTCATACTTAGATCTGTCATGAGCTTCAATAATCGCAGTAGCTTTAGCATCGTATTGCTTTGGGAGGCACCTAAGAACTTTTCGAACTAACTCTTTATTTGTAAAAATTTTACTAAGTGAAATCATGTATAAGCATATTAATTTTAGATTGTTTAACTTGCGAGATTCCTTCGTAGGTTATTTCTATTTTTTTTCGCACCTCATGAGCCATAGAGAGAGTATAGATTTTATTTAATTCTGCAGGTGATAAATCATAATTTAAATGACTCTTGGCTTTCGCATCAAGTTGTAATAGTTTATGTTCTTCTCATCGCATTCACTAAAAAGTTTAGGTACTTCCTTACCGTTTAGTGTCTTAGCAAAAATATTAAATTCGTTTATAACCACTTCCCACAATTCAATATCGATATCTTTTAGGAAGCCCATCATGTGTGCTTTACAATAATTGTAATGAAGCCCTTTAAACAACGGCGGTCTAATAACAGACTATTTTTCGCAAAGTACCTCATCACCAAATCGAATAAGATCTGACATGAGTTAATCTCTCAGATGTAAAGTCTATTTTAGAGATCTAGCTCTAATGCTAATTGTTGGTCCACTTGCACACTCAAGTGAAAGCTGAATTTGGTGTAATTAAATTTTGAAAACAGAATCCATATCAAGTACACTAGCTTCTGAATAATATAAAAAATAAAAATGTAAAGACGAAAAATGTCACAGGATATATAGTGGTTCAGCTATTTTATTGCTTAGTCCACTCTCTTTTGTTCTCCCTTCGGTGTTCCACTATTTTAACCTTGTTGTAGCCAAGTTCAAGCTTTAGTATAGGTGAAAAATCCATACCTTTTCGGTCTAAAAGCACAAACCAAGCCCTTAATCTTTCTCATCGTGAGAAAGGAACAACTTTACCTCCTCTTACTTAAGGACAAGTAAGAAAAACCCTTTTCTTTGCAGGGATACTCAAAACCAAACTATGAATAAGAAACTGAAAAAAGTAAATTAACTCGACTTAAAATTTTCCAAGAACTTTATGTGCAAGTAAGTCAACTCAATTTTCTAGAGAAAAAATTAGTGTTATCTTTGTGAATATTCTGTGAAATGTAATAATTAAAAGAAGAGGAAGATACAACTCAACGAGATAGTTCAAGACAACATAAAATGAGTTAAACAGAAACTTCGAAAACTTATCTCGAAAATAATGCAAAGTAAAATCACTTGAACATTTTCTGTAAAAATTTTAAAATTTTTTGAGTTTTATGCAATTTATAAAATCTAAAAAATAGTAAAATAAATATAAAATTATAAAGAAAAAGTTATTCACCAAAAGGTTTTAAGAAATTTTTCAGGATAGTTGGAACTTAAATGAGTAGTATAAAAATCCGTGAATCTTTAAGAAAAATCGATTTGGGGAGAAAAATAATACCCGAATAAAAGTACTTTTGAAGATTCAAGAACTTCTTAGAAGCGACTTCTAATATTGTGAACAAAAACTTTGAGCTTAGGGAGAATTTTTCTGCTGATGAATAAGAGAGTTTAAAGTTTTGTTTGGCCAAAGAGGGAGATTAATCTAAAATGTCTTTTACTTATAGGTGAAGTAAGAGGTAAATTAGTTATTTAAGCATTACAATTTTTTGTAAACTAATTGAGGGATAAAACTAGCCACTTAATATGTTTTATGGTTAATTTTTAGGAACAAAATAAGGAAATGGATTAAGTATGGTTAGTTGAATTCAAAATATCGAGTTTTGAACTAGTTGAAAGCATTCGAAATTTATTAGAAATAAATTTTGTGAAATTTAATTAATTTATTTTCATAACTAATTATTTAATTTTATTTATTTTTTAATTAATTAATTTATTTATTCTTTATTATTATTATATATATGTAAATTTTGAAAATAAATTTTATCGTTTACAGTTGATGACACACGTTAAAGAGTAAAATTATTGGTTAAATTAAATTCAATCAAAAATTCAAATCTTTGAAGATCGAAGGAAACATGTGATCGAAAAATTTACTTGTGTAATTTGAAATTTTTCGAAATCTCAATTCATTAAAAAATAAAATAAAAAATAAAAAATTATCCAAAAATCAAGAAAATCATGAAATAGATTTAGTTATGTTTATTTTAATTTTCTCTGGATAAATTTGTTATAATTTTTTTGCTTGTACATGATAGTCTAAAATTTTTTAGCGAATGCATTTTTGAAATTGAATTTTCGATTTAATGCTTCTTTTCGTAACGATCTTTATTAACTTCTTTTCTTTTTATTCTTTACTTGATTTTATCAATCGTAGGCTAAGATCATCTTGATGATCAATTTTCTTAGATCCTAAAAAGCTTAAGTACAATATATACTAATAAATAGAAAATTAATCAATAATTTTATTATTAGCGTGCTTGTTATCATCAAAATCCATAATGGCTCAACAAAATAAACCTTTAATTTACATCTCAAACCTCTTTAAGGCAGACGTGTCTTTCAAGTTCTTATCTCGATCCTAAGAGATTTCTGTATTACTCGCAAGTTGTTTATACTTCAAAATGCAAGTTTGTTTTATGTTTTATATACTTTTTTATATATGAATTGTTAATTTTATTATTATTGTATTTGACGTATTATGCCTTGTTCGTGTACTGTATTTTGCAAAATCATGTCGCCCTGTCGCACTATGTCATGTCCTATGTCTTGTGTCATATACGTGCTTCACAGGGAATGAACTTCATGCATGGAGAATAGTTTACTCATAGATTTATGACTTTCTTATTTACCACTTGGACTTAAAAAGTTTAACTCGTTTTTTAAAATGTATAACATAAAGTAATATATAGGGCATTTACATACATACCTCTGTATTCATCTTCAATTATAAATTAAATCTTTACCATTTTATTTTATAACTTAACTCTCTCGCGTTTGTTTTGAGGTTTTTTTAGCTCAACACAAATTTCAACTGTGAAAATCAATTTTATTACACATCTAACACAAATACAAATCTTAGAATTAACTTTATTTCATATCTTATGCACTTTCTAATATTAAAATAAAATTCTTTGATATTAAATTTAAAAAATAAATTTATTTTTCTCTTATCTAAAGAAAAACTCAAACCAAATGAGGCCTTAAATCTTCTAAATACAACATATTTAGAACTTACATTTAAAAAAAATATGTTGTCTTTTTTTCAAAGTTTCTCTAATATAGCCGCGGAGATTCGGCCACCGCACCGCGTCACACAGCCATCGCAACTCATTGACGGCACCTTATGCTAGTTGTCCTGCTGTCCCTAGTCAAGCCTACAATTAGCCCTGAGTGTCCTTCCACACCCGCCACTCGTTCCCTGCATCGCCTTTGTTTGAGTTTTGCTGTTGCTGCCACCAACCATATTTGCCATCCCGATTGTGTGGAGTTTTGGTCGTTGTGACTGTGACCCCAAGTTTGGTGCGACTTTGACTCGTTATCGCGTGAGATTGTCTCTGATTTGCGACGAATCAGCGGATATAGTGTCTCCACTTGGTATTCTCTTCACCCACTCCGAGTTCTATGTTCATTTCCGCTTTTTTTTCCCTTATACTTAGTTTGTGAGTGGTTTCCATGTGTATGTGAATTGCCTTATAGCTCTAATTTAGTTGTGTTCTTATGATATTTGCCTCTATGTTTATTGATCACGTGTCCTAAGATTGTTTTGTGAATGTAATTTTTTAGACATTGCTTAATTTATGACTTCTGTTGCATGAGTTTCTTATGTTATTATGGATGTTAAAACCTTAGTAGCTAGGAGTTAGTTTTCCTAATTAAATCTCTTTGTGAAGCTCTACTTATAACATTTAGATTAATTCATATAAATAGCATTAATTTTGCATCTAGCTTGGTGTAAGAAAATTGTTTATTAATTAGCCCTACATCACTCACACAACATTTAGGATCCATTCTAATAATCATTTTAGTTTCACCATATGCCACTAGCTGTTTTTAAGACAGCATATAGCTATAATTTTGAATAATTAGAATATCACAAATGACAAAATTAAGTAAAGCTACAAGCATAGAACTTGTAAAACATGAACTTTCAATCTGAAAAGTTTTTTAATTTTTAGAGTTCTTTTCAATATCATAAACTTACTAAATTCATAGGTTGTCATCTATTTCATTCAGGGCTGCCTCTAATACTAACTTAGAGCAATAAAATCATCATTTAAATGGCAGAATTAAACAGAGATAAAACATAAAACTTATAAATAAATAAGTTGAACTATCATTATACCAAATTGGAATTCGTTTGCCCAATCCCTCACTCGAAAATTTGTCAAAATTATAAGATTCCCTGACAAGTTTTAATAGAAGGATTAAAACCTATCTTTTTGCTCAAAACTAGTGGATGATGTAAACACAAAAGTTGTTACACACTTATGAAGAATCTGGCTACCAAATTTCATACAATTTAATGCTCATGTGATCCAAAACAATAGCAAAGATAATAGAAAATTCAGTCCAAAATTTTAGCATAATAAGACCATCCTTATCAAGTTCCACAACTTCATAAACACAAATTTTAAGGGAAAGGATCATCTATCTTATTTGTACCATGTCTAGGGTTAAAACATTCCTCTCCATAGTGAAGCCCTAGGCTGAACTATCTTATTCTCCTTCAGTTCTTCTACAATAGTAGCAAGATGGTGAATGAAATTATGAAGTAGATGAAAGCTCCTCTCCGTCTACCACAAGCTTGGAATGGAGTTTGACTCTACACTTTCTTTTTCTTTCAAATTCTGTCTTTTTTTTTTGTTCTTTTTCACTCATGGCAGTTGCTAAAAGAAAAATGAGAGGAGATTATTCTTCCTTTCCTTTCCCTATTTTTCTTTTACATGACACCTCATATATAGGCTCTTGCCACCTGATGCCTCCATACAAAACACTTGGCCATCATCTACCCTTAACTGTGAACCATGCGTTTCATCACCAATACTAGGTGTCAACCAGTGATTATCTAATTAAATAAAGTGTTAAGGGCTTAGTGAATTTTATGTTAGGTTAATTGAACTTAACACTAATCAATCTACTCCAATTAACGTCAAATTTTGGTGAAATTGCATTCAAGTCCAAGCAAAATAAATTATTTCTTTTACTTAAGTAAAATACTCCTTATCAATAGGTTATTTTTCATTAACCTCAAATGATTACCTTGAAACTCTTCTAACTAACCATATTTTTTGTTGCTCATTAGGTCTAATACTTCAAATTATTACAATTCTCTCTACTTCAAGAAATTTCGTTCTCAAAATTTCGCTAAGAAGATTTTGTAATATTTCCACTTCCATAGCACGACCCTAATATTTTACTCGATTTCTCTAACCCCATTACATACTCAAATAATTTCACATCCAAATCATATCAAGCAACAATTCACAACAATAACATTAAGTTTGTAATCAACTATAAAATGTGTAGTCATCAATGCTTTCCTTTTATGGTGTCTACACACTTTCTCCCAATTGGATCTCAGCCGCTTTGATACCACTTCATAACATCCAGTAAAGAAATTATTCGCTTTAGTGTTAGAGAATTACGTGACTTGAGTACTTCCTAGGAGATGACCCATCTCAGTATTACTTCAGCTCAAGCACACTTAATCATAGAGTTTTCTATCATTAGCGTCACGATTTTGTCCCAATCATTTGGAATCACATTATCTACTTATATAGCTCAGGAACTCTCCCCCTTTCCGATGTGAGATGATTCATTTCTGTGCCCCTCTACCTAAAAGCCTGCCGGAGCCGTTGCTTTAATGAATGTTATAGTTTTATCTATCAAAGATAAGATTATAGAGGGTAGATGTAGGTGGTATAGGCATGCACAATGTAGAGAAGAAGGGGAACTACTAAACTGAGTGGATAACATAATCGTTGAACGAATTGGAAGAAAAGATATAAGCCAAAAGTAACTTGCTTATTGGATTGAGCAGGATAAATTGGTGAAAATAGGATTTATGAAGCTGGCCCAAATTGTCTGAATGAGATAGTTGATGGTGATGATCATAACATGAAACTGCATACTTACATAGCTGGGGGCATACCTTACAACTTGGCTCATACATTTATGGCAATGACGAGATTTAAATTGCCAAGTGATTATTTTTGGTTCTTTATATGATTTTCATTCCTTGTGTTGTATTGTTAAAGTTAACTATTTGTAGTCATTGCCAACAAATTCTTATGGTGTTGATGATGTTTGAATGGAAAGAAGAATTGATTTTCCAAATTTTGATGGGCATTTATTGATGGGATTGTTAGAGATAGCTTAGTTTGGTTTGATCTAGGTAAGACCGTTTTCATTCTCTCTTTCCAACCATTTATTTAGTGATACGTGTTCATGCTCTTGAACTTGGTTCTCATCGGCTTTTACAATGCAAAATACATTCCTAGATGTTGATTTATTGCATGAATTTGATTCTTTGATCTATTTGAATTGTTCCATCAAATTTGGTGCTGATTTGTATGGTTTTGCATTGGCTCATAATGTGATTTCTTTTGAGATAGGTTTTTTTATGGTGGTGATTATGATTCACTCATATATAGGTATCACCTCGGTGATCACTCCACATCTTTTTCGCTCCTGAGTTGTCAAAGGCTCGCCAAGTTCCGCCTGGTTTGTCCTAGAACCACATCGTACTGTGGGAGATTGGCTCTGATACCATTTTGTAACATTTCAATTGCCAGTAGGCTGATCCCTTCTATTATCGTGTCTTGATCGTTAGTAAACTAAACACGATAATAGAAGGGTTCAGGTTACTGGCAATTGAGATGTTACATACTGGCTTGATGAATCTTATTGAAGAAGAGAAAATCTAAGGACGATGAGGGTGAAGTTTGGCTTGGATGCAACTCATGGTATGAAGGCTATTTATAGAGTGAGTACGCGTGAGTTTTAGGGAGATTTGTTGTTTTAGCTGGGTGGGGGTTTCTTTATGGTCTATTGAGATGATAGCAAGTGGTTTAGTTGAGAGAAAAAGGTAAATAAGTTATAAATTTCATTATTATGTGACGGTGGGAAAGGCAAAAATTTAATTTGTGCTTTTATTTTGAGGTTCTTGATATTTCAAACACACATATTATGATCCAAATTAAATTTTTGTTTAATCATTATTTTGATTGTGTATTTCTTAAGCAAGTTTTTATATAGGTTTTCCCATGTGATGGCAGAGATTGCGCTATATGATGCCCTAATAGAGACATTGAAAGTTTGGCCAGTAAGACAACTGCATATAGTTAGGGTGGCAGTGGTTAACACAATGGAGTAGATAGTGTTTTTCCTGTGGCGGATGTATGGACCTTTTGAGGGTGAGGTAGGCGAAGATGATGTAATATTGGTGAACGACTATCATGGTTGGACCAGGGTGGTTAGAACTCTGTTACAGAATATATGGGGCAAAAGTAGTGAATGGGATCCTCCTTACTATTCTTAAAGCAATGAGTTGGGACCTATTGGAATGGAAGGAGCCACTAGCAGAATGGCCTTGGGCCGTAGAGTTGGGTGATAAGAGAAGAGTGTTGATCATATAAGATGGAGGACGAACCATATGACCTAAAATAATCTCTTCGGGTTTGTTACTCAAGGGGAGTTTGGGCTAGTATGCAAGCTAAAGAAGTCACTATATGACCTAAAGTAATCTCCTTGGACTTTATTTGGTAAAGTTAGTTTAGCTATGATTCGACCTTGCATGTTGCGTCATATGTTAGATCATTTAGTATTCTGCGGGACATCAAACTTTAAAAATGTATCATTCTTATTGTCTATCTGGATGACATCATTATTGCGGGAGATACCGTCGATGGGATTGTTGCTTTAAAAAACCATTTATAACAACAATTTCAAACCAAGAACTTGGGAGATTTAAGATACTTTTTTGGTATTAAAGTTGCTCTCTTAATGGGAGAAGTGTATATATCATAGAAAAAATATGTTTTGGTGTGCTCAAGGAGATTGGTACTTTTGGCACTAACTGGTTGATGCTTTTGTGGATCCAACTGTTAAATTAGTGCCCAAATAAGGGGAGTTGATGTATGATCTAGGATGATATTACAGATTAGTTAGAAATCTCAATTGCCTAACAATAACTCAACTGACGCTTCATTTATTGTAAGTGTGATTAGTCAGCTCCTTGAATTCCCTTTTGAAAGTCATTGGGAGGTTGCTTTGAGAATTCTCGTATATCTTAAGCCCCCAAAAAAGGGCATTTATATCATGATCGTGGACTGCTTTAGGTGATAGGATATACATGCTGATGTAAGTTCCTCGATAGATTGGCAATCCACGTTAGGCTACTATTTCTTATTAGGAGGAAACTCTATATCTTAAAAGAGTAAGATGCAGAATATAATAGCAAAGTCCTAAGCAAAGGCCAAAGCAATGACACTAACACTATATGAGTTTGCATGGCTTAAGCAATTAATGCATGAGTTAGGATTTAATCAATTTGAGCCTATGAAGTGCTTTGATAATTCAGCTACTATGCAAGTTGCCTCAAATCATATCTTACATGAAAGGATAAAATAAATCAAGACTTATGGACACTTCGTCAAGGAAAAAATACAATCCAAAGAAAGCATTATCTTTTATCAACTCTGATGATGAATTAGCAAATTTGTGCTAATTTGTTAGCTAAGTCTCTGATAGACACTAGAATTGAATATATTTACAAGTTATGACCTTATGATATTTATGCACCAATTACAGGTGTGTTAAGGGGTTCGATGTAATTATAATTGATCCTAGATACTTATATATAATGTAAAAATAACCTTTCATATATATATATATATATATATATATATATATATATATATTCAATTTATCATTGGTGGATTGGACCAGTTCATTTCAATTAGGATGGGTGATTTTGTGAGAAGCACCTTAAGTCATTTAATTTCCTAGAACTAAAACAAACATACCTCTATATCTAAGTCATGGAATGTCACAAATGGTGCTAAAGCCAATATCTCACAGTACGATGTGATTAGTGGACGAATGAGGTAGAAACTGATGGGTCTGTGACACTACCGACCGAAAAAGATAGGGATTAGCCTGTGATGACTTGCTCCAAAAAGGGTAGCGGGACTATTAGCTGGCTTCTGGGATAGCAGAGGGGTTGAAACTCCTGACACGCTTGTAAGCTAATAAATGGGCATAGGAATAAATTGTCCCACTTCGAAAAAGGGAAGAGAGATCTTTAATAGGGTGATCATATTATGCCAGTGACATCACACCTAGGCCATTCTATCACTACTTTCCAAACACTACCTATTTTAACAAGTAACACCTTGAACACTTGAAATGTTCAAAATAATGACTAAGGTTTGACATGGAACATAAATCCATGTAGCAATCTTAATATTTTTTGAATTCTTCCACTAGATCTAACTAGAATCATGAAGGCGATAGAGTGGAATTGACTTATCTAGTCTCTCCCGCTTCTTCGGCTTCTGCATGCTTAAGACGAATGATCCTCGTTTGTTTCTTTGGACTTAGAGCAATTATCGCTAGCAATTTATGGAGTCGTGGCAACTCTTAGTCGCATATTTTCATTTAAATTCAATGGATACAATTGTTGATTTTTACATTGAAGGGATGCAACTATTTGAAAATTATATTTAGTCTAGTGAACATTACTATCAATTTCAACAAGCTTTTTTTAGAAATATGAATGTATAATTCTAGTATTTGAATTTTTAGTTCTAAGTTTTTAAGTTGCCAAATATGAAGTCTTTGATTTAATAATTTATTTAATATTAATTTTGCTTTCCCTCGAATTCCCTTCATTTCTCTCTAATATTCAATTCTAAACTTTGTTAATGAAAATTCTTTATAAAGAAGGGACATGGCACTCCAATTCTCAACGTACGACTTTCTCGTTCTCTGATATATTGCTATTTAGTTAACAGAGTATAGGATGCAGATATATTGGTATCACTTTTTGAAGGATTTTTTTTTTGAAGTATTTTATACTGGTATTACTGTGTCTGTAGAGCAGCTGAAAATTCCCAAAGAAGAGTTCTTGAAGTCCATTTCCAGATTGCAAGATTTGAAATATGTTTTGCATAACCTTTTGTTATCAAATAAATGGCAAATGAGTAGTTTGGCTACTATTTTGGTTTAATAACTCATGCGTCATGATCTATGGTCACATTTCATGTAGGTCCATGCTTTTAATGCTATTTCGACTTGACCTTTGTGGTTGAATTTTTGTTATAGTAATACCTTGTTGTTAATGAATGTTCTATCTTTCTCATCTTCTCTTCCCTCTTTCTTCTCCTTTCTTTTGCTACAGTAATAATTTTTGTTAAAGTAATAACTTCTTTTCTTTTTCTTCTCTTTTCCTCTTATCTTCTTTGTCGCTTTCATCTTCCTCTCATTGGGGTCTTGAACGAACAACATATATTACAATCACTTAATATCTCTATGTGGACCAATTTAATGGCATTATAGTTTCTATCAGATTAGACCAGTTAAAAAACATAAAATAAAACTCAAAGTGAAGAACCAAAGTGAAGTGGTTCAAATACTATAGGAATAATTGAATACCACTTATACCTCTAGAATCTAATCAATAGTTTATTTACATAATTTAAACAGATTAATAATCAAACTAAGGAACAACATGTAAGAAAGTTTGATTCAAGTTTCTCAGATTTTTTTGACTTTTAGCGTTTTAGCAGGGTTGTGCATTAAATAGTTTAAACCTTAAAATCAAACCCAGCCAATTAATTTTGGGCGGTTTAGTTCGGTTTGACATTTATCAGTTTAGTTTACAGTTTGATAAGTGATCAAATATGATTATTTGGTTTTCGGTTTGATTTTATACTTGTGAAAACTAAACTGATCAATTAACCCTAAAAATTAAAGCTTATTTATATTTTATTTAAATCATATCAATTATCTTAAATATATAAGTGATCTATTTATAGTTTATTAATGTATTTGATCAAATTAATTAACTCATTGTATAACAGGTTATCAATTTGAGTTATTAATATTTAATAGTTATGTTTTCGAAATAAAACCCATCAGTGCGTCACATGTCGCCTGCCCGAAGGCTAAATCGCTGAAGTCTTCAGTGAGGTTAGGTTTTTTTTTTTCCGCAAGCGGCAACTCTGTGAGGGATGCAAGTCGGTGAGGTTGTGCTATGCTTCCACTGTTTCGTTTTAACCAAACCAAACCAAACCGACCGAAATTTATTTGGTTGGTTTAGTTTCCGGTTTATAGTTTTATTTGGTTAGTTTAGTTTCTTAAAATTTAAAATAGAAATCGATTTTTATTTTCAACTGAATGTACACCCCTACATTTCAGGGCCAAATAACATTGCTGCTATGTGATTAAATTTTGATATCGCTTCTTATGTTTTTGTTTTTATTAGAATTGAAAGCATTTTATATGTTGTTTAATTGCTTTGTAAAGAAGATTCATGCATCATGTTACAGTGAAATGCCTGAAAATGTTGGTCATAAATGCTACAAAGAGTTTTACAACACCTGCGAGAAACACCTGCAGGCAAGAGGATGGTTTATTTGATCTTCAGGTTGATGCTTCTTAACATTGTTGACTCACATGAATGACAGCACTTTTGCATAACTTGGAGAAAAACTGCAAGCAAAAGTGATTGTTGTCATGTGTAATATTGATATTCTAAGTCTTTTCTGTTTTCGACGGTTCGGCTATGGACATTATCGATTTATTTTAAACATTCTTTCTTCGTTTTATCCTCTTCTGAGTTGCAAGCCTTCTCTCTAAAATGCAAGCAAAAGTGGTTGTTGTCATGTGTGATATTGATATTCTAAGTCTTTTCTGTTTTCGACAGTTCGGCTATGGACATTATCGATCTATTTTAAACATTCTTTCTTCATTTTATCCTCTTTTGAGTTGCAAGCCTTCTCTCTAAAATTCAATCATTCCTAATTATGTTCTCCTCTATTATGTCTGTTTATCCATTTGAAGGGTATGCATTTAATTTACATTTATTTTGTGGATATTCCTATGGGAAGAAAGCCGACTATAAATTTGGATGGAATATATATTTGCAAAATGTATGAACACTAATTCATAAAATAAATAACCAACATCAAGAATATGCAGTCCACATGATGAATTAAATGAAGTAGTGCAAACTTCTTTCTTTGAGGTGTGTTAGAATCATCAATCAACTTATAAAAGCATCAAGAAATATTTACACTTGAGCTCCATCCTCAACATCATGAATAAGATGGAAGTATAAAGAAATAAGAAGAGGGGAGTTGTAGATATCACTAAAAACGTGCTGCTGTTCATATGAGAACTGCTAATGACAGAGAGATCCAATCTGTGGTCATACTATCCAGATTGAAGAGCTAGAAGAGACGAATCATTAGTAAACATTTCAGCACGATCGGATAACAAATGACTACTTGATCATCAGCTTGATCACAGCTGCGCAGAAATTTCAGGTTCAAATTTTAGCTTCTTTATCTCTGTTTTCAGCTCACTTTTTTGTCAAAGACAACAGCCATCGCGCACACACTAAAAAAAACTTGCTAGTTTTTCATCTTCCCATAATGAAAAAAGAAGATAACCCCATGTCACAAAAAGACTAAAATATCCTACATAATAGCTAAATATTTGGTAAAAATTACCAAATAATCTCCATATAGGAGGGAAACCAACCCAATAAATCTCCCCCTCACGACGATGTGGAGGAACATGTCATGCTGCCAATCAAGCAGCAGGTTTCGAGCTTTTCCCTTAGCAGAGGTTTTGTCAACGTATCAGCGCCATTGTCATCTGTATGAATTTTCTCAAATTCTAGCAACTTCGAACTTAGAACATCATGTATCTAATGATACCTTCCATCGATGTGGTTAGACCTTGAATGAAAAGTAGAGTTTTTACCAAGGTGAATAACGCTTTGATTGTCACAAAATAAGATATAACGTTCTTGCTTGAAACTAAGCTCCTGAAGAAAATTCTTCATCCACAATAGCTCTTTGCAAGCTTCAGTTGCTGCAATTCTGTCATTTGTTTTTGCCCAATAATTGCTCCCATTTTAGCGTAGTTGGTTGGGTTCTAGCTTTATAAATTGTCTTTCTAAGGTAGACTGTGGCAAACTGTGGTGCACCTGCTGCTCTTGTTGAAAGGGCATATAGACGCGTAGTTGTAAAACGATTTTATGTTTTTGATAACGGAAGTATCTTCTTAGAATGTTAGGAGGCGGAAAAAACATGCATAGGTTCTTCACGTTTCGATAGAATAAAGCAGTCGACATCTTATTGTTAAAGATAGTATGATTGGCTTCGCATCCCTATCATAATAAGCCTTTTGGCAGATGAATTTTGCCTTGCTATTCTGCAAAGTTTGGCTTCTTTAATTGCTGTTTAGCTGCGTTAAATGCCATAATTTTGATATTACGAGCGGCTGATTTTATAAATTTAATTTTGCTTTCATTATTCACACAATTAAAATAAAATTTGACATGAATAAAAATTAGGGTAAATAGCATCTGGGTCCCTCTAGTTTATCAGTATGGGCAAATAGGTCTCTCGAATATTTAAATATAGCAAATTGGTCCTCCAA
>JAEMOT010003919.1:178508-202985 GCA_019297695.1 Apostasia ramifera | reverse complement strand
CGCCTGTGCGTGGGGAGCAGGAAGAGAGAGAGAGAGAGGCGCCTCTCTCTCTCCTCCCGATCCCTGCGCACAGGCGACGCCGCTGCCGCTGGACCCGGTATGTCACGCAGCTGTGTCCGGCGACGGCGATCGGGAGGGGAGAGAGAGAGAGGTGATTTTTAACGTCTGTTATGGTCCAAGGACCTACGTGCATATTTCATCAAACTAGAGGACCAGTTTGCTATATTTAAATATTCGAGAGATCTATTTATTCATACTAGTAAACTAGAGAGATGATGCTATTTACCCTAAAAATTATCTTAGGTGGGCAAATTCATAAAATATGTTTAATCAGAGCTGAAGTCGTTTTGAGTATAATAAGCGATAGTTTTCATAATATGGAAAAGGTTGAGATTCTCACGAAATTCATATTTAATTCATCGAATTAAAATAAATCGTAATTAACGGCGGGTGGCCGCTAATAAAAAAAAACCACGAATCACAGCCGTCCATTGACCAGCGGCACGTGCTTGGCCGACTGCACCTCGGCATTCATCAGAAAGTCAACGGCTGTGATTCAACGGCCGAGATCACCAACCTGTCGTCGTTGGAGACCCGTAAGTAGAGCCAGCGTGCTGCTGTTACGGAGCCGGCGAGTTCATCTCAACCGTTCAGTTGGGTAACATTCTACATCCGACCGCAGGTTCGGAATTCCGCCTTTCAGATGGCGTTAACCAGAAGGACAACGTCTTTCTCATCCGCTGTGTTGCTTGAACACGAAACGTTGGTTTTGGCCCAATAAAACGAAGCCAGGTTGGTGGGCAGAGCTACGGTGTTCCCACGTGGGGCATTTCTATTAGTTCTTTTCCTTTTATATTACTACAACCGCTATCCGAGGCTGAGGTTTGGAGAACGAAGGAGGGAGGACATTGCTCGCCGAGCCTCAGCTTCCGCGGCCGAAGGAAGAGTTGGAAAGCTATGGCGGTCTTTCTCTCTGCTCCGAGGCAGTGCGGGAGAGGAGGGAGGAAGGGGGCTGGGAGGGGGCAGGGAGCGTGGTCTCTCTCGGCTGAACACCGCTGTGCTTTGTTCTTCGCGAGGAGTTAGATCTTTGCTGTGGATCTCACAGGTTTTAATCTGCTGCTTTCTTTTTCTTCGGGAGCAAGAATTCTCTGCTTAGAAGTTGAAGTGAAGGTGGGAAGTGTGCTGCAATCCCCAAATTGGAAGAAATTGGGGCTAAGGTAATTCGATGCTTTGCAAAAGTGTCGTTTTCTCGGGTTTTTTGTTGGATTTTAGATAATGCGTGTTTGATCTTATTGTATTCATGGCCACTGCTGAAACTTTTTATTTGGATCATACAAAGGATGGCACAGAGTAACTGGGAAGCTGACAAAATGTGAGTATCATCTTTTTTTGTTGATTTTTTGGTTTTTCCTTTTCTTTTCTTCTCTCTAGCTTTCAATCTGATTTGGTGAGTAATTTTGGTTTTCATCTTGAAATGTCTTTATTTGTTCTCAGGCTTGATGTATACATTTATGACTATTTGCTGAAAAGAAATCTTCAAACGACTGCAAAAGCATTCATGGCTGAGGGGAAGGTTGCCCCTGATCCAGTAGGTAATAAGATTATATTTTGGATGGTGTATGATCTAATGAAATAAACACATTGGCTGTATGTTAGGGCGAGTTTCTGTTGGTTCTTTGTTATTTATAATTAATGGGGGGCAATTGGGGCTGAAGGAATCCTTGTGTTTGTATTTCCTGCTTGTAGCTGAAGCATGACAAATATTGTATTTAGGACATTTGCAATTGATTATGTGTGCTATTTTTAATAACTCACTTCAGATTTTCTTTCCAGAGAAGATCTGAAAATTTTATGGTTGAATCAAGTTTGATCTAGCCGTGAGCTTTAGTACTTCATTTCCTTAACATGGTGTGGGTTATTATTTCAAGTTTGTTTATTCATTTCACATATAATTATTGCATTAATTTTTTCTTGAAGAGTAGTAATTACCAATTTTTTATTGTTTATCAAGAATGGGTTCGATCTATTGGCATGATTATTATATATTTACATAAGTTGCTAACCTCCAAACTTTTAGTTTGCGTTCCTTTTATTTTATGTCAATTGTTATCACGGAGATCATTAGATTCAAAAATGAAATATCAACTTATTCAAAATTTTTAGAAACTGCATAACTTTTAAAAAATACTGTACAGCAATTGATGCGCCTGGTGGATTTCTCTTTGAATGGTGGTCTGTTTTCTGGGATATCTTCATTGCTAGGACAAATGAAAAGCATTCTGAAGTTGCGGCTGCCTACATAGAGGTCAGGCTCGCAAGAAAGTGGATCTGTTCAGACCCACTAAATTTAACAAGATGCTTCAAAATTTGGCTAACCTTGATAAATGATTTTTACTGGATAGACTCAACAACTTAAAGCTAGGGAGCAGCAGCAGTTACAGATGCAGCAATTACAATTCATGCAACAACGTCAAGCACAACTACAACGGACTAATCCTAATCATCCATCTCTTAGTGGCCCAATGAGTGCCATATCCTCTGATGGCATTATGGGTGGATCAGCTGCCAGTGTATTGGCAGCAAAGCTATATGAAGAACGACTGAAGAATACCCACTCAATGGATTCTGAGACCTCCCCTCAGCTTCTTGATCCTAATCGAATGGCCCTTCTTAAGTCACCAACCTCTCACCCAGGGTATTTCTCGTTCTTGCGACCTAAAATCTTGTTGATATTATTGTTTTTTAATTGGTAGTTTACATTGTCTCTCTTATTTCAGCATGCCCTTATTACCTACAATTCTAATTATTTTCTTTAAGGCAGGCAACTTGTGCAAAGTAATGCTGGTGCGGTGTCTGCAGCATTGCAGCAAATTCAAGCTAGAAATCAACAGGCAAATGTAAATGTCATAAATAGCTTCCTTTACAATCTTAATTAATTTGATACCATCATCGCCTCAGGATCCATTGTAAAATTTGATCTTTTGTTTTTAATTTTTGATAGGACATAAAGGGTGATGGGAACTTGGCTTTGGCTCAAAGATCATTGCCAGTGGATCCATCATCAATATATGGTCAGGGTATTATACAGTCCAAATCTGGTCTAGGGGCCCCTGGTAGGTTTTTTTTGAACTCCTGCAAGGACGCTATATCTTACTGCTAATATGTATTTTGGAGGACTTGTTTTTTTTTTTTTATTAATAAACAATGATTCGGAGGCATGTAAGAATGATAATTAACAAGTATTAACTTGGCACATATGTGCAATAATAGCCATGTAATGAGGATTGGAAAATTGATACTGACAAGGACTTTTATGTGTGAATGAATTCTTTCAGCATCTCTGTGAGGTTTTCATTCAATGAATCAAATCAATTATGTTTGTATTCTATAATTATGGTCTTGCCAAGCATATCTTATTATTAGTAGATAATTTCGTGTGGTCTGAAACTATGAAGTACAAGTACGATACAACAATATGGATACGATACAAAACGGATACAACGATATAATAAACTTTAAAAAGGTAGGATGCATATACGTTAGAATGCAACTGTTGTATATGTATGTGTTCATTTCGTCATATTCTCATATTTAAAGTGTACCTTTATGATAGATCAGAATAACTTATACATTTAATTGATATGAATTTCAAAAACATCTTTTAAACTTTTATAAATTAATAATATTTTTCAAATATTTGTGCTACTATTAAAATCAATATTTTGGATAATCTAACTTAAAAATATAAAACATTCTGCAACAACTATTAAATTTCAAAAAAATCTTAAATCTGACCTTCCCAACTTGTCATAAATTATTTAAGTGAGATTAGAGATTAAGTATATATTAGTAGATTTTATTTAATTTCAATTTAAATCTGACCAAAATCAATTAGCTTGATGCAAATAAGATACAATTAATCATAATACAACTATTGTGACTTGAACCTAAATAATCTGATCTAATATATGTAGATACAGGCTCTCCTTTCTCCAAGTCTCTGACTCAATAAATATATAAAATAAAAAATATTTAAATCCTATCTTTTTCACTATACAAGTTTGATTAAGTTAAAGAAAAAATATGATTGACATTTAACAGAAGTAAAAATAAAATATCATAGCAACATCACTAACATCATAAGACCACGAAAAAGATTAGCTAAAGTAAATGATGCAACTGCTTATGGGTATCAAATCTTTTTTTACTGCTAAAACACTAGCATGCGTGAAGTTCTCTGCAATTCGAATTGCGTGAGCCCAGTGTGTTGTTCTTCTAATTTTAACATTCAATTCTATGCATGTGTTGTATTTTATGTATTAGGTATTTTTTATTTTTCATTGTGTACGTCAGGCCTATTGTTTCTAATTAGAAATATTGAAAAGTATCAGATATATAAAAAGTAAAATAAAAATTGATACGTCACGTGTGTATCAAATATGTATTAATGGAGTATCAGGGAGCATCAGTATCTGATATGAATACGATATGAATATATTATGTTTCATGAAGTATCAGTGCTTCATAAGTCTAAAATAAACATATTTTTATAGATACTTTAATGTGCTTGAATTCTTTTTGTCATTTCTTCCATGTTTTAGTATGGAACTAAGAGATAGTTTTCCATTCCATTATGATAGACTAGTATTTGAACTATATTTGAATTGTATGGTTTCTTCTACAGGGTTGAATCAAGGAGTCAGTGGTCTTCCTTTGAAGGGTTGGCCTCTGACGGTAAGTTTTTGTTCAGTATCACTTATATTAATGAGAATTAAATGCTATTTTTATTTCATTACTGAATATATATGCACCACTACATTATTTTTGTGAAAAGATTCAGTCACCAGCTCAGTTGTTCTTATTTATTTATCCTTCTCATTAGGGAATAGACCAAATTCGCCCAAATATAGGTCCACAAATGCAAAAGCCTTTCCTATCTACGCAATCTCAATTTCAGCTTTTGTCTCCGCAACAGCAGCAACAATATTTAGCACAGGCCCAGGTTCAAGGAAATCTTAACTCTCCGAATTTTGGAGATATGGATCCTAGAAGGTTCAGAAGTTTACCGCGGGGGAACTTGAGCGGGAAAGATGGTCAACCTGCTGTAACTGATGGCTCAGTAGGTTCGCCTATGCAAACTAATTCACCAAAAGTCAGACCAGATCAAGCAGAATATCTTATGAAGGTACGCTTTAGTTGTGCTCGCCTGTAGATACATGAATTTTATTAGAACTTGATTCCAGTTCTATGCAAGTTTTTCGTTTTGTTGTGATGAAATGATCTAAAGTAGAAAGTGGAGGATAAGGGCTGAGAAATCCTTGCATGCATTTTATGTATTTATGTACTTTTTTGGATACCTTCTATAAAGATGTAACAAGCAACTATTTTATTTGGTGTTCTTGCATAATTTTTTACTGATTGCTGACTCACTTTGGAGAAGAAGCCCGGGCCCGGGGGGGGTGGGCTTTGTTTTTTATTTCTTTTATTTGGGGTGTAGGGGTTGGATGTAGTCCTTTTTCTCTTTATGCTACATAGAACTGTATCTGTTTCTCCTTTTTTCTAGGATGGGGGCAGGCTGTAGGCTTTTGATTTTATTTTTTTTTCATAGGTTTAAACTCAACAATTCTTGTCCATTTTAGTTTTTTCTTTCTTTAATTTAGTTAGTTTTTGGAAATCAGCTAAATTAATTCTCTTTGCCTTCTCAGAAGTTGCAATCCCCTTTAATTTAGGTACAGTGTTAGAACCTATGTTAACTTGAATGGGTTATTCAGATGCACCTTGGGCCTTAATAGCATGTAAATCACTTGGAAAGGGATCCAAATCTATGTTAAATACTTCATACATAGGACCATCCTGGGCCATGATCTCCTCAACTTCTAGAGCACATGGAGGAACATGTGTATTCAAGGGTACCCGTGAGGAACAAAAGGGATCACCCTTAGAACGAGTTGCATTTGATATTGGATTGATGTTGTAAGCAGGAAAGGATTTATCCTTCAACTTGCTTCATTTTGGATTACTCTGTACATGTATGGTTCAATATTAGATTCCTTAAACTAAACTTCATGTGAGTAACTAAATTTCATGTGAGTTCAATTTTGTGATATGTAAAAAAAAAAAATCTAACAAGAATGAAATACATACCGCACTCAACTTGTCCCATAACTTAGGTGTGCCATCAGGAGTCTCACTTTCTTCTATCCATCCCCAACCACTCTCCTTTAGTTCTTGAAATTTTTTATAACACATTTTTGTGTTCTTTCATAATATTTTTAACTGTAACTCTATTGTTGGCTCTTCGGTAGAGTGTAGCCATTGCCTACAAATCTCTGGCCATGTGCGTGAAGTTCGCTTTTCATGCGAAATGCAACTTTCGACGTGAAACTCTTGCATCATGATGCACAGTTGTTTTACCTCAATTTCACTGAACTTATTTGATCTGCTGCTAACCTCTCCATTCCTCAGTTTATGATAATTGTAAAGTATTGACATCCATATATCTTTGCGGCTATAACTTTTCAGCTTTCTTCAGAGGCATCTCTAAACATATGACAATAAACATAAATATCTCAATATTTCGAATTCACAATTAAATTTTGTACATACTATGAAATCATTCAAGTAAAAGATCACATTGATAAGCCAAATATAAAAATCTTGAAATGTAACTAAGCCAAATCAAATGGAAATATTTTTTTTATCAAATTAATATAACACTACACATTTTGATTGAAAATTGTTCCATCTAACGGGATGTACAAGCATAAGCATACCTAATTAATAAGGAAAGTTAGTACTACACATCTTAACAGCCTCCCAAGCAACAGTTAACCATTTCTCATGTCTTTTCATGTTTATGTTACAGAACTACCTATAAAATTTTTATCATAAATCGAATCCACTTAAGCAATAGCAAGAAGTTTTTACATGCTCTCAGCTGTCACACAGAAATTAGGTTCTTATTTGATTGCCAGGCAGAACAAAACAGAATAAATAATGAGTTTGAATGGAAAAATGAAATCTAAAGTTTCACTGAAAAAATGCATGTAAAGAAATTTCTTTAGCAAAAATAAGGTAGCCTAATCATGAGCAGAATGATTTAATAAACAAAGATTCTGACAAAAGTACAACTGAAAACCCTAATGCTTGTAGTTAATATGAGTTTGCATTCAACATTCTTCTTATACAACATTGAAATACAGCTGAAAACTTGTTCCACTAAATTAACAAGTAAATAGATTAAAACATCTGCAACAATTTAAAATCAACAAAATAGACTAAAAACATTAGTAGTATTTTTAACTTGGATTTCATGGCCTTGTTCAAGCCAAAACCTAGCAAAATGGTCACATGCATTCCATCTCACGGGTGAAAGACAATAAATTAAGATATAATAAGTATGGAATTTTCACAAAAAAATTTCATGAAGAACAAGCCAAAACCCTTGTGTTTGATTCAGTATAAGAATTTTCACAATAGATTGAATGCTCACAATTTTTTCAAAACCTAAATAAGAGAACTATGGAGTACCTGAAGTCTTTGGCAGAATAGAGAGAATGATTTACCTTGAGATTTGTCTTCGGGAAGAGGAGGTAGCTCAATCCCTCTACTAAATGAAGGCCACATCGCTTCTTCTAGGAGGGCAATGATGGGGAGTAGCGGGAAGAGGAAAAATGTTTGCAAGAAAGAAAGCAATGAGGGAAAAATGTGCACTGCTTTTTTCTTGCGGTCACAAAGTCTTGTAGACAGATTCGACTTCAAAGGGGATTGATTGTTTAGTTGACTCACTTAAGTGAATCTGATTCAGATGGTTTGAAGCCGGTCTAAACCCTAAGTCAGATAGCCCTAAGATGGCTGGTTAAAACTATATTAATGTCGAAGTTAGGATCTAATTACCTTGATGCTAAGGCCTGGTTCTATACTACTCGATGTTATGGCAATTATTCCATTTCCTTTGAAGAAGAGAAGGAAGGGCTTCTCTCTTGTTGTACATTTTGTACTACTAATACATAACCAAGCATTGAGTTTATTATATTAACATATTTGAAGATATCAAACAATGCAACATCACATCAACTTTGAGTTCAATTACCAAAGCCGACATGAAATGTTCACCCCCGGATAAAACCCACATGAAATTACCTCCCTTTGACAATGGAGGTGGGGGGTATCTTTTTCTTGGAAGTATGATAGAAAGAAAGAGAAAGGGTTTCATCCTCTTCCCTTTCTTCTTCATCTGTTACATCAAAGGAGGCTTCTGTTCAGTGTGAAAGTGTTAGGGGAAGAATGTTGGAGACTTTGCTAACAATTGGACAAGCTGCTTACAACCTATATGAGCTCGATAAGGAAAAGAAACTTTGAGAAGGAGAGCAAAAAGTAAAGCACACAAAGATTTAAATAGTTTGTAGAGATCCTCCTATGCCTACTTGATGTGTAAATACAAATTCCATTATTCCCAGCAAAGGGTCCACCAGAGGTAGTTATAGTGTTGTGGGAGTTGAATACAAGATGGAGGTAATATAGTGTAGCTGAGTGAGAGAGCCCAAGGGTCCAAAGGAAGTCCTCTGTCCAATTTAAGTTCCAGGTGTTTTTGTAAGGCCATTAAGTGAGACATTCTTTGTTTGGAGGTGGTGGTTAGATTAGAACTTTAGCTAGGGATGGTTGGGATTCAGCCACATGGAGGCTACATTTAGCTCTTTGATTTTTATGTTCAAATCTTTGGCTAGATTTGAGCCTAAAGTTGGATTTGAAACCAATTAAGCTAAGCTGTTAGGATTTCACAAATTCCTAACTGATGTCGGATCTAAGGGGCAAAATGGTATCAAATGATTTCTGATTGTTTTGATACTTTGCATAATTTTAGTTCACTTCTATAGCTAAAACTTTCTATTTTGTGCAACTTGAAATTACTTCATTGAAATAGTTTTCTGATTGCTTGAGCTTGAGACGAAAAATCTATCTAGAAATCTATAGTGAAACCAAAGGATTTAAATTGATTTTTGATATAGTAAATGATCTTCAATTGATTTGAAACTTTGCAGAATTTTAGTTTTCTTTTATATCAACTTTGCTATTTTGTGTGAATTTAAATTAGTTAAATAAAGTGGAATTTAACTGCTTAAAGTCAAAGCGTATTTTTCTGTTTAGAATTCTGCTATGTCACTACTTGCTTTGGATGCAATCTTTCTACATCAAATGACATGCAAATGCTATGAAAATTTGTAGATTAGTTCAATAGATGATTTGATTATCTAAAACTTTTGTGTTTATCATTTATTTGGAATCAGACCCCTTTTTTTTGATAAGGTGGCCACCTAAGGAATCTGACCTTAAACTCATGATTTAAGTAGTTGGATAGTCTAGTGAGCTGTTTTCCAATTTTCAGCATGATATTACTCTCATGTATACATTATGCATGATTTGTATCTAAAATACATTAGCTTATGAAATGAAAGAAGATAAGAACTAGTTATAATGGTTTCATGTAGGCATAAGTGTGTGGACTTACATGATGGTTGCGAGTTTAAGTAGGAGTAGTGTACGGCCTGTGAAGCTTGACTTGTTAGTTGGACTAAAATGTGATTTATGATTTTAAAGTATGACAACTGATATTAAAAGAGATTTCTTGTTTGCATGTGTGCCTCAACCTTAGCTCTAACTGATTATGATTGACTCGTCAGTGCCCAGTGGTAGTTTCTGACTGTTCATGGGAAGTGACAATCCCCAACTTGCCACTGAGAGCTATGAATCTATGGCCAACCTATTGCTGAGGGCTATAATTGATTGGATCTTTAATACTGATTTGACACAACAACATCCAAAATTTGGAAAAAGCAGTTAAGGTGTAAAATGGGAATAACTCGTGATTTAAAGTTGCATTTTATGCATTATTATGTGGTTATTTCTTTATAGCATTGCTTGTTACTTAGTTTTGCTGACATGAGATAATATTGGAATTAGATGCTTGTCTATAATGTTGTTGTTAATTTAAATTCGCTTAAGGTGAAAGTGAAGTAAGTTTGACATCAAGTGCAATAAATAATCTTTTGTGTTGTTATTCTATCTTCATTTTTTTACATTCCCAATAATTGAGAAGCATATGAAGTAGATTGCACTCGTAACATGTTTACTCAATGTTGGTTCTTTTGTCTATTTGATAGATCTATGTTGCGTCTTATATTTGACTATTTAGGATATCTTGATTTGTCTATTGAGTCCATATTAATGGACGATTGCCATGTATGTGTCAGATATAGCACTATAGGGATACTCTGGTTATGGGGAGTGTGGTTAAAGGATGAGTTATATTATTTATAAATAAATCTGTTTATGAAATTTTAATAGTGTTTTGTGTGGACTATCTAATATATAACTAGACTGTATTATATTTAAAGTGTGACTTGGCTCTTAATTATTGCATTGAACTTGTGATTTTGAGTAAATAGAATAGCTAGTTTGCATAATTTAGTTTTAATCTTGGAAGTCTCTAATATATGTAATGTAAATTGTAAATTTATACTCAAGCTTAATTATTATAAAGTCTAAGTTATAATTAAATATAATACTAGCATTAAATGAACTATTTTGAGTCATAACTTAGATATAACTATTTTGAGCCATAACTATTTTGTGCTTAATTCTTATAAAGTCTTGTCGGTAACTTAGACAGTTAAGCGTGCACTTGAGTTGTCGGTTACCGGGGCGTCACAATTGGCTAGGGTCAATTGTTTCATAGGGGTTGTCCCTCCATTGGTCTTGTTTGATCCACTATAATGAGTAAATTCCAAGAGCAAGTAACTCCCATTGTAGTTCGAGGTAATTAAGTGAGCTCTTGATATACATGCACTTGAATCTTAATGGCTTAAAATAGCCCATTCGAGGGAGAGTACATCTAATGTGGATGGATTCTTATGTGATGGGGAGGTGGTTGGAGTACACATGGAGAATTATTTCACATTAGATATTCAATAAATTTTTTTTTGAAAATTGGATATCCAATAAGTTCTAGTGTTAATATATAAATGTTGCTTTTAGTCGTTGGCATAAGGTTATGCCCCCAAAATATCACTCCTTTAACATAACTTGTCAAAATCAAAACAAAAATTTTTATCTGTGCTCTTCTCATCTAATATTCCTTCTCATATCAAGTGTTTGGATTTAGGATAACATTTTTGGTTGGCGTATTAATTAGGTCAACTTAAACTATAAACCATTGTGCATTGATCTTTCTATTTATCCTAGGTTGGATTCTAACTCCATATAATTGTAGATGAAGGTGGGGATGCAGCAATCCTCTCAACAACCACAGGAGCAACTACAACAGCAACAACAGTTACAGCAGGTAAACTATTCTTCACTTAAGAAGTTTGTGTTTCAATCTTGGATTTATAGATTTTTTATAGTATGTTAGGGTAATTAAATCCTATCACTTTAATCTCAAGTTATTTTTAATCTCATTGTCTATATTTTTCAAATCATACCTTAAGTACTAATAATATATAATGATTTTATAATATTATCGATGGACATAATAGAACCATCATAAACTTTACTCATTCATTTTGTCCTCTATATGTTATAATTGGTGTGAATAGTCATCGAGCTGGTTATGATCAGCTTTATCAAACAAGTACAAGAGTTACAGCCGGTTATGATCTAGTTTACCGGAGTTATGCTAGAGATCTCACACTACCCATCTAGATAGTTTGAGCTATTATAAGTTTTTTGTTTTCATTGAATCTTGACTTTCAATTTGTGTTAAATTTTAGTTTTAGTTTAGTCTATTTATGACTAATCGACCTTTTTTTAAATCATTTGATTTCAATTTGGAATTTTTCAAAATTGGTATTTATTTATTTTCTTGTGTCATCCCACATTATCTCTTTAGATTTTGCATCTTGAGTATGCTATTTTTTATCATTAAATGAAATATAATTGTTATTTTCTGGTTCATAAAATTGAAACTTATTTCATAGATTCGAATTGATTGATTTAAATTTTTGAAAAAGTTGGTGCCTATAATTGAATCATAATCATTTTATCTTTTGAATTCTCAAAGTTAAAATTATTCGCCACCAACCATATTTTACTATTGGGTACCATTACAGGCCCTTTTCTAAGGAACATTGTTTGATAAATTCATTTTTCATTTCAAGAATCTTATTAGAATAGTTGGAATCTTATCAAATGTTAAATTTGGAATATGACATTATGTGGTATATGTGATTATTTTGTTTGTTAAGTAATATGCATAAATAATACGTATTTTCTCATTCGTGTGCATTGTGGAGTTAGTTTGTTCTCTATAGTAAAGAAAGGTTTCTTTTTTGTTTTTTAATCTTTATGAAAGTTGGTCTTCTGGTTTATTTTCTTTTATTAGAATTGTATACTGATTGAATTTCTTTACTTGTGTTCATTATATTATGAACCCTGCATGTAATGTTTTGAATTGGCAACTGCCTTGTTATGAAAAATAACAATGACAACCAAGTCTTTATCTCATTAAGAGGGGTCGATTATATGAATTTTTTGTTTTCAGTATACTTTATCAAATAATAGCTCCTCCTTTAGCTTTAAGTATACAAAATTATTTATTATATTTTCTTGTCATGTCTTTGTTTGTATTCGTGTCTCTTTTTACATGGGCAACTGACCTTATCATAACAACCATGTCTTTATCCTACTAGGTGGGGTTGACTATGTGAATCATTTGTTTATATTGCACTTTATCAAATAAGTGTTTTTTATTTAACTCTAAGTATACAAGGTCGTTTCTTATAGTATCTGGCCATGTCGTTCTTTGTCTTTCCCGTTCTCTTTTTATATGCAAAATTCAATAACTCAACTCTTCTTACTAAAGCTTTAATCGATTTATAATGTATATGTCCAAATCATATAAGTGAACTCTTTCTGAGTTTATCCTTAATTGAAGCTACTCCAATTTTCTCATGGTTGTACTCATTTTTTATCTTATTCTTTCGGGTATACCAACTCATCTACCTTTCTCATTTCTAATATATTTATTTTGTTCATATATTTTTGCTTTATAATCGACCTTACTATAACATTGTTTAAAAATCACCCAAATTTGATAAAACTTGTTTTTATAGTACAAATTTGGTAAAACTTGGATGTTTAACGGATGTTGATGTAAACAAGTTGGAATATGCATGCTAAGTTAGTGTCAAAATAATTTATGAAAACTAAGAAATTCATTATCTTGATTTTGTATTGTCATAGTTCTTCCAAGTAATTGTTAATGAGTATGCAAAAAAACGCAAGAATTGATAAGAAACTGCAACAAATCACGAAGTAGACATATAAGATAGTGTTGGTCTTTACGAAAGATCAATATTCACATAAACTAAACTATTGCTGCAAGTAGAGATTACTGGAAACATTGACACACAAAGAGGCTTTGCTCTTGAGCATATTATAAGCATTTTGCTTTCATTTTATTTTTTTTTGTTTTTTGCAAGATCACATGTACAACTTAACATAAATAGTGCGATTAATTTTTTGGCATACTATGCTACATTAGTTGATTTTTGTTATGAGAGGGATACGCTCCTTTCCATTGATTTTTGCAACATCCTAAGAGGGGATGTTAGTTGATTTTTGTATCTTTTTCTATTCTATTTAATATAATGCTATGACAATGCCATTTTTCGAAAAAACAACAGAACATCCCACAGAAAATTAAACCCATACATGAAAGTTTCACCAAATTTCATTATCAAATAATTAAATTTTAGATCCAAACATGGGCGAAAATATTATTGATTATTGCTTCAGCAAATTAAGTATAAAATAAAGCTAAAGGTATTCACTCTACTACTACTTTTTGGTAATTATGTCCTGTTGTACTTATATTTGATAATTATCTACTGCAGTGCTAACAATTCAATTAAAATTCAGATTGAGATAATTTTGAAAATTAGAAAAATTATCAACTTTTAATTTTCCAATTTTACATTATCTTATTTTACTATTTAATTAAATTTTTGAAAGAAATTAGTTCAGCATTTTGTTATCATGATGGTTAAAGGAAATGAATGCATCATATATTTAAAGGAAATGAATGCATCATATATTTAAAGGAAATGAATGCATCATATATACCTTTCTCGGCCTTTTGGCTAAGATCAAGTGTATATTGAGGTTTGACAAAGCAAAAGGTACCGATATGAATATGCGCAGTGTTCTATACTAGTTAAGCACATGAAATCATTAAGAATAAAATAAACTTATGGCAAAATCAATATGATGTAGTCTACCATCAACTTAGAGAAGCAAAAACAAATATCAAAAAGAAAAAAATGATTCTCTTCCTCATTTGGATTATGGCTGTTTGGCAATTTTTTCTTAGTTTAAATTTAAGTTTAAGCAGCCTAGCTTGAAATGCAAGCCACCTCAAAAATGGCTTAAAATTAGGTTGCTTCAAAAGTTTAAGTTGCTTATAAATTTTTCTAACTTGTGTCAAAAAGACTATGACAATGATGGGAAGTCAATTATACTCACAGACCACGCATACTGTTCAATAAAGCATGTTGCATTCATTGTCACAACTATTTAATGGTATCATGTATTTTTAACACAAAATTAATGTTTTAAGTCTAAGTATGTTATTATCATATGCAGTCTGGGAATGTTTTCTTGTTTTTTATTCTCAAATTTTAAACCGAACTTTCCTTTGAATCTTTCACTAACATCATGCTTTTTATGAACTCTTTTTTCTTTTATGCCTCATAGTTTATTGGCAATAGTTGCAAGTCCATTTCCATATATGCTTCTTTCAAAAGGGGATTCACTTTAGTTTTCTGATAAATGATTGGTCATCCTAGAACAACAGAAAACGAAAGCAAGCTACGTCCTCTGGACCTGCAAATAGTACCGGTACTGGGAATACTTTGGGCCCTTCCAACTCCCAACCATCAACTCCATCCACCCATACGACTGGTGAAGGAGTTGCAATGGCTGGAAGCATGCAACATGTTAACAGCTTGCCAAAAGGTTTAATGATGTATGGAACAGATGTTACAGGAGGGATCGCAGCATCTTCAAACCAGATGGTATCCTTGCAATTTCTATTCTGCTAAGTGTCAAATAGAAATTGGGAACAATTGGCTGTAGGTCTGTGTGCTTTATTACTGCTGTTGACTTGACAGGATGACTTGGAGCATTTTGGTGATGTGGGTTCTTTAGATGATAATGTAGAGTCATTTCTTTCGAATGATGATGGAGATGCTAGAGATATATTTGCTGCATTGAAAAGAAGTCCTGTGGAGCATAATCCAGAGCCTTCAAAGGGTAACTTCAGTATTGCTGATTTGTATTTAATTAGCAATTATTGGGCAGTGGCAATAAGCGTTTTCACCTGCTTTCTGCAGGATTTTCATTCACAGAAGTTGGTTGTATACGAACAAGCAATAGCAAGGTTGTTTGCTGCCACTTTTCTTCTGATGGAAAATTGCTTGCAAGTGCTGGACATGAAAAAAAGGTGATAAGTATTTTTTTGGTTGAATCGTCTCATATATCTATATATGCAAAAACGTTTTTTCATATATATATATGTTCATATACACAAGCTATATGGATGTGTATATATATATGTATATGTATGTATGTATAGACAAACTTTTTTTACTCTTCAAATGCTTTATCATCTTTCAGAGAACTATAGCGATACCTGCTTCTTGTTGGATTTCACACATACCTTTGGGATCAAAAGTTGTACTAAAATTTGAGAACTGTAGATGTGTTTGTCAAGTTAATTAGTGCAATTGTTAAAATTTTGATCATACTGAAGTTGTGGGCAGATATCACTTGAATTAAATACGGATTCATGTCATTGCTTTTTTATTTTTGCTTAGCTGCTAGATGTTTCTCCCCAGCTGTTTATTGTCTATAGTCCTTTTTTATAGGTTGTGCTGTGGAACATGGAAACATTGCAAACGGAGACCACTGCAGAAGAGCACACTCTCCTTATAACTGATGTTCGATTTAGACCTGGTTCAATGCATTTGGCAACGTCATCTTTTGATAGGACTGTGCGGTTGTGGAATGCAGCAGATGTAACACCAATGTCTTTCCTACTTATACCATTGTGGGATTCACTTGAATGTTAATCTGCATTTATTAGCTTTCTGTGTGTGTTTCCCCTAAAATCATTTCTTTCTTTTTAAAATTATTAGAAATGAATCTTAGATCAGTGTTCCATAATGTCTTTATTGTATCTTATTAGCTTTCTGTGGTTTGTTATAAGTACAACTAGCTTCTAGGCTTCTTTAAATTTAAATATGTATATACTTTCAAGATAGAGATGAAGCCAAAGTGAAACTCGAGTTATAGATGAATATTTTAGAGTTTAAAAATTTTCATTTTAGTACATCAAAAATTAAATGTATGAAGTACACATTTAATATAGAAAGAAGCACTTATATTGGTGGCGTGACAATTGATAATCAAATTATTAAGCTGAGTGGGCCCTTTAAATATTTTGAATTAATTATACAAAGTAACAGTGAAATAGGTAGTAATGTCATTAGCAAAATTTAAGCAGGATCCAAGTAAGATGAATAATGTGAAAAAATTCATCTGATGTGTTGTGTGATAGAAAATTTTCACTTACACTTAAGTGTAAATTTTATAGAATAATAGGAAGACCAACAATAATATATAATGTTAAATGCTTGCCTATAAATAGGAAACATACAAATAAAATAAGTATTGCAAAAATGAGGATATTAAAGTAGGTTAGTGGATATATACGACATGATAGAATGAGAAATGAGTATATCCGTAAGAAAATTGAAGTAGCATCAATTGAGAATAAACTCAGAGCGAGTTTGCGTAAATGATTTGGATATATAAATCATAGACCGAGTGAAACTTCAGTAAAGAAAGTTAAGTTATTAGACTTTGCTTATATAAAAAAAAAGAAAAGGGAGATCAAAGTAAATATGATAAGAAACTATAAGAAATAATCTTATGCACTTAGAGCTAAATGAAGATTTATTAATTGATAGAGTGTAATAAAAATAAAGGATTCATACAGCTGACCCTGCTTAGTGGGATAAAGGTTTGGTTGTTGTTTATACTTTCAAGCATTCACAAAATATCCCTAAGTACGTGATTCTCTTATAATAATTTTAAAGAATTTTTAAGTTGGATATTTTGTGAGATTGTGCTTGGATCCTGTACTTTATTTTGGGAAAATTTTAACTAATTTTAAAGAATTTTGTGAGCGTGTGCTTGAAAATCATCTTATGTAATTTCTGGAAAACTCTTTAAAGTATGTGGTTCTCTTATAGTAATAGATTTAAAGGGTATTATGTCATGTTATTTAGAGAACATAATTGTTTAGTTTAATGACATTTATAAATAAATTTCTAAAAATTTATAAAATTATCACTCGAAAAATGACATCTAGATTACTTAACACCAAGATAACATTGAACCAAATGCCCCCCTAATTCTATTGCTATAACGAATTTGAATTATGATTTAAGTCACAATTTATCATGTTGCTAAAAGCACATAAGCATATTGTTCTCAGTTGTTTTTTATTGAAACAATTAGAATTTCAAAATCAAGTTATTAGATGAATCTTATATATCAGCCTTATTGCTAATTTTACAGCACTTTTATTTATTCATTCCCCAAGTAGCCACACTTGTGACTTGTATTAGTTGTTTTTATGTACATGAGATGACGTATAATTATTTATTTAAACATCGTTAAGTAGGAGAGAGATCAACACACACATACAAACTCTAAGATCTAACTAGGTTCATCTTGAATTAGGGCCAAGTCCTCAGCTTTCTGTAGATAAAGAAATTTCACTACGATGTGCAATTGGGTATTATTGAGGAAGAAAGAGGGCTATTCAAGTTCAGATGAACATACCTAACCATAAACCCTATCTTTTAAAAATCTATTCTGTAACAATGTATTACTACTATTGGATACATCATAAAACTAAAATATATCACCGTCTTGCATACGACTTAATAACTTAGCTGCAATGCCCTTTTGTATAGTTAGGCTGATACAACAAAAGACAAAAGGAGTATATCTTAGTCTACTATAAGTTGACTTTTGCTCCAAAGACATTGTATATGATTCAAAAAAGAAGCAATGGTAGGAGTCAGATAGTCAAGTGTCAAAAGCAAAAAGTTGAAAGTCCATATTATGAATCTGATAGGTAGCTAAGTGCTTTTCCACTTTACGAACAACAGCACAACAAGCAGCCTCCCTAAGGGGAACACTATCTAGGATAGTAGCAGCTCCAGTTGTTAATGGTGAAACACTCTTGATATCCAAGTAAAAGTCAGCACCCTCAGACTAATCATAAACTAAAATATCTACAAGTCGAATAGAATGTAGCCCTGATGCAGAGAAAGTGAATGGTTCGAAAGTGAATGGCTCCTCACGACGACATCGTATCTTATAACGGTCTAAGATATCAACCAATAAATTACGCACATCATATCGGGAAGCATAACCAGGGCGTGATGCACAGCCTTAGATATCCAATAGCTCGCTGTAACCTAGAGGAAAAAGACCAATCTCCGGCGAACATGGGTATCAATAGGCAATAACGAAGAATAGCACAATTCTTAGCCAGTGAGATCAACTGATCATAGCTTAATAAGCTGCCAGCAAAAAAATCTTAAGTATGATCAGCAGTCAAACATTGCAGTACCAATTTGGAATGAAAGGAAAGTATTCAGTCAGTTTGCAAATAGGACACAGCTTGATCATAGAACTTAGTAGCTAAAGAGAGATGGGGTTTGACGGTGGTAACTAATTCTGATGATACAACTACAAGCACCTCACCAGGGCACCAACACAAAACCTCACATGCTTTCGAGTTAAAGAAAAGCTATCGACTGAGAGCTCACTCGGTGTGTAAACTATGAGCTTGCAGCAAGGCAGTCTCATAGCAAGAGGCATAAAAAGTATATGATATTATATCCACAGTTGACAATACCTAGATCGCCTAAATGAACAGGTGAACTAGCTAAGACACTCAAGGCAACAACGAAGAGCCTGATCAAAGGCTATAGTAGGAGCAAAAGCTATAGTAGGAGCAAAGGCTATAGTAGGAGCAACAAGAGCAGTTGGCTTGTCAGTGCAAAGTGTATAAACAAGCTTAGGGATTCCAGGATATGATCGAAGCAACAAAAGCTTAATCTATAGACTTGCTAATAAAGCAAGTCGATTTATACAAATTGTCACCTTAGCAGCACAACGATGAGCCAAAGTGAGAAATGCAACATCAAGACTAATACTTGCACCAAAAAGCTTAATACCATCATGTTGTTGAGTAATGCCTTAAGTAAACAAGCTCTGATCTAAGCATCGAGGGTCAACAATGGGCCAGTATAGTTTAAATTTGTGACATTCAAGTGCAATTCCAATGGAGCCCCCTCCTGGCAAATAATACGTATTGCCTTTGCAACATTAGCACTATTTCCGTCAATAGTGCTATCGCCAGGATACCAAGCATAAAAATCTAACTGACACTCGGTTTATAGTCGGAGAATAAGAGGGTGTAATACTAATGCAATTATAATGGGCCAAGCAGGTCGCCATGTTCACCCCTGTAAAAGAGAGCAATATTTCAAGGTCAATATATAAGTGTGCTTGATGAACGTAAACAAACTTCACCTAAGGGGAGATAGATGGACATTGCTCTTTCACAGCAAAAAATAGATGACCTTGATCCACCATGTTAAAAGCATCGGTGAAATCCAATAAAGTTAAGGTCTTAGTAATGTCCCCTCCGAAATCTTCAACATATCACTAGGCTAAATGAAGGATAGCTACTACACCTCCAAATACATCAGCACCAAACTGAAAATCTGCTAAATATTTTGACACATTTGTAGCATAGCAGTGCACGCCAACGTGGCAACTAGGCGACGCCGCATCAAGCCAACAACAATAGGATGTACAGAAGAGTTCGGCTTATATAGAGCAGTCATTGGTGCGCTAGGGCTTAATCCTTATCCAAATTTATATAGCATTCTGGATTTGTTTCTAAAATACCCTTACAAATCTTCCAGAGGTGCTACCCCCTAGACCCTTCTTGCTGTCCGGGTAATTGACTGTGAACATTAGACAGGTTAGGATACAGTGTATCTTAATGAACAATAACATGATATTATATGTTTGTTTGCCTTACTGCTTATTCATGAACTAGGATGTAAAGTGTGCCTTAAGATTTCGTCATGACAAGTTTTTATAACAAATTCATGTCACATGTGTTAACCATAATAGGCAATTTTCGTTTGGGTCTTTAGAAGTTTACATAATTTACATGATTCTATTTTTTAAATCACTGTGTGTCATGATTATAATCAGTTGTTTACTTCTTCCACTAACACTTATGTCTCTATGTAGCCTAGCTATTGCTTGAACACATTCAGTGGGCATGGTTCTCAAGTGACATCAGTGGATTTCCATCCAAAAAAGACAGATCTCTTGTGCTCTTGTGATGGTAATGGGGAGATTCGATATTGGAATGTTAATCAGTATAATTGCACTCGTGCTTTCAAGGTGTTTTTGTCCCCTCCCTAGCTGCTTCTCCTTTTCCTTTTCCATGTGTGATCATCCTAACACAAAATTTTCAACAGGGTGCAACTGCACAAGTCAGATTTCAGCCTCGAATTGGACAGCTTCTGGCTGCAGCCGCAGAAAGTATAGTGACTATTTTTGATGTGGAGTCTGATAGAAAGATACGAACATTACAAGTATGTATTATATTTAAATGGATCTGATATATTAAAATCCTCTTAAATTTAACCAAATAATGTCTAGGGCTGTTCATTGTTGAAATAAAAAAGGAAATAGCTACTTTTCTTTTACTTTTGGGATTGTTGAAATGGATCTACAGTGTTATTAAAACCTCAATGAGAAATGAGCGTAATGTCGGAGTTCGTTAACCTTTTCTATTTGCCTGCTCAAAAAATGAAAATGTTCAACATTATGGTAATTCTTAGTTTGAAAAGCCAACCTTTTTCCAACATCAAATGGAAAAATCAGTGAAACTATCTATCAAATTGCCAGAATTTTGATGATGTTGAGATTGCAATTGGCAGGGACATACTAAGGAGATTCACACTGTTTGCTGGGATACAAAGGGGGAATTCCTGGCTTCTGTTAGCCAGGATTGTGTAAAAGTGTGGTCAGTAACATCGGGAGAATGTATCCATGAGCTGAGCTCCAACGGGAATAAATTTCATTGTTGTGTTTTTCATCCCAGCTACCCGAACCTCTTGGTTATTGGAGGATATCAGGTAATCGTAGTTCTACTCAGGAGCTTATAGTAGTAAACTATGGTTCCAATTGCTCATTTTCCCAGGAATGGGATTTAATTTAAGTGCCCGAATTACAAAGAATTATTCTCATGCAGCATATACTCATAATCTTTGTGCATGCTCGTCCCAATAGCTACTGGATAAGAATTAGTTCCAATGGGTTCATTGTGATTGTTGGTCATTGAACTTTTTTGCTTAAAATCATGCTTAAAATGTTTGTTAAACAGAAATAATTAGCTGTTACTTCTGCTTTTGTGGACTGCTTATTCCCAGTTACACATTCCAAGAATCAAAGTGTAAACAAATGCTGTTCAACAAATGATACTATTGGTAAGAAAAATAAGGAAAAGTATAATTAGTATATTATTAGTGCGAAGAACTTCAAGTAGAAAACTGAACTTTTATTTCTTCATATTAACATTTAAGAAATAGATAGAACATCAAATTTACACTTTAAAAAATACAAGTCATGTGGGTGCATTCACTAACAAAAATTAAAAAATTTTGAAATCCTAAATGAATGGTTACAAGATTCAAACCTTAAGTGTCAGAATGCACTGAATGGAAAGGAAAGATACTCTATAATGCTTGCCAAACTCAGAAGCTTCACACTCAAACTTTACATTAGATGAAGTAATAAGAACTATTGATGCGAAATGACTAGGAGGATGTCTAAGACGCTAATGCTGTTAATGGGGGCTAGCTGTGGAAGGCCAATGAGAAAGAAATGCAGGAGAACTCTATCCAAATAGATAATATACTCACTAGGTTCAATAATGCCACCAATTATCTTCTTTGTTTGGAGGTCCTAAAAAAGTATTGAGTGGGATAAAAAGCAACAACAATTGTGAGTAGTACAATTACTGAAAAATGTGAGGCACAATTACTGAAAAATGTGAGGCATAAAGAATGACACTGGTTGGGGTAATTTTGGGAGGTTGATGAACAGAGAATGCAAGAGAATTTTATCAAAACAGATAATACAATCTACCAGCTTCAACACTAGCACCTATTATCTTTTTCATTTGGATGTTTTGGTAGAGGTGGGTTTATGAACTGAGAGTAGATATTTGCTAGAAAATGTGGGGCATAATGAACATCAGACAAGTTGGGAAAGGAGAAAGGGAAATAGACCATTTTCATCTATTGGGAATATCGAATTGGCAAAAGTAAATAAAGATAAAGAAGAAGGAACTAGAAAAGAGAATAGTTCTCTATTACTGAAGAAGGTCTGGAATCCAAAATCCAGTACAAGCAACAACAATTGGTGAACTGGTGACGTGGAAGTCATGACAGAAAACTAAATGATCATAGTTTTCTTGAGATAGAGGAATAAATCTTGATGGTGATGATATTGGAGAAGGTGTGGACAAAGAAGCGGTCGGCACATGCTGAGCAAAAGAGAACCAAATGATCATAGTTCTCTTGAGACAGAGGAATGGATCCTGTTGGCGATGATATTGGAGGTGTGGTCAGAGAAGCAGTAGGCACAAGTAAACCATAAGATTCCATCGCTGCGGAGAATAAAAGGGATCAAGGTCAAGATTGAGCTCAGAGTTGACTGGATGAGTGGTGTTGTAGATAAGTTGTATCACCACATGACAAGAGGAGGAGAGAGAGAGAGAGAGTTGTCGAAGCAAGCACATGAAGAGAACAGATTGCATGGTCGGGGGATTTGTAAGCGGCATGTTGTGGTAATAGGAGCTGCAACACTCAATTGTGGTGGTTACCTGACACGAAAGCTAAGGGCAAAGACGTGCACGTTGCGATGCTTGAATGAGGGATTCTCATACTGACGTGGAAGTTGAGGGAGATGAAAAGAGGTTCCCAGTTAGATTGTGGTAAACTGTGATAGCAGTTGCATAGGACCGAGAGGGATCTAATTTGCGATGGTCTAGTTGAGTGATTAAGTTCTTAGAAGCGAGATAGAGATCGTAGACTGTGCGGACTATAAAGAGGGAGTTGCTGTGGATTTCAAGGGATGTTAAGCTGATGGCTGAGAGAAAAGTTTTGGGGACGAGGAGCTCGATGGATTCATTGGCCTGCGAATAACATTTGTTGGCAAATTAGATGAGCTGGGAGAGTAGGCCGACACTACAGAGGCTGAGAGCTAGGTTTTCAATTTCACTCTAATACCATATTATAAGGGAAAATCTCCATCATCAATCACATTTAACATTTCCTGTGTACGTAAGCTAAGAGAGATGCAATGTTCTTAGAAGCAACTAAATTGGACATGACCCTACTAGAAATGAAAGATATATAACATGGAACAACTACAAGGGGTTCCTAATTCTATATTGGATTTCTAGCAGAACGCGTAATACTCGTTAGAGCCAATACAAAGAACGCCTCACTATGTTTGAGATGTTCATTGAGAGTTATTTAGAAATGCTTGTTGGAAAATTTTATAAGGAGAAAAAGGGAGAGGAAACTGAAACTAATTGCTGCAGATTGAAGGAAAATCAGAATACTTTCATTAACATGAAGCATTACAATTTAAAGCTTAAAAAATAACAAATTCCTAAAAAATAGCCATGATAAACTGAATAACTTACTCCTAAAAATAAGGAACAAACTTGACTCAATCAAACTCTAACAAATTCAGCAGTCCTAAGCATGTATTCCAACACTCCTCCTTGCTTTAGGAGCTGCGAATACCAAGTTTCTGCCTTAGAAACTCAAACTTGCTGACTGGAAGTGGCTTTGTAAACAAATCTGCCAACTGATCTTCAGATTTGCAATAAACCAGAGTCACAAATTTTTCTTTCTGCACTTCTCTTAGGAAAAACAACTTGATGTTAAAATGCTTAGTTTTCCCATGAAACATAGGGTTATGGGAAATGGCAATGGCGGCTTGGTTGTCAACAAAAATCTCAGTACTTTCTTTTTGCTCCAAATTGAGATCCATTAAAATCTTCCTTAGCCACAAAGCTTGATTGACAGCAGCTGTTACAGCAACAAATTCTGCTTCAGCAGTGGATTGAGCTACGGTTTCTTGCTTCTTCGAGCTCCATGAGAAAATACTAGATCCAAGAGTAAAACAGTAGCCTGAGGTACTCCTCATATCATCAATGGAACCTCCCCAGTCACTATCAGAGAAGCCAACCAGCTTGAACTCCCTACTTCTTGTGAATTTAACACCAAAATC
>JAEMOT010003919.1:139696-170311 GCA_019297695.1 Apostasia ramifera | reverse complement strand
AACTCTTCTGAATTATTCCAAAATTTTTCCTTTGTGCTCGCATCTAAGCCAACTTGGGGAGCATACACACTTACAATGTTAATAATCATTCCATTGATTATAATTTTTAAAGCCATAATTCTATCACAATTTCTCTTAACTTCCACTACATGATCCTTCAAGCTCTTATCCAGAATTATACCCACTCCATTCTTATTTTTGAATTATACCCACTACATGAGTATTTTGATCTAGGATGTGAAATAAGTTAATATTCTTATTAAAAATTATTGAGTATGTGAAATAAAATAATATTTTTTTATATTAGAATTTGTGTAGAATGATTTAAAAAATTTATTTATTATTATTATTATTATTATTTTTTAAACTAGTATCATTTTGGTCCTGATTTTAGTCCTCAAGCCAAACATAGCCTATAAGTGTTTTTCTTTTGCTGAAGATAGTGATTTCTTAGCCGTTACTTACCAATAATAATTTTTATACATTTTGTATCAATCATTATTATGTATAATACATATATAAAAAAAAATTGACAGGTACATACATCAATTTGATAAGTATAAGCATAGTAATGTAGTAGATATAATGATAATTTTGTCGTATATAATAATTAATTTTGATAGACACAAAAATAAATGGTTATGTACATGCATGTATATTATATATAATTATAAAAAAAAAAAAATTGATAAGCACATATATCAATCTCACAAGTATAAGATAAATATAAAAATAAATTTGTTAATTACATAAATCAATCATGATAGGTACAAAAATAAACTTAATAAGAACGTATAATATTATTCGATATTAAATGCTTATCTAAAAAAATTGAATGCTTATTTTGATTAAAAATTTTTAAAAAGTATTTTTTTATTGACATATTATAATTTTCACTTTTTTCAACTTACTAAATGAATTCAAAATTAACTAAAATTTTGAGGCATAAATCATAACACCGCTCGTCAAATAATCTTATTTTTTTGTTAGTTTGGCAATTGTTTGAATAATAATGTATTTAAAAAAATAATTAAATTAGTGCACCAAATTTAAATATGATCTAGCGTATTTCTACACATCTTTAAAATTCGAAGTCGAATACTTATCGAAAAAGCTTAATTATATTTAAAAAAAAAAACTAGTTATGGAGAATATCTATGTATCATAGTTTTTATTAATTTTTAACTAATCAAATAAACTCGAAATTAGTCAATATTTTGAAAACTCTATTATTATAATATGCTCTAATAATATTTCGTGTAATTTCATTTTTGAATTGATTTTGTATTTTATTTCTTAACAATTATTAATATTATTAAACCAAATTAATATCAAATCGGCTAAATTAGACCACCAAAATGTAACATAACATAGCTAGCTTGAGTTTGAGCTGCGTTGATCCTATTTCGAGTGAGATAGTTTTAAGTCATAAAAATTACGTTGAGCTAAACTCGAGCAATTGAGCTTCGAGTTTCTCGTAATAATTTAAATAAATAATATTATAAAAAAATTAGATGAATCAAATGGTATATCTAAACTCATCTCAAAAAATTCTTACACAACAGTAAAAAAAATAAAGAAAAAATATATGATAAAATTATTTTTTAATTTAATCACTGTTATCTTAAAATTATGGATGTTCTCTAAAAAATTAATTATTTAATTTAATCAATGTTATCTTAATGTTATGCATATTATCTAAAAAATTAATTATTTAAGTTAAGAAATTATCAATTTAAAAAATATTTTTAATAAAAATTAAGTGTACTTTTTTTTTTAAAAAATAGAACTTATAAAAGAAGAATAATCTTTTTTGAATGTAAAAAAATAAAATTAAATTAAAAAAAAGCAACTATTCCTCCACCTGCGGCGGCGGCCTCCGAATTTGCTGAGCGGTTACTGCACCCGGAGGTAATAATTTTCCGTCTGCCTTCACACGCTCGTCTAGGGTTTTGCTTGCTATCGTCTAACCCAACAGCTCCAGCGCTTCGGAGCAGCCATGGCGGTACAAGACGACGCTAAGTCTTCGTCAGAGAGGAAATCAGGCGACGGCAACGAGGATCTGCCCATCTTCAATGCCGAGAATCTGCAGATCAACGTGAAATCAATTTACTATAGGTCTCGCACGAAACCTTGCACCGTAGATCTCTTCCATCGATTTGCTTTTTTCCTTGCGCTGCTCGCTCTTTTTTTTTTCATTTATTTGGCAATCACCAGTCTTAACTACTGAGTGCTTCTGTTAGTTCGTATTCGACTTCTGATGAATCAGACGAGGTTTATGATTTTTGCAAATTGTAAAAGGAATAGTTTTCATCCTCTTTTTACTTGGGTTGTTGTTCTTCAACTAACTCATTAAATTCAGTGCTTCGTCGCTAATCCTGAGAGAATTTGAACATCTGTCTAATCTCAACAGATGGAATAGGCGTTTTAATTAAATGTTGGAACTGAAAATGCTTACCACACGCCACGCGTCGTACAACTTGTTGCACTACAAGGTCAACAGAGATAGAATAACAAGAATTGTTTAACATGGGATTATCTGCAACAGCATATGATAGATACCCCTAAACTCTTTTGACTTCCCTAACCCTCGGGACATGTTTGCACAAGATTGGCTTGTATGAAAGCAGAATTAATTAACTCTTTACACAAGCATCTTCTATTAAGTTGGATATGACCATTGGTGATGTTGATTTTTATATTCTCTTTGCGCTTCGGGACACTATAACAAAAGCTCAGTTGCTCTATTGTTATTTAGTTCAAACATGGTTTGAATTTGACTAACCAATAGGGGAAGTTCTTGCTTGTTTGCTTTACGAAGTTATTCATTGGCAACGTTTACTTTAAGCAGACAACTAGAAAATCATGTCGTCTTTGTACTAGGTGCTAGAGCATGGATTCTGTGCTACGCATCCAAGTGCTTTATGTAGGCCATTAGTATTTGGGTGTTGGATTCGTGGTTGCAAAAATTTTTATAAAGATCTGCCGATCTGATTGTTATAAAACAAAAACCGTATAACTCACTTGGAACTGTCATGCATTTCAATCATCTCACCCTTTTGCTGCTTCTGTTTTTGTGCTTCTTTCAAGTATTGCTTTAATAGACAGTCTCTTTTTTTCTGATTTGGATCCACCTTTTCCACATTTGAAGTGCTATGATGGCTCTTGTTAGGACAGGATAAGATTGGTTGTAAAGTGCTTCAAAATTGTGGATCTTTTCCTGATAAATTATTGGTTTTATTGTAAAATCATTTTATCTACAGGACATTTCGGTTGATCATGTAAAGAATAATTCTTTATTCAACAACTCTTGCATTTTCCATTATCACCAAAACTAATTGATCGCTTGTACTGTTTTATGGAGCATGATTTTGTCACAGTTGCATTAGAAATTTGGTTCTGACTACGCATTATGAGGTATTCAAGTTCACACACGGTGCACATGTAATGATGCGTCAATCAATAGTACCATAAACATTTTACCTAGGATAGTTTTCAAGGTGTTGGAAAGTTCTATTGATAAACCAGTCTAGGCCTTGGAATTTATATTGAACAGACTTGAACTGATGACATTTTCATACTTTTGCACGTCACATTCATCAATTGACTTGTTCTCCTTACCACTCTTCATTATCAAATATTTTGGAAGTTCATTTTTAGGTGATTGAAATATTTTTAAATATTGCTATCTTTTTGGTTTCCTACCAATTTTAAGAGAAATATTTAAAAATTACAATTCAACTTATGCTGTATGAAGGTAAATATTTGGCAGTTTGTGGCAAATATCCATAAGAATATAATAGTGGAGATTTGGATGCTTAGGTTTGTGAATGGCCGCATTTTAGTATAATGCATTGGAAATGATTGCATTATAAAGAGGGTTGGAAGGCCACCTTAGAGAGTAAGATATGGGAGGGATATTTAAGCAACATTAAGGTTTTAATCGTTTTTGGAACATATCATTTTACTATTGATTTGGTTATTGAGTGGACAATTGCTGCTTCTTTAGAAGGGATATTACCATGATTCTTCAGTTTAGTTTTTCCCTAGTTGCTGGTGACATGCAAATGAAAGAAATTCTATTGGAGAAGGTCTAATGTGATGTGCAATTATGCATACCATCTTCAAGGGTTGAACTTTATATAAGGTTGCCATTATTAAGAATAAATCGCATTATTTTGCGAAATATCACCAGATGTCATTCACTGAAGTTTAAGATGTTGGGTATAATATTGATGTTTTAAAGGGCATCACTGAAGATTCTGAGTGACCTCCCTTAAATCTATAAGGTGACATTGGTATGTAATTTGTGAACACATACTCTAGTTGTGGCTATGTATGTTATACTTCTGCATGCTCATATTGGTGTTTTATTATTCTCAAGAATTGGATTTTATCTTTGGCTCTGATTACATTTAGCACTCATCACTTCTAGTTTCACGCCAACAATATTTGAGAAACATAAAGTTAACCCCTTGTGAAGTGCATTTAATATTTTGTGTAATCCCTCATCTTCTTGCATGTATCACTTTCTCTCACAGATAAAGATACTTTAAATAGAGGCTATAGTTCTTAATGAAGTAGAGAAATTCATATAACCAACTCTAAATAGTTTGAAATTAAGGCATTGTTGCTATTGATTTTGTTAGACATTTTGTTTTTGCCTGTATGAAAAGTTATATGGCCAAATAATGACTTCTAGCTCCACGATAGTAAGCAGTTGTTTCTTGCATGCCATCATTCTATCACTAAAATGTGCATATCATATTCTACGTAATCAGATTTATGTATGCCTTTTTCCTTGATTCATTAATTTGGCGATCCACTCTCTCTTGTAATTTTGTTCTTTTTTTATCGAGTTTCCAATCTTTTAATAGTTTAATCCCCAATCACATTTGCAAAATCAAACAGGGCTCACTTTGATATAGAATCTGATTGGTTCACTCTTGTTTGCAGTCGTACATTTCTGTCAATTGTAGGTGGAGTGGTTGCCGGAATTTGGGGTTTTACAGGCTTAACTGGCTTTGTGTTTTATTTTTTGGTAATGGCATTGACTTCCTTGGGACTTTTGGCAAAGGCCAACTTCTCTACCGGCAACTATTTTGATTCTTGGAACAGGATCGCACTTGATGGTTTCTTTGGTGGTTTAATGGTATGTTTTCTTGAGTATCTAGTTGCTTGTTCAAGGTTATATTCTGTTCCTTCATAGCTGCTACATATTATTATCACAATTAATTTGGAGCATACTGCACTTCACTTGTTCTTCATTTCTTTTCAATTCATAATAAAAATTTATGCATTGTTTTTTTAAATAAAAGCTAGCGGCCTATTTGTGAATGATTAATAAAAAAGTAGTTCACGTAATTATCCTACAATGCAATTAGTCCTTATGTTTTCATTTGGTGATAGGCAAGTTGAATAAACATTTTTTCTGTGATTTATGCTTCTTGCATATGAATTGTTTTAATAAATGAGACTCGTGAAGTAATTGATTGAAAATTAGAACCTGGGATGATCATTTAAGAAGAAAATTTATCCATGTTGAGTTTAAGTGAAGATTGAGTATATTTATTGTAGCTTTTGATCTTAAAGAGAAAAAAGGTAATGCTATGAGATTAAAAGGAAAAATAGTTTCATCATGTAAGAACTTTACATCTTTGGTATATCTTCCACAATAACCAGAGTGCAGAGTGGATATTAATCACATAATCAAGATTAAACGATTAAAATGGAGGTGGTGAGTTCTATACAAGAGGAAGATGTTTGTTAAGTTGAAGGAAATGTTTAATGAACTTGTCATTTGTCTACCTTTGTTATAAGATTTGAGTGTCAGGAAATTAAGTAGCAAATCCATAAGGTTCCTAAACTATTTTGGTCATGGTAAAGATCAAAATAGTTCACTTATTATTAAAAATAATAAAATAATATTTAATTAATTTTAATCACATTTTACACAATTTTCACTATAAAAAATTTACTTTATTTTACATTCTGCATTATTTTATACATTAATAGACTTTATTTTATATCTTGCATAATTTTTAACATAACTAACTTTATTTTTCATTATGTACATATCTCAACAAAAGCTCACTTTTTTTGTGACATGATCAAATTGATCTCTTTGCCAAAAAAGACTTAAGAGCTATGTAGTGAAGATACATATGAACAAATAAATGAGTGATCCCACTAGAATGATTTGAAGTAGAAGTGATAGTGTCGAGGAATGGGTATGCATAACACCTATAGAGGATGAGATGATGAAGAAACATTTAAGGTGGTTAGGCCATATCTATCATCAACTCTCCACATGCCTTTTTATGTAAATATGAAAGGATCCAACTCAAGGTGGCTAGTAGATGGTGAGGAAGATAAAAAATGGAACGTCATTATACCTGACCTTGGCCCACTTCCACTTATAGAGAGTGTTACTTTAGCAGCGCCAAGGCTTTAAATGAGTCAAGTTCGAGCAAGTTTGGATAAACTTGAACCTAAAATTTTCGAGTTATGCTCGATTTAAGCTCAATTAGAACTCAAATCAACTTTTGAGTTTGCTCAGGCTCAAAATTTTTTGAGTTTGAGTTAACTCAAAATCCTTTGACTTTGACTCAAAATATATGGCCTAGTAGTAACATTGCCTTTGAATCATGACTCAAAACATTTGTGTAGATTGGGCTTTGAATAATCTAGGCTATTTTCAAGGCAATAACTCTACTGTGAAGCAAACAATCATTATTATCTCCTCACATCCTAGGTCTGATAAATTGTAATTACTAGCAACGTAGGATATGATAAGGATCTAAAAACAAATTGTCTTTGCATTTGTAATTTAACTAAAAAAAAGTCGCTTCACTAGTAAAATGAAATAATTCCAAATTCAAATGTCCATGAGAACATCATGGAATGAAGTCTAGCTTGAGAATTGCCAAGGACCTTGTCAAATCAAGATGTGTTTTGCATTTGGTTGGCTCTTCTAAAAGCTGAGCAGGATATGAAAAATAGTAGTTCTAAGATTGCAGAGAAAACTTAGTAGCTACACATACCTACTGAAATGTAAACGATTAGAAACAAGTATAAAGAGATTAAATTTTAGACATAAATAAAACATATTAGTACAATTGATGGTCCAAGTTAAATAACAAAAGGGATCACAATAATAATCTGTATTATCAAGAAACTTATAAGAACTGATACATATATAGATAAGAATAAACTTTAGGTAAGTATCTATGTGATTATAGGCTCGTTTGGCCAAAAGATAGAAAGGTTAAAGGCATGGCTAAATTTAGTTTTCATTAAAATAACATATAAAAATTATTTTATATCTCATCTTACATAAACTTTAATATTAAAATATCAGTTTATTTCAAATCTTATATAATTTTTAGTCCTATAATCAACCTTTTTCTTTCATCCTAATAATTTTTAATATAATTAACTTTCTTTCCCATCATATACATTTATAAAGAAAAGCCAAAAAAGTCATTATCCAAACCAAAAAAGCTTCATGCCAAATGGGCTCTATATGTGGCCACCCTTGAATCAATCCATGGACTTTTGCTTGTTAGAAGTTGTTAGTGGATTTTCACCCAACAAAATCGATAAGAATGGTGGTTTCACCTTTTGGAAACAATCAGAGTATATCTTTGGAAAGTTTAGCCAAATCATTAGGATGCCACTAATAATATGTAAATTTATATACTTGCAATAGTTTTCTTATAAAAACCATTAGACCTAAAATATGCATCATCTACAATATACGTAATCATAAATAAGCTGTATTTCAATCACGTACAATGAAGCATACTTTCCTAAGCATAGATGAACACATTTGTTTCACAGTATATATTAAAATACATATGTAATTTAAGGATAGCTCTCGGCAAGATTTCTTACCCCTTAGTAAATAATGGTGTCTAGCTCAACACGCAAAACTCGAATCAATGAAGCTCCAAGCTCTTCAAGATTGCCCAGATTGTTCACCATTTTTTGAACCTAATTTTTCGTACAATTTAATTACTAACTAAATGACGTTAATTAACTAGTCTGAGAATGTCCTTTTTATTAATTTTTTTACTATGGTAAAATAACCATATATGAATTAACTTTTTTATTTTGTTCCACTATGCTGTCTATATCTTAATTTTCATCCTCTTCGTTGTGCTCAGCTAGTAAGCGATATATGTTAATGGCTAGTCGACATTGAAAAAATTATAAGATAAAACATAGTTGTTAAAAAAAAATATTCTAAGTTATCTATATTGCGTATTTAACAATTTTTCATTTAATTGCAATCTAATTCAGTAACATACATTTTGCTATTCACAGTTGGATTATGGAGAAAATTATTCAAGTATGTTCACTGTGTGTTCCTTTTCAAAGCCAATTAAGAAGGAAACCCTTACAGTTATCCTAAGTTATGCTAAACTCATAATGGCTCAAGGCTAATGACAATGGATGATTAAGGAGAAAACTTTTATACTAATTTTATTTGAGGAAATAAATGTTATAATATTTAAATTTTTAAATCATTATTTTAATTATTCTGATCACAAATATGACACATTTAAAAGTACATATACATTTATAAAGCTATTTCGAGACAACTTGACAATATTTTTTAGTTGAGTCAAGCCTTACTCGAACTTGATTCGTAATAAATTTATTGAGAAATGTAGCTCAAAACTCATCTTAAAATGACTTGAGTCTATTTTGATTCGAGTAAAATTAAAGGGAATTACAAGCTAGTTTTGATTATTTGTAGCCTTTTAAATGTGGGAAGACTCTGGCATTGCAGACGCATCGCCTCTGAGAACATGAATATAGCATATTCCTGCTATTTTTGTAAAGTAGAAATGAAGTCCTACAAACCTTGTCCAAGTTACCTTGTCAGATCATGCTTGACAAATTTTAAGACTGTGATTTATCAGTACATCAGCCTGAAGTAGCTATCATTTTAGCTCATTTGTAAGGCAACCACAATCCAAGACTTTTTTGGACAACGGAATTTCATTTCTTCCCCACTTCTAAGTACATATTCAGAACCTTTCTATTTATTTGTGGAGCATATCTGTATTTGTATAACTGAACTTGTCAATCAGAATTTTTTTGGGTCATGCCAGGTTTCTCTTTTTTTTTTCTTATTTTTTTCAGGCAGTCATTTACCTTCTGTTCTTTTTCTATTATCAGCATTATTGATTCTAGTTTTTTTTTATGTACCTGCAGTCTTTCGTGCTATTTTGGACGTATCCTTTTCAATGTTCTACCATTAGATTTGTAATAACTCAGCTTCTCGTTCATTAAGGATATTCTTATGATTTGATGAAGTAAATGCTAACTATGATGCGATCTAATACCTACCTCTGAGAAACCTTCTCCAAGGAAGAACCTGTATAATGTCATAGAAGTCAGACCTGGTTCAAATCTTGAACAACATCTTGAATGATGATATTGCTGAAGAATATAAGTCACAATAACTGCATTTACCCCTTTATATAATCATCTGTGATAGTTGTGTCCAGTTCTGTCACCATGGTTGGCTTATTTCTAACCTTGATTTGGATTGAATAAATCTAGTTGTTAGGATGGCATAGATCTGGTCATTCACTATTTTGAAAAATTAAATGAATGTTTATCTTAAATTTACTTTTTACTTGCGTAGCATGATTTTTGGGATGAGATGGGATATTGAGTTCTTAAGAATGCATAGATAGCACTTAACCACTGAAATTGTTAGTTTTTAGCTTTGGAGTCTTTAAGTGTGCACAATGTTAAATTGGTGACCTTGATAATATGTAAATATAGAAGTTTTATATGACTGCCATTTAAATATCCCAAAGTGGTAATATTTTCCTTCCGACAACTTGATGTCCAAAAGGGTTTTCTTGTAGAACAGAAAAAAGAAAACTGATACATACTTTGCTCAACCAAGTTATAATTTTTTGGTCGCATGATAACAAATGAAGTAACTTGAGAATTTTTGTATTTAATTACTGTATGTTTCCAGCCTGTCTCCATTTCTGCAACCTTGACATAATCAGATTTGCCTATGACATTGTCCACATATTCTGAGATGAGAAGATTGGGTTCCACTTCAACATGTGAAAACCTTATCAGGTTGAGATTCAAGATCTTAAGTAAAACCTTAAGTTGTATGTGGAGAATAAAGCTTCTGCGAGCCTCAAGTTTTAATTTATTTCTTGAATTATTCTTTTAGAGTTTTATTGTTTTATATAAATTTTCTGCTGAATTCTTACTTCGTAAACTCTTGCTGTTAATCTACTTTTCCTTACTATATTAGTAAAACTTGTTTTGAACTACTTAATTTTCTCTTCTTTAACTATAATAACAATGAAAAATGTTATGCACCAATATCTGAATTTAATTTATTGCATTGTTTAGTGGGTTTAATTTTTAATCCACTGGATTAACCCAAAAGTAATTTTTGAGTCATGTATTTGTCAAATATTGGGTGGGGCTGTGTAACTGGACTTCAATATTAGGATTGGTTTTGCTTTTCTATATTTACCCTTTGCACTGTAGTTGTCTATGGCCTTCTCACTTTTCATTCTGGTATTGCTGTTAATTATGTCACTCCATCTGTCAGTTGCCTCTGTTATGTCAGTTGTACTGTATAGCTGTTTTATAGCATTTTGTTTTTTTTCAATGCTTCATTTTTTTGCTTTAATCACTTCATTGAGCAATTTCTTGGAGCTTCTATGACTAGGTTGTGAACAGATGGTTCATCTTTTGTATTCAACTTTCTAAATTTGGTTTTCTAGTATTGCATTCTTTTTGATTTGGAGATTTTGGAGTTCATGCTATATACTGTAATAAGAACTTGAAACTTTGACCTTGTTTGGTTGAAGTCTAAAATGACAGAATTTTTTATCATAATGTATAATATGATTGTAATTAATTATTATTGTTATTTTTCTTTTTGGCTCTTGACGTCAACTGTGTTGCACCAGCGTCAGTTGTTCAGCATGTTTAGTAGGAGATTATATACTTTTTTATATGTTTTTTCACTACACTGCTTGAAGCATACGTTGCAAAGCCAGCTGTCTCCTTTGATGTTTTAAACTTCCATAGAACTTCCTCATGTTTAATCTTTCATTTTGTAATCCTCTAGTCTAATCTGTTGAATAGAAGGTCTGTCCTTTTATTTCCATAAAATTTCATCTTCTTTTATCCACTACTTTTTATTGTTCTTTACAATTTTTTGCTGGTGATTTTCTGCTGTTCCTTTTCAATGAAAAACCTTTGGAATAATCTTGTGAATGGAAGGTTTGTCATTATCTTCAACCTTCTATTTCGATTAGCTTGTGATTTACTCTTTTTGTTTGGAGAGTAGTAAACGATTAGAATAGAAACTGGGAACATTGTTTGAGACCTTTGTCCTCGTTGCTGCTCTCTCTCCCTGCTTTGCCTGCATGCATGTCTAGTCTGCCCCAAAGCAATTTTGAGGTTGAGGTGCTCTCCCTCAGAGCAGAGCTTTTGATGAACCTCTGGTTTGTTGACAAAAGTATCATGATCCTCACTCGATGATCAAAAGCGTCAGCTCAGTAGCTACAATTTAAGCTTCAATGTCTAAAACTAATAGTAACATCTTCATAAATGGGATTGATGCCTAACACGTATAGTTTGAAAATTTGTTGAAGAAAAATGTAATTTGGGAATTTGCTTAAGATTGGTTACTGTTGAAAATTTTCGAATGGAGGGAGATTAAGTTTGAAATTTATCTAGAAGGTGATTCTTCAAAATCTAAGCTTAGTTAAGGCTAATTAAACCCAATTATTCTTAGCTAAGAGGGATTTTTTGGATCAAATCTCAGCCATTTGGCCACATGCGTGTATAGCATGCATGTTCAAGGCTTGATGCATGGAAGTCATGTCACGACTCGAGATTTAACATAATGAACCACGTGCTGAGCTATCATAATCGATCATAAAATGGAAGAAGCACTTTTAAATTTATAATAGACAAATGACTATTTTAAGCAAACTATAAATACCACAATTCAGTATTTATATACATTACCACAAAGTATGCACAAATGTCATATTCCTAAATATATACATTATACACCATACAAACCTCAAATTTTGATATATATACTTTTCATATAGGCAAATCTCAAAACGCATGTACACATGATTTCTATGTACATATTTGAAAGGTTTTACTTTCCAATTACATCATAGCCTATACAGAAGGGAAGCTTACTTGCATCTGAAAGGTAGTGTTACATCTGTATCCGCGCCGCCGCATCTGGAGTGTACACGTGGAGGCTTGCGTGGCATTGGCGTCACAGGTGCTCAGCGACGAACTGAGGGGATTCCAAGGCAAAAGGCTGTTGACGAAGAGGCCACGCCGAAGAGCCCATGACGAACAACCCGCACGCAACATGAGGTACAGGACTCCATACGCTTTTAAGAGGCATGACCTCCCTCCTCCTAGATTGTACTATTCGTACAGCCGAGACCATGACGCACCAGCCTAGTAGACATCATTGGCCTGACACCAGAGATCGAGCCCATTACCCTGAAGTGACTTTTCAGAATTCAAATCAGAGTATAAAACCCCATTGTAAGAGAGAGAAAGGGGGAGATTTTTTCTCTTTGGATTCTGTCAAAACTTTTCTCGGCTCCACCTTCTTCCCCACCTCATTGTTGTTAGCTTGTAAAAAAGCATTCATTAGTGAAAATCTTTGAAGCCTCCCGAATGGCGCTGTGGTTTTTCCGTTTAGTCGGTTTTCCACATAAAAATCCTTCTTTCGATCTTCTGGTTGATTTCGAGCCTTAACAATTTGGTGCCCTCACGCAGGAACGAACTCGATGCCCCAATCACCCATGGAAGAAGCTCGCGGCGAAAACTACTCATCGCCTAACGAGCAGCAGGCGGCACAGCCACCCGAGAACAACGCCGCCGCAAATGACCGCCAGCTCTAAGCCCTGACGTACGCAGTAGCCACGCTCTCTCAGACAATGAACACCTTACTTGCCAATCTTGCAACTCTCCTTCAGCAGCAATAGAGGCCCCTTCCTCTGGCTCTACCTCTCGAGGGCTCAATTCCCCCACAAAGCGCAGAACAACTGCCCCCTGAAGAGGTCAGCACCCACGTCGCCGGGGAAAGCCGGCCCGAAGTCTACCCTTCAGCCCCACCTGTGAGCACGATCTTCTCGATCGCCATAATGGCGGCTCCGGCACCTCGCTGCTACAAAGCCCCCAAAGTTAATGATTACGACGGCCTCACCGACCCGGCGCAGCACGTTAAGCGCTTTGAGAACGCCCTGGCGATGGGGTCGAGGTCCAACGAATTCTTTCCAGGCTCTTATTACATTTCATATCATTCTAAGTAAATGTATTTTACATTTTTGAGGTTCCATTACTTAAAGACATTACATGCAATAAGGATGGTAAAAATGTTAAAAAAAGTCAAAATTCATATAATAATAAAAGTCAATACTCCACTTGTAGTACAAATTTCGAAAGTCCCAAGATTCTCGTGTCAAAAATTATACGAATTACCATGCAAGCAATGTTATAAAATTCATAAGGTTTGCATTTAGATTTTACTATTATAGGAACACAGTTACTGGGAAAAAGTTTCCCGTAATTCTATTTTGTTACATAAGCTCGCGAATTTGCGGCACCGTAGTAGAATCATTATCAACACCACGTTCTCTAAGAAAGCATAAATAACTGTTATTATGTCATGTATACATGGCATACTCAATTTTGTTAATAAGATTTACGTATTTTAGGGCTTGGCTATTACATTCTACCCTCCCTAAAAAGATTTTAGTCTTCTAAATTCATGTATTTGATCATTCAAAGAGGCTGGGATACTTATTTTTTCTTCTCATTCTCAAGATGCTTTCTCAGCACTATGGTGTTGCCATAAAATTTCACTAATGGAATTATCCTTTAACAAGATGACATTGGAAGGATCAGGCTCATATTTTCTTAACATGAAATATGAAAGACGTCATGAAAATTCGTTAGATTAGGTTGTGAACTAGTCAATAGGCAAGATTTTCAATACTTTATAGTATTTCAAAAGGTCTAATATATCTAGGATTTAATTTGCCTTTCTTTCGAAATCTCATTACACTTCTTATCAGTAATGTTTTCATAAATACAGAGTTGCTTATTGAGAATTTCATAAATCTTTTGTGATTATCTGCATTGATCTTTTGTCTACTTTAGGCTATCCTCATTCTTTCTTGAATAATTGTGATCCTTTTAGTGGTTTCTTTAATCAACTCAGGTTCAATTAACTTCCTTTCACTAACTTCTCAGCAGATTAGTTATATGCTTTTTCTACCATAAAGTGCTTCATACGGATTTATACTAATGTTGCTTTGATAACTGCTACTATAGGAGAACTCAAATAGAAATGCATTTTCATCCCAATTTTCCTATAGCTCCAAAACACAAGCACACAACATATCTTCTAATGTTTGAATAGTCCTTTCAAATTGTCCATTTATTTGAGAATGGAAAGCAATACTGAATTGTAATTTGGTACTCATAGCATTTTGTAAATGTTTTTAGAAATGAGAAGTAAATTTAGTATCTCTATCTGAAGTAATAGTTATGGAAATTTCATGTAATCTCACACTCTTTTTAATATAAATATTGCAAGGGAAATTCTTCTTTATAGGTGAAAAATGAGTTGGCTTTGTTAGTCGATCTACGATCACCCAAATTGTATCATTTCCTTTTGTTGCTTTTGGCAATCCCATAATAAAATCCATCGTTATGTCTCCCTCTTCCTTTTAGGAATAGGAAGCAGTTGTAGCTCACCTCTAAGCCTTTTACGCAAAATTTTAATGTTGTTTGGAACGTTGACCTTAAGCTAGTAAGGTGTAGGTGCAAATTAAATTATCAACCTGACGCCTAGTTGACAATGACTCAATCCAAGTTACACATTGAGTTGGGTCAACAGTGGCCAGGGCATGACAAATTACTTGCTTTATCTATAATTAGTGGTACTTGCTTTGAGTTTCAAGATATTGGGAGTGCACATGAGCAGTTGTCATACATTGGTAATTTTACCAAGAAGTATTAATATACAAGCGGTTCTCTTAATCATTGGCTTAGGCTTTTGCGTTAACTGGTGTCCAGTCACTTATGTATTGGGCCATAGTTGGCCCCCTTGATTTCCCCTCCAACACATTATGAGAAGGAAAATTGAACTATGGGAATAAGAGTTCAGATTTTCCTGAGAGGCCTGCTGGGTCGAGCATTTTCTCTGATTTCCTTTTCAATTTATTATTATTGTTATTGTTATGTTATTATTATTATTTTTAACAAATATTGTCTTAAACTGAATACAAAAAGAAAATCAACTCATAGGAAGCTGGATGGTTCTGTAATTGTTGAGTCATTTGAAGATGTGGGTCTTTGTAGAAGACCATGTCAAAATTCTTGTCATTATGTCTGCACTCTCACTTTCTTCGCTGCACACTTGCGTCAAGCCAATAACCCAATAGTTGACGAATAGCTTCTACCAGCTTTGTTAAGGGATTCTTATTTGTTCAGTTTAGCTCCCTGAGGAAAGCACATTTAATTAGAAAAATAGAAGCTAGCTATTCGAATGGTTTCTATATGAAAACATGCGATCATTCAACATAGAATTTTATATGTGCTTTATGACAGTAATTACTTCTTTCACAAGTCTTTAGCTTATTCTTCTTTAGACAACCAAGTACTTTTGTGGCACAAGAGCTAGTCAATCTATCTCTTTGTAATCCAGATCATTGAAGAATCTCAGCAAAAGTTCTTTCTGGTGGTAAAACCAGTAGAAGAGCCATTGAAGCTCTTCATACCTCGTGAGATATATTTAATTCTCACTAGCTTCTTTCTTTTCACAATGTGTACTTCATGTATCTGTTTTTATATGAAAAGTTATAAGAATGCACGTATTGGTAAGGACTCTCCATACATTAAAATTGTAAGCATTTGTCTGGCAGAAATTTTGATTTGCTTTTCATCAAACTATCTGACGTTTTTCTGATTCTTTTTCTAGACTTGCTTGTCTTGTTGAAAAGGCAAATATTAAGATATGAAACCTTTGAGAAGGCGGTTTAATGGTTGTTCGCTGCCTCAGTTGTTCTTTGGTGGGTGGGTTTGTGGTGTATGATAGTCAGCACTGAATGGTAGACGGCCAACCAATTTTCACCCTGGAAAAGTGGTTACATTATTTTTCATACACTTCCTTCTGTGACCTCCAGGAAGATGATCCTGATTACTGCATTTTTTAGCCGAATTTTTGCCAGCTGAGTTCAGCTTTGTCTCTTTTCTCTTTCGATTAGCCTCATATTCCTTATTCTTGTGTGATTTTTTTCAAGATCCTTATGCTGTCAGCCGCCCTGACTTGAAAATCCAGTGAGTTCACAGAACTTACGTTTGCGAAGCTAAATTTTAGGCACAATACATGCTCAGATTGATTGTTAAACTTGGTTTAAGTCAAGCAATTACCTTATGCACCTGAATGGCTTGATTGTTTCTGATTATCGTTGATGCTGTTGCAAATAGATAATCAATCCATTACTTGAATTTTTCTAGTTTACTGTCACTGTTGGAATAGTTATGCATGTATGATCATCTCTCGATCAAAACAGGAGAAGAGATTCCATTTAGGTAGTAACTTGCTATCTTCCATTCATTTGGCTGTTTTTGAAATATTAGTTGGGAGAAGATTAAAAAAAAAAATGTGGAAAGAGGGTAAAGAGTGATGCTGGGAGAAAGGTCATTAGTTATATTCACTATGTACTGCTTGAACTTTTAAGTCCAATAGAGCAAACAGAGAGCAGCAGTGCAAAGTTGCTGAAACTTGCACATACTATATCTTATCGTATCGTTTTTTCGGAGATTTGTAATTCAACTGTGATAATCAAATCCCAACGAAAAGGAGGAGGAATAGGCAGAAGAGATGGGAGCATTATAACTGAAATCCAGAATGTTGACATGCCAAAGCCTGGTTACCAATGCAGTATTGCGGCCACCTTTCAATATGCAAGTGCAGCTCTTCTTTCTACATTACTTCCCTTTTAGCATCATATTTTTCTTCTTTCAGCTTCTAGCATTTTTCTAAACTTCTAATGCATAACTTCTCTCAGATTTTCTCATGCATTAGCATTTTTCAATGGAAACAGCATTAAGCTGTGACCCTTGATTCGGCCCAAATTGTTTTAATTCGGGTCAATCAAGTTACTCTTCTTGTTCGTGTTCGGAATGATTGGGCGTAAAGCTTCTGTAGGTGGCTTTTCAAGTCCGCCGTCAGGTTCGAAAATTTTGACCTGTTTTGAATTTTCTGTTCTATATCTTGGATTATCTATATCTGTTAAATGTAGATGCTCTGAGAACAAGTTGCGTTGATCCATTAATGGTTACTTTTTCTTGATATATCTGTCAACCTGAGAATTTCTATTGTTTCTTCGAAGTTCTTGTTATTCGCTTTCATTTTCTTTAAAAATCCGTGAACTATGTTTATTCTTGTCGCTTTTTTGAAGTCAAATTCCTAAGCTAGCTTGTTGACATACTGGTGTAGATTTCATGCTTTTGTGTTATTCTTTTGCATATATTTTATTGGGTAAATTACATTTAGGCTCATGAGATTGCAAAGGTATTATAAATTGATTTTAATTTTTTTAAAAACTTAAAATTGAGTTCTTGTAGTTATAAGGGTCTTCCAGAACGGGCCTTTTATTTGGTGGGTAACATTGATGAAGCTGCTGTGAAAGCTATGAACGTTCCAGACTAACAGATTCGGTTCCATAACCATAAGTTTCAATGCACGAGATGTAGCATTCTTGTGGTTCAAGAGAATCCAGCTACAAGAGAACTAAGAACAAAGGGACCGCTCGGATCCCGCCAGTGAATAAAAAGCTCGATCTTCATTGAATCTCACCTGAATCACCCCATCTATCCTCTTGAGGAAATGTTTGGTTTCAAACTCCGATTCGAAGAGTACGCCATGCTAATGTGCTTTTCACAATGCCTTTCAAATCCTCCCAGTCATTATTCTACTGCAATAATTCTTGCTAAGATCAACGGGGTGGTTTGGCACCTTGATGTTGGCTCTTCGCCACCTGTGGTTGAAGTATGTTCAAAGGGTTGAGCTATATTGGAGGCTCTGGGAAAGTCGAAATAGGAGAGCACTCATCTTAGGGTGGGCTTCCTACTTAGATGTTTTCAGCAGTTATCTGCTCCGCACTTGACTACCCAAGAGTATTTAGCCTTATGAGGTGGTCCTCGCTGATTCACACGGGATTCCACGTGTGCCATGAACTAGCTAGCTCTGGATTCGTCTGGCATTTTACTCCTAATCATGACTCATTCGCTAATTTTTCAACATCAGTCGATTCGAACCTCCACTTAGTTTCACAGGTTCTTATGCATTATTCACCCGTCTGCCACTAGAAACACAACTTTCCATCCGACTTGCATGTGTTAAGGATCCTTTTTTTACACCATTCAAAGATCGGCCCTTTATCTTTGTGTTTTCACGTTGAAATTTCTTTGTAGATGAAGAGACGTCAAAGGGCTTATTGCTTCCTGGGCAGTAAGGGTCTGAGAAGAATAATCACTCATTCTTAAAATTAGTATTCTGAAGACCAAAGTGTCAGGTAGAAAAGGGGAGAGAGCCCTTAGGTGGAGGGTGAAGGCCTCCTTTCGGGGAGGCTCGATCTTAGTGTCTGTCCACCTCAACGCCTATACAAGGGATTACGCATGGGTATATTAAAACTGTACTTTCGAGTAGCATTGCTGCTATTTTTTTGCGGCATTTATTGTTGTTGGAAGTATGCGGTTCCCTTATGCCCCTACACTCGAGGGCCAATCTCCGTCTAGCCCGAGAAAACCTTTACTCTGTTGCCTTTTGAGAGGTCGGCGATTGCTAGCAATTTTGGCTTCATGCAGGTGAGTTCAGCCTGCAATCCAAACTGAGGATGGGTTTTGGAGTTAGCTCACCCTTTAAGTTAGTTTAAAGATTGTTATCGGCTCAAGGACGCAAGATGACCTTGCTTTTTCAGGATAAGGGGTAGAGGAAATACCTCGAGCCAATGTCTGAGTACTCGTAACTTCGGGAGAAGGGGTGCTAGGCATTGTAACCTCCTTTTTGAGGAGGCACCCTTTCTCCTGAAGTTACGGGGCTATTTTGTTGTCTGAATTGTTTTTATATTTTAAAGAAGGGTAAATTATATTTGGGTTTTTGAATTTAAAGTATAATAACACTCGTGTCTACGCTTTTAAAATTTAACATTTGGATCTTTGATTTTTAAAAGGGTTAATTACTGAAAGATTTTTAGGCCCTGTTTGGTTGGAGGCCATCTTGGCCATGACCATGGCCAAAATAGCCTCCAACTATTTTATTAAATAATTTTTTTCATTTTTCATTCTCAATACATAAATTTTAATATAAAAAAATTTATTTTATATTATATCTATATAATTTTTAACATATTATACTTAATTTTTTATTATTATTAATTTTAATAAAATGGTTGGAGGTCATTTTGGCCATGGCCTGGCCAAAATGGCCTCCAATCAAACAGGGCCTTATAGTTAACCTATAATTGTTATTTGGTTCATAATTTTTAAAAATTTATTCTAAAATATTATAATATTAAAGGTCCATGTAAATTATGATTATTATATAAGTTCTTATTGATGATTTTTGTCATGGAAATTTTTTGTTTTAAATTTTAAAATATCTCTTTCTCTCTCTCTCCTGGCGAGGCGCTGGCGGCGAAGCAACATTGACAAGGAGGCAGTGGCGAAGCAGTGGTGATGAGGTGGCAGGAGCGAGTAACACAGAATTTGTAATGACAAAAATATAAAAAAAAATTGAAAAGTGTTAAGTGAATTAAAAATTTGTTAAATTTTATTACGAGGAATCTTCTATGTAATATGTGGGGCTTTCTATTGGTTGGCTGAACCCAATAATTAGTCCCTTTATCTTTTCCCAACCATAGAAGGCAGCCCAACCGTAGAAGAAATTCTTCGATCTGGATCGAGCTCCACATCACCGGCTCCCATGTGAACCCATAATCGATGCATGTCGTGTGTGGGCTCGCCTTTATATACCCCAGTGCTAGCAGTTACCTCTTTGGCAGCCACGATTCCTCTCTCTTGCCTCTCTCAAACAAATCAATTGTCTGGATTAAGATTCTGTTTGGTTCATGGCTAAATTGGGCATAGTTATTTTTTCATTTTTTTATAAAAAAATATAAATATTTTTTTAAAATTATATATATATATATATATATATATATATATATATATGTTGAAAAATAAAGTTAGTTAATTGTGAGAATATTAAATAAAATTGATTAATATATTAAAAATTATATAAATTAATTTATTTTTTTTAAAAAAAATAATTTTGCCTAACTTAAATATGAACTAAATAGGAATTAAATGTTACAAATCTTCTTCAAGTTCTCCTCGCTCTTACTCCCTTCCTCGCCCCCTTCTCTACTTGCGGTGCTCAACCATAGGGCTAGATGGGAGTAGGGTTATCGATCCGATTTCAAGTCGAGCTAATACCAGCTCGAAATCGGATTGAATATATTTCGGTCGACTCGAGCTCGATTGGGTTCGACTTCGAGCCGATTTCGATTCAATTTGAACTGATCTCAATTTTTTTTTGAGCTGATCTTAAGCCAAGTAAGCACAACTCGATTCGATTCGAGATCGGCTCGATTTATAATATATATATATATATATATTATAACATGTATATATTATATTTAATATATATTATATGCATATATTATATATATGTATTATAATATAAAAATATATTTTAATTTGAACTGATTTAGAGTTGGAAAGAGCCGAGCCTACCCCGATTCAAAATCGGCTTGAAATTATTATCGAGCTGAACTTTTGGCTCGTTAGTCGGCTCATTTAGATTGACTCAATTTTGATTCAATCTAAAATTAATTTAATTGTCAATTAATTTTAGATCTTCGATTCATATTAACACCCTTAGATGCAAGCCTCCCTCCCTTCCACCATCCTCTACTAACAAGAGCCCAACCATTAGAAGTTTTATTAAATTAGTGTGGCGTCACATCAATAGTGAGACTTATTGCGTAGCACTTATTAGTCGGCTGAACAGTTCGGTCGGCCAAATCCAATAATTATTTTAACCATTGAGCTTAGTAAAAGCCCAGCTATCCAACGACGATCATTGTCTTTTTGGCCTCGATGATCTCTTTGCCCTCATTAAGTTGAGGAAAAATTTAATTATGATAAAAAATATTATTTTATTTAAAAAATTAAAAATTTATTTTATTTTGTATGCTACATAAAATTTAATATTGTGTAATCATTTTATTTTATGTCCAACATAATTTTTAATATAAATCACTCACTCTATTTCATATTACATATTTTTTTAAAAATATATATATATATTTTTTGGGTCACTCCAAGAGCCTTTATTTAGGTGTTTTGAGTTAAAAGCCTTGTTAATTATAATTTATTAAATTTGATCATGGTTCCATGTCATTGTTATAATATTTGAGGATAATGCATAGTAAATAAATGTTGAAGCGACCTAAAATGTAATAGGGTAAATTATATTAGGTTTTTAAATTTAAAGTTTAATAATATACAGATATAGATTTTTAAAATTATAACAACGAGTCTCTGAATTTTAATAAAATATCAAATGACATCTTTTTTATTTTTTATTATTAAATTTTTTTAAAATTACTATTATACCCCTCCTCTCTCTCTCCTCCTGATCCCGATGCAGCGGCCTTTCGCGTGCGCGGAAATTCGGAGGAGAGAGGGGGGAGAAGTATAATTGTAATTTAAAAAAAAATTAATAATAAAAAAGTAAAAAAGGACCTATTTGATATTGTATTAAAACTCAGAGACCCGATGTTATAACGTGGACCTGTGCGTTATTAAGTCTTAAATTCAAGAACTTGAGTGTAATTTATTGAATATAATATAATACCTTATAACAAAATTACATAATTATCCCTTAACCTTATTATTTTTCTTTCCCCTCCAATCGACTTGGCGGGGAGAAATTATTGCGTTTGGATGGTGCTCGGATGGAGCACCATCCGGACGCCCAATCAGAAGCCGTCATGTATACCCGAACCCAACTGTATTATACACGTGACGCTCTCTGATTGGCGTCCAGATGGAGCACCATCTCCTGGCAGGGGTTATCGAAGCAGGGGCCGAACCTGGATCCCACGAAGCAGCAGCCCTCGCTTCCAGTTCAAGGCCCTGACCTCCGCCAGCCTCATCAGCACCTCCCCTCCTTCGCCCTCCTTGCCGCTGAAGAACTTCCCCAGCTCCACCTCCATCCATCCATCGCTCCTCTCCCTCGGCAGAAGCTCGGAGTTCTCCTCCCTGGCAGGCAGCCGTGGCAGCAGGCAGATGTTGCGCGGGGCTGCAGCGAGATCTCCCTCCGCCTCCACCGTCGCTTGCTGCGCCGGCGCCGTCAGGCCATAAGCGCCCTCCGCGATCTTGAAGACGAGGTAAGCCGCATATTCTGTCATCGGGGAGAGCTCCCGTCGGCAAATCCGGCCGCCAATATCCAGCCAGCAGACGTCCAACAGCTCTGCTATCTCTTCAAATCTGAAGTTAAGCAGGTATGTTCAGCATTTTTTTTTTTTTATTAAAATTCTGCAGAATATTTTAATATTTAAAATATTAGCATTTAATATTTTAAATTGGCAATCGATCGATCGGCGCATATATCATCCGTAGTTAAAGAGGGCGGAGAGTGATAATCAGGTAATATTCTAAAAGAAAAAAATTATTGGAATAAAGTACTGCTCCTGACAGACTTCTAAACTGATAAATAAAAAAATACAATAAATCGTCCCACATTAAAAATGAAGGAGAGATTTTGAGCTATATAAGTAAATAGCATAACCCTAAATAATAGAGATATTTTTTTATTACGATAAAAAATTATATAGTTAAGTCTATGATAGATGATTTTTTGAGAAATATTCAGGTTATGTAATTTCCTACAGCTAAAATAAACAATACTTTTATATCATGAGATATTACAATGTCACCTTATATAAATTTTAATATAAAAATTTTATTTTATTTATTTATACATAATTTATAAAATAAGATTATCAATTTTATTCAAATTCAAAATAAATTTTAATAAAAAAATTATTTCTCATTGTACATGTTTCTTAAGACGATCAAAATCCTTCTAATTTGTTATCCCGGAGTTTCAAATTCTTATGACTCGAGTTTAACTCAATTATTTATACTATCTATCAGAACTGATCTTAAAAAATAGACGGATTGGAGAATTTGGGATAACCAGCAACTCGAATCATTCATAAGATAAAATATTTTTATAAGTACCAAACTCGACTTGATTATATCCAATTTTATTTAATAAACCGCCCGTCAAAGTTTATAATACCAAGACACAAACCCAACTTGAATAATAAACGAATCAGCATAAGATTCTAAGTCGGATTCAAATAAGATTCACAGACCGTTTCATATATTCCCGTGTCTACTTCGAAGTACCAGTATTAGGTTCTATTTAGTTAGAGAAAAAAAATAATTAAAAAAATATGTGTGATATAAAATAAATTGAATCAGTTATACTAAAAATTATGTTAGATGTAAAATAAAGTGATAATTTAATGTTAAAATTTATGAGAATATATTTAAATAAAATAAAAATTTTAGTTAAAAATAATTTTAATTATGATTAAAATTTTTTCTAATTAAATGTGGGCTTAGAGCTCAAAAGTAATGACTCTAAAAACTCACAATATATAAATAAAGTTAAAATAACATTAAATTAATTAGCCAAAAAAAAGTTTCTGCAAAGAAAATAATACAAACAAAATGCTAAAGCAATTTGAGGAAGTTTCTGTAACAACTGGACTAATACTAAGGTCCTATTTGACGCGAGGATCAAATCAGGATCAAAATAATATTAATTTAAAAAATAACAATAATAATAATAAATAAAAAATTTTAATTATTCTACACAAATTCTAATATAAAAAAATATTATTTTACTTCGCATACTTAATAATTTTTAATAAAAATATATACTTTATTTCACATTTTAGACCAAAATATTTGAATCGAGTATTTTAGTTTAGGATGTAAAATAAAATTAATTTTTTTATTAAAAATTATTAAATATGTAAAGTAAAATAATGTTCTTTTTATATTAGAATTTGTGTAGAATGATTAAAAATTTTTATTTATTATTATTATTATTATTTTTTAAATTAGTATCATTTTGATCCTGATTTGATCATGATTTAGTCCTCGCGCCAAACAGAGCCTTAGATTTTGTTTGGAGTCTGTGCAGTGACATATTTTCCATGCTTAAGAGGGATAATGTAAAAATTTATAGTTAATTATTAATTATATTTTGATTTACAATTTTTTATTTAAAAATTTCATAATAACAAAAATTATTAAAAAGTAAAATTATTACATAAAAAATTTAAATTAATAATTTTTGTTAACATCTAAGAAATATTTTATTATCGAAATTTTGAAAATTCAAATTTATCTCCCTTTCTATCTTTGTCCTGTGCAGGTGCACCCATGCCTGCGCAAAGGGTGGCCTGCTGCTAGCACCAGCACACTCTACTCTCTCTTTTTCACTCTCTCTCGATCTCCCTCTTGCACAGGTGCGTGCACGCTTGCTTAAAGGGTGGCAAGCCGTCGGCTCCTGTCCTCTCCACACACACACACTCTCTATCTCTCCCGCAAAGGTGTGCGTTTGCGTGAAGGGTGGCGGACTGCCTGNGCCCCCCCCCCCCCCCCACTCTCTCTCCCTTGCGCAGGAGCGCATGCACCTGTGTGGAGGGTGACAGGATGCTAGCGCCCGTCCCCCCTCTCTCCTTCGTAGTTGCGCAGGCCTGTGTGGAGGGTGGCAAATCACTGGCTCCATTCTCATTCACTCTCTATTTTTAGGATCAATGAGCCCATGATGGCAAGGCGGCGCTGGAGAGGCGATGACAGTGAGATAGCATCGGCGAGGCGATAACAGCGAGACAACGATGAGTAATAATAAAAAATTTGTAATGACATAAATTTGAAAATTTAAAGTGTTAAAGCGTAAAATTAAAAATCTGTTAAAACCAACAGCAGAGGACCTTCTTTATAATATTAGGTAAATTGTAGAAATTTTTCAGCAAATTTTTAAAAACTATAGGCTAGACAGTAATTGTGAGTTAACTATAGGAATCTTTTAATAATTAACTCAAAAAATATAGACATTGGAGGAGCTCTTGAGAATTAAAAGCAAAGAAAATAAGAATAAGTCTTGTTTAGTTCAAGGGAAAAAATAATTTGAAAATTTTTTATGAATTTTTTTAAAATATGCATTATGTGAAATAAAATTAATCATATGAAAAATTATTTTAGATATGAAATAAATTTGATTAATTTATTGAAGATTTTATTGAATATAAAATAAAATAATTATTCAATATTAGAGTATGTATAGAATAAAATATAAAATAATTTTTATATCTTTTTTTAAATATTTTTTTTTTCATTTTTTATTATAATTGAAAAGTATAGTAACAAAGGTTTCAAAATTAGATTTTTTAATTTCAAACAAGCTTTTTTTCTCACTGCACTGTGAGAAGCTTTACAACAAATTAAAATTTTTAGTTATAATTATTTTAACCAAACTAAAACAATTGTTAGCAAAAAAGATAAAATAAAAATCTCTAATATAAAATTTTAGAGCATATAAGATAAAATTTAATAAAATGCATCAGTAATTTATTTCATAATTTTTTAAAAAAATAATATATAAAATAATGTAATTTTATCAATTTTTTGTGTCTTTGTTGTAATTATTCTTAAAAATTACTCAAAAATACTTCAAATTTGAGATAATTGCAATTAGGGAAATTACGGAAGCGTAAAGCTGAAGAAAGCGCATACTGTGAGTTTGATTCAGGCAGGGAAACCCACGCCCAGTAGCGCCGATCGTCGCCCCAGATGATGGAGAGATCCCTCGCGCCTAGCTCGAAGCACTTGGATCCCCTCTCTCGCTCCAGCCAGAAGCTCTATATGAAGAGATCAACGCAAGATTCCGATCAGATATAGCAGTCTAGAGAAAGGGGCTGAGAAGAGAACCGACCTTCCGGCCGCCTTCGATGAGGATCGGGCGGTCGCAGAGGCGGAGGTAGAGTTCTTTTTTGGAGGCGAAGCTGGGGGGATCGGCGGATCTTGAGAGGATGGAGATCAAGTCCGGCGGGAGGAAGCGGTGCCAGACGGCATCCGAGAGGGCCGACGAGCGGAAGGCGGCGGAGACGGCTGCGGAGCGGCAGGAGTCGCGCGGCGATGTGAGGGAGATGATGAGGGACAGGCATTCCTCCGGCAACCGCGAGAAATCAAACCTAGCGGTTTCCGCCATCTCGGATCTAGGTATGTTCCTTCGCTGCCAGCTTCAGTGGTTATATGGATTCCTTGTTAGGGCTTCGTCGTCTTCCTTAGCGATGAAGATTGAAGATAAAAAAAAGGGAGCGCTGACTAAACTTGGAAGTGATGTTTATTGTTGGCACTTCTGCCACTTTCCAAAAGCTTAGGGCTGATTATTAGACCAGTTCTACCAGGAACCGGTCCGAAACCGATCCGGTAAGAACCGGTTCCTGGTTGAAAACGAGTTGAACCAGACCAGTTCTAACCGATTTCGGGCCGCAGATCCGGATATCCGGTTATCCGGATATCCTGCTAGTGCAAAACCGGTTATCCGGTTCCGAACCGATCCGGTTCCAAAATTAATGCAGCTGCCCCCAAGCATTGCAGCTGGCAGCATTAATGCAGCAGTTGCAGTGGATAAAATTAAAAAAAAAATTAAATGGAACGGTCAGTTGACCGTTTCTGCTCCCAGCAACAGTCAAATGACCATTTTAAACTTAAAATGACCGTTTTAAGGTAATTTTAGAATTTTTAACATGTATTAAACTCCCTATAAATAGTAGAAATTTGTGAAGGAAAATCCTACAATTTTTATCAATTTTTTTTACTCTTTTGCTTTATCAAAAATTCTGCAAATACATTTTAATGGCTTCCCAACGTCTATTCTCTAGCATTCTTTCCTCAAGTCATCAACGGAATGTAGATCTAAATTACATTCCAGAACTCGATCATCTTCCTGCACTTGGTGAGAACTTTGATGAAACTTCAGAACCTGATCTCAACTTATCTGCCGAACATGATCCTGAGACAAGTGGAGATGTTGGCACCGGCATTACCCGTCAACTCAATCTTCCAGTTTCTCTAATAAATCTCGGACGAAACGCAGTAAGGTATGAAAAATTTTTGAATTAGAAATTAAATCTAGTAGCAACTCGGAGAGACCTGAATACGTTGCTATTTGTAAAATTTGTAAAAATCAATACTCATACAAACAGGGTGGTACTGGTGGTGGAACTAGTACATTTAACAAGCATCTAGTTAGATTTTATAAGTTTGATGAAAGAACTTGTCAAATTACTACTATAGAACCAACTCAAACACAACTGAATACTCAGAGTGAAATTATGTCATGGTCTTTTAGAAATGATAAGGTACGTAGAAGTTTAGTTCGATTTATTGTACAAACCGAATAACCATATAAAATATGTAAAAATGAGTGATTTTTAAAATATATTATTCAATATTTTTACAACCTCAATATAATCATATTTTTAGGCATACACTTAAAAAATATTGTATGTCAATGTACGAAAAATATAGAAAATCTCTTATTCAACAACTCCGTAACATTAGGTTTAGGGTTAGTTTAACATTCGATATTTAGACTTGCATTAGTAGCGCAAGTTACTTAGTTGTTACTTATCATTGTTACTTAGTTAGTTTAACAATGAGGAATGCAGAAACAGTTATTATTTTTAGATGTATTAGATGAGGCTCATACAGGTTCAACTATTTTTTCTTACATTCGTAATGTTTATAAAATTTATGGTATAGAGAATAGAATTTTTTCTATTACTTTGGATAATGCCTCAAATAATAATTCCGCAGTAAATTTTTTACAATAATTTTTAAAATCTCCACTTTATGGTTCTTTTTTTCATGTTGGATGTGCATGTCATATCATAAACTTATGTGTTTCTAGTGCTTTTAATTTCAAACATTTAATTATCGATAAATTTAAGTATGCTGCAAAATGGATTCGTTTAAATTCAAACATTAGGCGTGAATGGAAACGTGTTTGCGTAAGTACCGGAAAAACTTTTGTAAAATATCCATTACCCATAGAAACTAGATGGAATTTACTTCATTGTTTATTCGAATTATTTTTACCGTACGAAGATTTGCTAATTATTTTTTACAATTCATATACACTTATGACCTTCAATTATGTTCTTATGATTGAATTTTTTTTAAAAAAAAATTCGAATTAAAAGAGTCTACGGAAAGCTTTTCAAGTTGTTTTTATCCGACTTCGCCTATTTTTTTACCTTATTTTTTTCAAATATTTCAAAATTTTTTAGAACGTAGATCAGATCCAATTCTTGGGTCTTTTATTGATGACATGGAACTAAAATTTAGAAAATACTGAGAAAAAATTTCACTTTTATATTCAATAGCTGTTATGCTTGATCCTCATCAGAGAACCGAAGCTATTGAAATTTTTTTTACACGGGATATTGTGATATCTTGGGGAGTAATACTGATGTAAAAAAATATCAGTTTTTACAACTCTCTAGGAGTTGTTTTTTTTTTTTTTACAGTGACCAGGTTGCGAGCAGGAACGTGCAACGTGTGGAGATACAAATGGGAATACAGAAAAAGCCTGGTATTTTCAATGTTCTTAGGTCGGTGGCGGCAAAAAGATCTCTTGCTGCAGAGAAAGGAAAAGCAACTTCTAGCGAATCCACAACACAGTCAAGCACCTGCCAATTTGAACAAGTTGCAGTTCTATTTACATTTCGGGAAAAAATTTGATGATGATATGAGTTTATTGGAGGGGTGGAAAAGCTCATCAAAGCAATATCCTGTTCTATCTGCTTTGGCACGAGATGTTCTAGCAACCGAAGCTTCCATTGTAGCTTATGAATCAGCCTTTTTCACAACAGGAAGAATAACAGGAGACTACAGAAGTAGTTTGTCTCCTGCAACCCTTTACATGCTTACCTGTTTACAGGATTGGTTTGGTGCTGAGTCACGAAATCAACAGTATAATTCCATGGATGAATTTAAGAAAAATAGTTCAGAAGAAGTGGAGTACTCGAGAAGAATTCTTTGTGATTACGATGAATAATTTTTTTTATGTAAAATATTTGTGCAAACTATAATTATTTTTTTAAAATATTTTCGTTAATATTAATAATATTTTTTAGAATTTTTTATGTTAATTTTTTCAGAAATATTACAAAATATAAATTTTTTTTATAAAATATATAAAAATATATATTTTTAAATTAATTTATCCGATTGACCCGACCCGACCCAAATATATGGATCCGGACCGAACTCTAAGCGGATCCAAGCTAAGCAAACTGGTTCCGGACCTAATTCGGAGCCGGTTGGAACCGAACCGGACCGTTTCCAGGTCCAATCGGACCTGGAACCGGTAGAACCGGACTGGAACCGGTCCGATAATCAGGCCTACAAAAGCCTAACAGGTACCCTAACAATTACGCTCTCTATCAATAAAATTATTCTTTTTATCCACAAAATTTAAAAGATAAATTATATCCAAAATTTTTAATATTACATAGGCTTTTAATTTTTAAAAAAATAATATTTAAGTTTCTAATTTTATAAAATTTCATATAAGTTTTTTTTTTATTATTATTATTATTTTCAATAAAAATATCAAAATGCTTTTCCTCTCTCTCCTCTCCACCAACAATGCTCCCGCTAGTGCCGACGGAGTATTTTTATCGCTAACTGGGGGGCAGGTGTCCCGCCCCTCGCCAGTGGCGCCATTCCACTATCAGCTGAAGGTAGAGGAACTACCGTCGGTGAGAGGGGGCTGGGGGCTTCTCGCTCCATCCTCTCTTTTTCTCTTTAGATCTATGTAAACAGAGAGAGGGAGAAGGCCCCGTCCCTTGACAAGCAACAAAGCCCTCGTCATTTCGTCATCACAGATCTAGAGAGAGAGGGAGGAGGAGGCGAGCAGCCCTCGCCACCTCATTGGCGGCGACTCCGGTGCTACTTCATTGGTGCCACTTCGTCAGTGCCAATGAATTGGTGGGAGGGAGGGAGGGAGGGAGGGAGGAGGGCATTTTGGTCTTCTTGTTAAAAAATAATAATAAATAAATAAAAAAATTCATTTGATGATTTTTGTAAAATTAGAAATCCAAATATTAATTTTTCAAAATCATGGATCTATGGTATTAAGTTTTAAACCAAGGACCTAGTATTATGGTTAAGTTTATGTTTAAATTATAGTTGGCTTGTCGATCATAACTCGATTGACCTTGCACGCTGACCACTACTCGCTTGTTGGTCACAAGTTTGTATTGTTGATTCTTCATGTGTGGTGTTGGTCCACTTGCACACCCAAGAGGGGGGTGAATTGGGTGTAATTAGAATTTTAAAATTTGATTAATATATATGTTAAAAAAAATTAAGTATTTTTAAAGCTAT
>JAEMOT010003919.1:118360-139633 GCA_019297695.1 Apostasia ramifera | reverse complement strand
TTTTTAAATAATAATAATATATTATATGTATATATATAAATAGATATATGTATATATATTAGTGTGTATATATATATGTATATATAGTATATGTATATGTACACAAAAAGAAAAGGATAACAAAAAGTCAGAAAAAAAAATTACAGAGAAGTAAAAGGTAGTGTGCAAAAAGAAAAAAAAAATACAGTAAGTAATTATTAGTAAAAAAAATGCAGAAAGTAAATGTTAGTATTGCAGTAAGTAAATATTAGTGGTATAGAAAAATAAATATTAGTAGTATAAGAAAATAAATGTTAGTGGTACAGAAAAATAAATATTAGTAAATTAGATGCAGTAAATAACATTGCAGAATATAAATTTGATGATTAATTAACTTAATTATAGTGTGATGGACAAATTAAAGTATTTCTGATCGTCGGGCGTTTTCTGTTAGGTAAATTAAATTTACCTAATGTACTAACCCGATTCTGTTCCACTGCTATAATTAAGTTATTTGGATCCTTGGTTATGTTAATTAAATTTGGGGGTGAGTCGGCCCAAACTTTAATTAATAACCTACCAATTTTAGTTATCTCACAGAGTTTGGACAATTTAAATTATTAAATATTTTGAATTAACTCAATTTATTATGTCCAAAATCTGATTACTGAAATTTTACTTTGAGGCTTTGAAAATAAAATAACTATCAAGTACACCAGCCTCTAAATGGTATAAAAAAAATAATACAGAAGTGAAAGAAGACACACGATGTATAGTGGTTCGGTTATTTTCTTGCCTAGTGCACTCCCTTTGTTCCTCCTTTGGGGTTTCACTATCCCAAGCTTGTTATGGCCAAGCTCAAGCCCTAATACAAGGAGAAAATCTATGCCTTTTCAGTCCAAAAATACAAACCATTCTCTAGATCTTTTTTACCGAGGGAAAAGAATAACCTCACCTCTCTTTTTACTTGGGGACAAGTAAGAAAAATCTCTCTCCACGCAGGGAAACTCAAAGCCAAAAACGAGAATAAAAAACAATGACCCTTATGGGTCGTACAAGAGATAAATTAATTCAATTTAAAATTTAATGAAAGCTCTATATGAAAGGAAGCCAACTCAACTTTTTGGAGAAAATTTTAGTATTATCTTTCTCAATATTCTGTGAAATATAAAGAGAAGAAAAAGAGAGATCAAACTTGATAAAATATTTTTATACGATATAAAATCGAGTAAATAGAAACTTCAAATAATTTTCTAGAAAATAATACTTAGCAAAAATATTTAAAACTTTTTTTGTAGAAGCAGTCCTATCAAGCAATGTACTGTAAAAATTTTGGAATTATTTGAATTTTGTACGATTTGTAAAAATTAAAAAACCGAGAAACAAAAATAAAATTCCAGGGAAAAATTCGTTCACCAGAAAATTTCAAAAAAAAGTTTTAGATAAACTAAAAGTTCCGAGAAAGATGTAGTAAAAATTTCAAGTTATTTGGAGCTGAAATGGGTAGTACAAAAATTTGTGAATCTTTAAGAAAATTGATTCGGAGAGAAAATAGAAAATACCAGATTAAAAACATCTCTGACGATCCAAGAACTCCTAGAATCGACTCTCAATATTGTAAACAGAAACTTTGAGCTTTGGGAGAGAATTTTTCAGCTTAAGAATTAGAGAGCTTGGAGATTAAGTTGGCCAAAGAAAGGTATTAACTAAAAATCCCCCTTATTTATAGATAAAATGAGGGGTAAATTCGTAATTTGAGTATTACAACTTTTCATAAATTAATTGGAGATAAAACTAGCCACTTAGCATGTTTTATGACTGATTTTAAGGGGTAAAAGAAGGAAGTGGAATTAAAAATATTGGTGGAATTTAAAATATCGAGTAATTCAAAATATCGAGTTTTGTACGAGTTAAAAGCATCCAAAATCGATCACAAAAGTATTTCATGAAATTCAATTAATATATTTTTGTAAGTAATTATTTAATTTTATTTATGTTTTTTTTATTCATTTATTATAAGTAGTATATATGTATATATATATTTTTGAAAATAGATTTTATCGATTCAAATCGAAGCGACACGTTAAATAGTAAAATTATTGATTAAATTTAATCAAAAAATTTAAATATTGAAGATTGAAGAAAACACGTCAATAAAAAAAAATTTACTCGTGTAATTTTATATTTTTCAAAAATCTCAATTCATCCGAAAAATAAATAAAAAAAAAACACAAATAAATTTAATTATATTTATTTTAATTTTTTCTAGATAAATAAGCTATAAATTTCTTGCACTTACATGATGGTCTAAAATTTTATAACAAATGTATCTTTGAAGTTGATTTTTCGACTTGATGCTTCTTTTCTCAGCGATTTTGATCAACTTCATTTCTTTTTATTCTTTGCTTGATTTCATCAATCTTGAGTCAAAATCATCTCGACGATCATCCTTCTTGATCCTGAAAAGCTTAAGTACAATATATACTAATATTTAAAAAATAATTAATCGAGTATATTATTAACGTGTTTGTTTTCATCAAAATTGATAAGAGTTCAACAATCTCCTCCATTGAATTTTGATATTTAACGTGTTTAAATTAATTATATACTAATGAAATTATGTAATATTTTTAATCACAGAATTATATGTATTATTAGTGTCAAGTTGGATAGTTGGAGACGTTTTTGTACCTCATGGTTAAAAAATTGTTGAGAAATGATCAAGATTTGAAGATCAAGTGGAGCAATTTTATCTCTTATAATCGATCTATGCCATTGTATCTTTCATTTTTATTTGAGAGTGAATATATTATGAGGTTGATCTTGGATGTTAGAATAGGTTGGATGTGGATTTGAGCACTTAGTATTTCATACTTATTAGTTAGATCATTTAAAAATTAAAATTAGCTTATATGTGCTGCTTAGTAGTAGTGAGGTTGACCTGGAAGCTGGCCGTAGGCTCTACTAAGCTCCAGGGTGGCTGGAGGTCAGCTGGAGGGTGGCCTGTTGTATTGCGGTCGACCCTCCAACAGCAACCCTTGATAAAAACTTGGGATTTTTTTAGGTCGACTTGGAGGCGACCTCAGTAGGGCGGTCGACTTTGGAGATAACCGTTGGCCTATTTTGAATCTCCAACAACTAATTATGGGTCATTTGAGGTCGACTTTCAAACTTATTCCAAGCCATTGGAGCCTTCATTATTTAAGGAGATGAGATTTTTTAAGGCATTTTTCTTAGCTCATTGAATACACTACTTGCTTTAAATAACCTCCGTCATTTTCCATAATTCTAAAGTGAGTAAATTATTCAAGTAAAGATTTAATCAAGTGCTCAATGCGATTTAGGTATGATTTGGACTAAGTGCTCAAGCTCCTCATCCACTCTTTTTTATCTTTCAAGATTCAATCATTAAGAAGAAGAGTGAGTGATTTGCTTTCACTTTGTGTTTGAAAAGAGCCTTCAAAAAGAGTTGGAGGAGGTGAGTGAGTGTCTTCACTTAAAAGTAAGGAGAGCTTTTAGTGAGTAGCTAAAAGAGAATTTGTGTACGGGATTCTTTGCCTAAATCAAGGAGTATACTATAGTGACATTTTTCTAATGGAGGTTGGATGGATTAGGATCAAGTTTAAGCCAAATCACATTATATTTAATTTTTTTAATGTGATTTTCTTTCATACTTTCATTTATTATTTACTTTCGCTTGTGTTAATTCTCATATTAATTGTATTTTTGAATTATTGCAGTAATTATTTATATTAAGTAAATTAAATTTAAAATTTTTAATTACGTCTATTCACCTCTTTTTAAACGGCATACTTGTTCTCACATTTGATATAAGAGTAGACTTTCCTTAAGGTCTAACAACCTAGCTAGGAAGATAGTATGAGTTCTAGAAATCAAGAAGTCCAACCCATTCATAGATCCTCTCTCCTTAATGGTACTGATTTTACTTATTGGAAGATGCATGTGTTAGTATTTGTGCAAATGGATTTTGATATGGCAATGGCCATTGAAAATGGTTATAAAGCCCTTAGAGATAAGGATGGAAATATTTTAAATAGGAAGTGGAGTGAAGAAAATAAGAAAGAATATATGACAAATAGTAGACAAATAACCGCACTTTAATGTGCATTAACTATGAAGAAATTAAGCTAAGGCAACAAACTTCAGCGAAAGAAATGTGAGAAAACTAGTAAAACTTCATGAAGGCATATCCAAAGTGAAGTCGGAAAAAAGAGCTCTCTATAAGAATCAATTTAATGATTTTAAAATGAAGGATAGTGAGTTTGTGATCCACATGCATTCAAGATTTAAAGAAATTTATCATAGGTTATGAGAATTAGGAGGATCTCAAAGAATAGGGAAGTTGCATTCAAAGTGTTGGAGACATTTCATAGAACTTAGTTGTGAGTTGGCAAGGTAGATACTATAGGTGTCTCTCAAAATCTTGATACTTACAAAATTAATGAGCTATTTAGCCATATGGAGTTACATAAAAGCAAGCATGGTAATGAAAAAGAAGTGAAAAAAGAAATTGCCTTGGTTGTTGAGGAAGAGACATCAAAAAAATCAGCCTTTTCTTCCTCCCAAAAATCCTTTAAGAACCCACAAGTTGAGACCTTTTCATCTAGTAATGGTAAGAATGATAGTGACGTGAAAGTAAGTTTATAATGCAGATCATCCTCGATATCGCCTGTGCCAATGACATAAGTGCAATTGAGGAGCTCTACATGGGACTCTTGTTATGTTTATATATTTTCCTTCATCCCTCCCATCTTATATGTTCGCGTGTTATTCATGTATTTGAGTGAGTGTTCTATAGAATGGATCTGTAGTAAGGAAAAGTTGTACAGATTTGTTCAGGCATCCATATGCATGTTGAAAAAAGTTTAAAAAAAAATTAAAAAGAAACAAAATTTACAGCTCAAGCCTGTTGACCCGCATTGGCCCAAGTGTGACCACAACCCGCAATGGCCCAAGCAACACCTATCGCCATGCGGCCTGCACTTCTGTTGTTTCCCATGCCATCGCTGGTTTTCTCCGACTTTTTAGTTTTCGGAGGCCATCTTTAGGGATCCAGAAGTTTGATTTCAATGATTTTTCAAGCATTAAACTTGTGCTATCGTGGAGAATATTTTTTGGCAGCACCACGACGCCAAGGAAGAACTTGAAGCATTCCATTTCTGGTAACATTGAGCTCATGCTGCATTTGCCTTTATCTTAATCCTATGCTTTTATTGTGTTTTCTTGCACAAAGCTTGTTATTCCTCTTGTGCTCTTCTTTTCTTCTATATTTTCATACCCTGCGTGTTAATTATAACTTCATGTACAACCCACATATTCCGCTTTACTTGCTCAACATTCATCATTGTGCAATTTTTATATTGTTTTACATCATTATGCTTATGTCACCTTATTAAATTTGCTACATTAGCTCAATATAACTCCCCCATGCATGCTTTCCTCCTCTAATCACAGTATTAATGGTGTAAAGGAGTTCCCCTCCCATTGACGAAACCTATCAAATTTGAGAAAATAATAGCAGGTAGAGTAGTAGAGGGTTTATTAACCACTATGAATAATTTAGTTATCAATTAACCTAAAAGTTTAAGCTTATCAGTTATTGTTTATGAATAATTTTATATTCTAACATGTTCTCTCACTTATAAGTTTATTGTTTTGTAGCGTGGAGTTTAGTATAGGTATTTTTTTTTTAACCTTGTACTGTAGATAAATGTGATCATTCAAACTTGGGACCTCTGACTATAATTCTATGTTAAATGTCTGGTTACCAACAGTCAAAAAAAACTTAATCTTGTAAGCTAGTCTAAGTATAAATTTATAATCTAACACGAACGCTAAATCTTCCCACTGATTTTTTTCATTCATAAACAGAAAAGAGACTGTTCTCTACCTTACATTACTGACTCTGTTCACTATCTTCCACCAAGTTATTGTGCTCATTTTCATTCCAGAATACCCAGATTCTGTTGAATGAAGATAACAAATTGTTTGAAAACCTGTACTCAATCTCAATAACACAATTGGCTTCTGTTCACGGTTCAACTTTGGCTAAAGAGATCGACTTTAAAACAATTTTTAACGATCTTCGATCCAGCTATGGTAGCTTCATTTAGCTATACCTCTTTAACATTCTAAAACACCATTTTTAAACAATACTCCATTGGAAAGAAAAAGAAATATAGAAGGAGTTAGTACGAAATCTTACACATTTTTTTTTGGAACTCTTATCCTGCCATTTATTATCTAAATTTTTTTCTTTTTCACTGCAGCCTACCTTTCGAGATCAAGTTGATAACGGATATCTTGGATATGTCAAACATCCTTTAACTTTAATCTACGGTTTATGGTGGTTTCAAGTTCGACATCCCATAGGCCAAGAATCTGAGACGTTGTCATTGCCTATTTTGACAATCCCTATTAGGATTTGCATCTCCAATAATTGATCAATGAACTAACCAATTGTAGTTTTGAATTTTAATCTACTGGATTATTCCGTGGATTAAACGTTAATCTACTAAATAATCTAGTGAATTAAACGTCGTTAGTACAATTGGTTAAGTATTGGCGTTGTGTAGCCGGACTCTAAAGGTGATTAGATTAACGTAAAGAACTCTATTCAGTGCTGAGTTAATTAGGGACATTACAAGAGCTTTGCGACTTCGGGCAATGAGTTAAGCAACAAATGAGCATATAATTCATTATTAAACTCTATCATTTCAAAGTCAGCCGTTGACTTATTGTATTGTGCATCTCTCGTTAAGATGTTCGATCATGAGGTTCTTTCTTGAAGTTTCATATTCATAAGTTTTTTTTATTAGATCTTATTTCAAGCCATTCTTCACTCGTAGGCCTTCTAGCTTCCGCCACGACACGTGGGCTATGTCCTCCTTCCAAACTCAAATGATATATTCCTTCGTTCAATCACCTTTAGGTAATGTTTCTTTAGTCAGTTTAAAATTAATCTGGTTAATTTTAGCCTGATATATATCATATTATATATAAAATTTAATTATATTTCATATCATACACATAATTTAAAATAAAATAACAATTAATTTATATCACAATTCTCACACATCTCAATATAATAATAAATTTTATTTCATATTATTCATAATTTTTAATAGAAAAATATTTTCATCTAGGTTTAACTTTAACTTTAAAATTAAACTTTACGATGCAATTTACGGCTTTTGCATCTAGTTGCTTTCATTCCTTTGACTTCGTTAATGACGGTTTTGTTCTACACACATCTTCTTGTAAATGAAGGAGTCTCATACTATGCCCTTCCGAATCTCATAATTTTTGCCATGCATCAACTCTCGATATCATGGCAAACATCGTTGAGTCAATCATTTTCAGAATGTACATGACTTTGGTCTGATACTTGCTACTGTTGTTACGGTATTTTTAACACTATAATCGAGCAAACAAGTATCATCTACAACATCCGTCAAAGTGAAGATTTTTTTTTTATTCAGCTTTGGTATACGAGATCTTCTACAACTTAAAAGAAGTAAAATAGAATTTATTCTAACAAGCGGGCCTTAAAAAAAGTCAACATATATCTTCAAAAAAAAAATTTACGTATCATAGGAAAATACTTAGGGGGCGTTTGGTTCGATGTTATCTTGGTGTCATGTTATGTAATTTAGATGTCATGACATCTAGATGTTATCTTTTATTTAATAATTTTATAATCTAATAGAAGATTTTTTGTAGATGTCATTAAACCAAACAGTTGTTTTCTCTAGATAACATAACATAACATTAAGATAACATTGTACCAAACGCCCCCTTAGGTTTTATCTAAGGCTTATACTCATTGTTGCTATAAGCTAAATAACAACTTTATTTTTAGGATATTTTTGACTTCTTTAACAGAAATAAGTAACTTAAGTTCATTTATCTTTTTTGGTTGTCAAAGGCCCAGATCGACAACCCCAAATGGTCGATATCCATCAAGTTCTTTAGACTTGACTTCACTGTAGTACTCGTTATCAATGATGGAACTTTGAAAACTGTTTGTAGACCACACGTCAAATCTATGAAGTCTTCCCTTTGGTTCAAGTCACACATACTTCTCTCTTTGTCTCTCTTCCCTTTTATGAAGTGGTCAGATAACTCATTGTGACTAACACGATATTTAAATGTTTAGATTATTAATTAAGGAAATAATAAAGCGATCATATTAAATTAAAATTTAAAATCAAGAAGCCTACGTGAAATAAAATAGGCAAATAATAACCTATATAAAATAATAGCTAAATATCATTTAGGTTTTTAAGATTTGAAGTAATGTTAAATATGTTCATAATTTTAAAACCTTTCAATTAGGTCTTTGAGATCGAGATTAATATTTCATAATATGTTCATAAATATGTTCATAATTTTAAAACCTTTCAATCAGGTCTTTTGTGCTTAATTTGATATTTTTATTTTTTGAATAAAATTTATATTTAAAATTAAATACTTAACTATAAAATAATAAAAATACTCTCTATTTTTCACCAACCATCCAAAGACACTTTTGAACATAGTAGGGTTAGCATCACGACAAACCACCATTATTGTGTGCACGGCACTACGCACAGGGGTGGCCCTTGTGAGCACATGGCGTTCGTGTGCGTGCTGCTGTCATGTGTGTGCATCACCAATGGACGACAGTGGTGGCTTGTCGTGATGTTAGCCTTTTCTAGAAGGTGAGCTTGGGATGATATTTTTATCATTTTATATTTAATTATAAATTTTATTTAAAGGATGAAAAAGTATCAAATTAAATAAAAATGCTCTAATTTAAATATTAAAGTCAAACTCAAAGATGTCATTGAAAGGTTTTTAAAATTATAGACCTACTTGATATTATTCTTAAATCTTAGCGATCCTGATTCATATTTATCCTAAAATAACTCATAACTAGGGAGCTACATGAAATAAAAGCTAAACCTTAAAACCCAAATGCACTCATCCCTATAGGGCCCGTTTGATCGGCCGTTAGTCAATTTAATAAAATTAATTAGCCAAACGATTCTGATTCTTCTCATAAATCTGAATTCATTTTAGAAGCGTGAAACAGCTTCGAGGCCACGAAGCTGAAACCATCGAAAACATAGTTTCAAACTCGCGATCGCTTCTTCTTTTTTTTTCAGATTTTCAGAAAAGCATATCTGAGGATAAATTTGGTATTTTTCTTATGGTTAAAATTAAGTGATAATTAAATCTAATAAATTCAAAATTTAAAGAAACAATAACAAATTATCTTTTGACTCGTAACCACATCCCTTAAATATCTCAAATTTTGATATATATTCTCGTGAGAATTTTAAATTAATAATATTTAAATAAATTATAAATTTTTAAATAAATATTTTTTATTTACTTTTATTATAAATTTTATGTATTTTAATTATTTTTAAGATTTTATTGTGAATAAAATAGTTTTTAAATTAATATTTATTCAAATAAAAATAAATTAAAGTAAATTTAAAATTAATTTGAAGATATTTTTCATTAAAATCTAAATAAAATTTAAATTTGAAACTGCTTTACTGTAAACTGCCCATAGTTTTTTCATTTAAAAAGGAATACTGAAAACTCTTTCTAGTTATGGTCTCCACTTGTTCGTCCCTGGAGAAGTCAAATGCTCTGTTCCATCTACAAAACAGACAATTTTGAAACAGAGGAGCGAAGGAAAAGGATCCTCAGATCGGAGATGGAGGGCATTTCCAGATTGCCGCAGGATTGCCTCTCCCTCGTCCTCGCCCTCACATCGCCCCGCGACTCCTGCCGCTCCGCCGCTGTCTCCACAGCCTTCCGCTCGGCGGCAGCCTCCGATGCCGTTTGGGAACGCTTCCTTCCGCCGGACTTGGTCGCGATCCTCTCGAGGGCCGTCGATCCGCCTTCCTTCACCTCCAAAAGGGAACTCTACTTCCACCTCTGCCACCACCCGATCCTCATCGACGGCGGCCGCAAGGTCGTTTCCCTGTTCTTCCTCTTTTTCATTTTCCGAACGACGACCGGACCCCACAGTTCTCACCGGAAATCTGTGTCGATCTCTTCGCAGAGCTTCTGGCTGGAAAGAAAGACCGGAGCGAAGTGCTACGAGGTGGGTGCGAGGGATCTCTCCATTTCCTGGAGCAACGATCCCCGTTACTGGGGCTGGCGTTTAGTTCCTGAATCGACTTCACGGTGAGTATTTTTTAAAATAAATAAAATAATTTATATAATTTTTAATATCTAAATTAATTTTATTTAATATTTTCATAATTAATTAATTTTATTTTTCATTATATACATATCTTAAAAAAACTATATATATTTTTATAAAAAAATTAAAAAATGATCATAAAAAATTTAGCTACCAACTAAATTGTATGTGAGTATGATATTAAGTGTATAAAAAGTTATGCTAAAGCGTTATTACCTAATAAAATAGTCATTATTTTCTAAACGAAATTATGGTTGAATATGATTATTGAAATAGTACTTAAATACGACTACGATACTATGTATTTTGAATATATTTATGAAATTGTGTATCGCGCAACACTGAAATTGTATTCGAAATATTTCAAATACAATTTTGGCGCTATATATTGTGTGTGGCACCAAACTTGTATTCGAATACGAGTCTAAAACTATGCATGACATATGTAACATGACAACCACTAGTAATCTGAATCTTTTCGTTTTTGTGTTCAGATTGCTATCGGTGGAGTTATTATCTGCTACTTCTAATATTAATTCACTAAAATTTCTTTTGCTACCTTTAATATATTACTACTTGCATTTTCATCTCTATATATAATTACATCAAATGACAAATATTTTAATTTATAATCTTAAGTATATTAATCAACTTCTCTCCCTGATTTCTTTTCATGTAGAAGTCCTTTAAAACAGTCTCGATAAGCAAAATGAAGAGTTCAAATACGCAAGATATTAAAAAATAAACATATAACATGAGTTAGTAATGAATATTCAAATAAAAGTTACACAAGTATCTTACATAATTTGTATGATATCATTTATATGTATGAAAATTAAAATAACCATCAAGTTTACACGTCAATCCATTTCTTATTTAATCATTTTATTTTTAGCCTCTAATTTCTAGTTATATAGCCCCCTCTAGCCTACACATGGAAAGCCACAATTGTTCCCATAAAGCCTTTTTCAAGGAGGGATGTTTGAAACATTTGCCTGCCTTCAAACTCTAAGGAAGAGCCTTCCCTGATGTAGCCTGCTTGTCACAAAAATTTGCCATGAAGGGAAGAGAGATTGAGTGGGCAGAGTTGGTCATCCTGTTCGAGAACGACTCCAGCTATCAGGAGAGTCTCCTGATGGAGCACGAGGTGCTCAACACGATAAGGGGATTTAGGAGAAATCCCGACCTCATGGTCATCCAGCCTGCCGCCGAGTTCCATCCAAACAGACCCCCGGATGGAGTGGTGTGCATTTGCCGGGCTCAGGTAAAGTACAGGATGATACTCCCTCCACAGCCGGAGTTCAGAGAGATTTTGAACTCCTACCAGATTGTCCCGGCGCAGCTTTCCTCCAACGTTATTGCGTACATATACTCCTTCCTGAAGCTACTGCAGGCTCAGGAGATACTATGGAGTTTGACGTTGTTCAGAGGCCTGTTTAGCTGGATGACGGTGCCTGGATACAGAGGATGCCTGGCCCTGAGGTCGAAGAAGAGGAAGGCGATGTTCTCTGCGGCGGGCAGTTCCCATTCGGACTGGAGGGACTACTACTTCTTCATTGGCGGGGATTTGGGGATCCCCCTGAAGCCTGGAGTCTGCCTACCTGAGTTCATCGGGGATGCCAGGTGGATGGCTGGCGAGGGGACACTGAAGAATCTGGAGAGGTTGAAGGGGCAGAACTGGCCCCTGAAGGACTTCCTCAGACACGTGAAGAACGACATATTCTTGCACGCGTAAGCGTTAGGATATGTCATCTTCAAGGAGATAGTTCCACCCCCTGGCACGGTCCTAATGAAGAGGGCCAGGAGAGGACAGCCCCCAGCCGCCCAGCTCACCAAAGAGATTGTTGAGGTGGGGGAGGGGCAAGGAGACATAGAGGTTCTGGAGCCAGTTTGCGGTGGTATCGCAGTCGATGTCGCATCTTCTTCGGAGGACAGGAGAAAAAGGACAGGAGAAGGCCGAAGAAGAGGGCCAAAGGAAAGAAGACAAGGGCCAAGAAGGAGCCCAAGAGAAGGACGAAGAAGGGGCGGCCGCAAGCCCCTGCCTGGACCTAATGCTGAAGGAGGTCCCTAAACGGAAGAGGGACTCCAAAGAAAAGAGAAGTCCAGAGCCCCCTTCGAAGAAGGGAAAGACCGCGGAGGAAGGTCAATCGGCTGCCAAAGAAGCATACGATTGGCAGCGGAGTGTTGAGGCCCCTTATCACATCAACTTTGCGGGGAGATTTGGGGACGATGTTTCGAGGATCGCCGTGGGAACGAAATGAGATATGAGAAAACTCCTCCTGCTCTCCCAGCAATCATCAAAACAAAACTATGCACCCCCGGGGGACATGGGACTGGCAGTAGGAGGTGGCTTCGTCACCAAGGATCTGGAGGAGAGGATTGAGAAAATCTCGACGCCAGATGCCTATGCCAACGTAGCCAACAGGCTGGTTGCCGTAAGGATTCCTTATTAATTTCTTCACTTTCCTGGTATCCATACGGCCGAATCGTATTAATTCTTTCTCTGCTTTGTTTTTCAGGCACTCGCTCGCTTGCCTCTGCTTCTGAACAAGACCTTGAGGACGGAGGAGCAAGTGATCGAGCAAGGGAGCCAGCTTCATCGGCACGGTGAGGAAATTGAAACTCTGAGGGCTCTACTCGCAGCGAAGTCTTCTCAATACGATGCTTTGTTAGAGGAGAAGACTGCACTGCAAGAGGAGTTTGTCGTTCACAAGTTTGCAGTGGGTGCGCTGAAGGCAAACAACAAGGTCCTGCGAGAGAAGCTGAGCAAGGTCGCTGAAGACCAAGGGGCCACTATTGCGGCGAAGTCTGCAGCGGCTGTGGAGGCCTACAAAATAAGCTTACCCTGCAGAAAAGAGAGGTTAGAGGGGATCAGGAGGGCGTGGGAAGGAGTAGTCTCCGCTTTAATCATGAGGGCAAGATCACCGAGGGTGATCTCACGAAAGTGGAGCCCATTTCTTGCCTAGCCGATGATTCCACTTACAAGGAAGAGGGGTTAGACTTAACTGACGACCTTATCCAACAGATGTTTGATCTCTTGGATAAGGCTAGTGAAGGGTAACCCACTTCGATGTAAAATGAGTGCTTGTAACCTCCATTTTGTATTTTGAAAATGAATAAATGGGAAATTTATTTTTCTTTTGCGTACCTGTTTTCTCTGGCATAAATGAAATGAACAGGTAGCTTTGTATGAGGTTCGAGATGATATGATGAGAACACGCTCCATAATGAATTCTCAGCAAATGAATTGAATCGTATAGAGTAATTCCCCAGGTTAAGTTTGAGATCCCGCCTAGGATGAGTTATCTGATCTGATGCCAAAAGGACTTAGGTCATTGGAAGCAGATGCTGATGCCAAAAGGACTTAGGTCGTCTGAAACATCGTGAATGGCGTTTGTACTTGAGGCATAGGCTGGTTGAGTAAAGAGAGTATTTGGGGCTTTAAAGCCACACTCCTTTATAATCCTGCACAAGGAAGAAGTAATGATAATAGGAGAGATCCCGCCTAGGATGAGTTATCTGATCTGATGCCAAAAGGACTTAGATCGTCTGAAACATCGTGAACGACGTTTGTACTTGAGGCATAGGCTGACCTCCTTTGGGGCGATAGATCCTAGTGGGACGCGAAGGCACTCTGCTTAGGGGGGACCTGTATCATAAGTAGATAACAGGGACTGCCCTAAGGTTACGAGCAGGCCTTTAGGCCCTCCGCTAGCCAGGTGGGCTTACGAAAGGGTTCCAGATGTTGTTAGGAGACCCCGTCTGCCTTAGGCGTAACTAGGGTCTAAGACCTTCATATATAAGTTGTGAGCATAATGAACCATCACGGACGAGATGATATAGCCTCGGCAACGACGATTTAAGCACTGAGGTTGGGAATCATACTTGTCACACGATGCCTGAGCAATAGATGATAGGCCAGTCATAATATGAGCATCTCGACATGAGTTATCGGTCACATAGCGTAAAAACCCCAAAATATGAGATGCTTTGAACAAAGAGCATTGCGTCGATTTAACATAGAACAATCTCTGTTGAATCTGTACAAACGAATCTCATGTAAAGAATGAGAACAGGTAGGTGCCATGGTTCAAGCATAGATATTCTTCAAATCATCCTCGCTCCAAGTCCGGGGGATTTGAATGCCTTCGGAGGTCATGAGATAAACATTTGGTCCTGCAACCTCAAGTACGATATATGGGCCCTCCCAGTTGGGCTCAAGTTTGGGAACTCCCATGTTGCTGCTAGCAAGAAGTTGTCGTTTGAGGACCAGATCACCTTGGGCGAAGTCTCTGGGGTTGAACTTGCGATTGAACTATTATTCAATTCAGCGTTTATGTTCCAGTCGTTTAAGTGCGGTCGTTTGTCTCTTTTGTTCCAAGAGATCCAGATCAACCCGTCATGAATCATCGTTCTCATTCATTCAGGTTTGTAAATCTTCAGGATCGAAGTTAGTTGCTGCTTCCACTCTAGGGGAGTAATGCTCCAGCTCGACAGGTATGACAGCATCCATTCCGAAGGCCAAGGAGAAAGGAGATTCCTGGGTAACCTCGGATAGGGCAGTGTTATAAGCCCAGAGGGCGCCGAGCAGCTCATCTGGCCAACAAGTTTTGGCATCGTTGAGGCGCTTCTGCAGGATGTTCATGATATTTTTGTTGGCGGCTTCGGCCTGACCGTTAGTGTGTGGATGCCACACAGAGGCATACTTGAGGTTGATCTGATGCTTACCGCAGAAGTTGTGAATCAATTGATTTGCGAAGGGTGTGCCATTATCCGTGATAATGACCATGGGAATCCCATATCTGCAGACGATGTTCGCCCATAGGAAGTTCTCGACACATTGGGCAGTAGGTTGAGCAAGAGGCTTTGCTTCTATCCATTTTGTAAAGTAATCAACAGCGATCAGCAGCCATTTGTAACTACGGATGGTCGTAAGCATTAGCCCCAGAAAGTCGAGCCCCCAGACGGCAAACGACTAAGATGAATTGATGGGCTTAAGGTATCCGGTAGGTTGCTTTGCATGTCAACATAGTATTGGCACTGAGGGCACTTCTCTACGAATGTTTAAGCGTCCTTATGAATGTTTGGCCAAAAGAATCCCTGGCGCAGGATTCGCATGACCAGGCTTTGGCCGCGAGCGTGAGTTCCACACTCCCCTTTGTGAATAACCTCTATTACTTCTTGAGCTTCCTCAGGCCTCAAGCATTTTGTGAGTGGCCTGGCATAGGATCTTCTGTACAGTTCGTCTCCAATGAGGACATATTTGGCACATTCGAGCTTCAGTCTTTTGGCCTCTTGTTGACTGCTAGGCTGATCCCCGTTTTTTAGATGATTGATAATTTTATCCATCCAGCAAGGTGCTTGTTCAGAGTTATGAATTTTCGCGTACTCGTAGCTGGGCTTCTTGGGTAGAAAATATTGATAAAAGTCAGGGAGCCCCCCTTTTGCGAGATGGTCTGCCACCTGATTCTCCTCTCAAGGGACATGCTTCAAGGAGAAATTGTCGAACTGGAAGATTAATGAATGGACTTTTTCCAGATATTTCTTTAAAACCTTGTCCTTCGTTTCGTATGTGCGCTTGACTTGATTGACAACTAGTTGAGTCACTGAACACCTATATGTCTTTACCGACATTCCAAGGGCGAACTCGTCCTGCAATGAGAGCTTCATATTTCGCCTGACTGTTGGTAACTTTGAACTGAAGGGTTATCGCTCGATGTAAGGCGACTCCCATACGGCTGCTGAGAAAAATTCCCAACTCCTTGAGATTGAAGTCCAGAAGCATTGGTGCAGTTGTAAGGTATTTCTTCAGCTCTGTGAAGGCAGCTTCACATTCATCGGTCCATTGACCTTTTTTGCCCTTGCGAAGACACCGGAAGAACGGCAAACACCTATCACCGGCCTTGGAAATGAATCTCCCTAGGCTATTGATTCGGCCGGTGAGCTTCTGAATCTCCTTTAGTGATCGGGGAGAAGGCATGCTGAGGACTGCTGAGATTTTATCTAGATTAGCCTCTATTCGTCTGATTGATATTAGGTTGCCCAAAAACTTCCCTGAGACTGCGCCAAAAGTACATTTGGTGGGGTTCAGCTTGAGATTGAACTTTCGGAGTGTATCAAAAGTTTCTCTGAGGTTTGCAAAATGCTCCTCCATGCTCCGACTCTTGACCAGAACGTCGTCAACGTATGCTTCGAGGTTTCTACCCCTTTGGCCTTTGAACACGGCGTCAATCACGTGCTGGTATGTTGTGCCAGCGTTTTTGAGACCGAATGGCATAACATTGTAACAATAAGTGCCGAAGTCGGTGATAAAGGCAGTTTTTCCTGTGTCTTCCTTGGCCATTCGAATTTGGTGGTATCCTAAGAAAGCATCTAAGAAACTCATCACACTGTATCCGGATTTGCGATCTACCATCATATCAATGCGTAGAAGAGGATAGGTGTCTTTGGGACAGGCCTGGTTGAGCGCCCAGAAGTCTATACACATCATCCACTTCCTGTTGGCTTTCTTTACCATGACAATATAGGTAACTCACTGTGGGTATTGGACTTCCCTGATGTAGTCTGCTTTCAGGAGTTTGTTTACTTCTTTTTCGACAGCGTTCTGCCTCTTTCCTGCCATGACCCGTTTCTTCTGCTTTGCGGGAATGGCGTTTGCAGATATACTCAAACAATATTCGCAGACAGCTCTGTCGACCCCCGAGATATCTTCGGGGGACCAAGCAAAGACATTTACATACTCAGAAAGCAAAGCAGTGACACCTGCTTGCTGATTTGCATTCATGGAAGAAGATATATTTACAATTTTTGAAGATCCTTCTCCCCCCACTGATACATTGATAATCCCTTCCTGTGGCATGAGAGGCTAAGACTCCCTCGGGTCCAGATGGTTGACAACGAGCTGCACTGCGATTTGGAAACATTGGGTGGTCTGCTAGAGGTCTCCTCTGATGGTGACAACGCCGCTAGAGGTAGAGAACTTTGCACAGAGATGGGGCGTAGAGATCACCATCCCGAAAGAGTTGAGTGTTGTTCTCCCAAGGATGGCATTGTAGCCTGACCTGGCTCTAATAACCTCGAAGTTCACCATGCTCATGGCGTGGCCATTGTCGTCGCAGAAAGAGACCGACAGAGAAATGAATCCCAGCGGCTGAACCCTTTCCCTAGAGAAACCCAGCAAAGTATTCCTGAAACCCTGTAACCCCGTAACCCCCGTAACCCTTCGTATCCCCCCGTAACCCCTCGTATCCCCCGTATCCCACGTATCCCCCGTATCCCCCGTAACCGCCCTACCCCCCCGATCGCCGCGTATCCCTTGTAACCCTCTCCCCCGTAAACCCCGTAACCCAACGTAAACCGCGTAACCCACTGTAAGCCCCGTAACTCCCCGTAAACCCTGTAAACCCCGTAACCCCAAGTATCCCTGCGTATCCCCGCGTAAGGGGGCTTGTACGAGGGCATACAGGGCTTTTCGGGGCTTACGGGGCTTTACAGTGGTTCACGGGGGTTCACGGACCCCTTGTACAGGGGCTTACGGGGCTTTTCGGGGCTTACGGGGCTTCTCAGGGATTTTCGGGGGGTTTTCGGGGGTTTACGAGTTTTACGGGGTTCACGTGGAAACCACGGAGGCGGATTCAAATAACATATCAGTTGTGCTTCCTGAGTCGAGGAGTACTCGCCGAACATCAAAGTCAGTGACACGGGCAGCGACCACTATCGGGTCTTTGTGAGGGTTGCCCATGCGGGGGAGATCTTCATAACAGAAAATGAGTGGGATGGAAGAAGAGAGCTGATGAGAGATGCCGTCTATTTCAACCACCTGGCAGTGCGCAGCGGCAGGATCAACGCTGAAGATGGCGTTGATGGTTCTGGCAGCAGGAGGATAGGGTCGCACCGGTCGGTTGGGGTCTGGAGGCGGTGAGACCCGAGTTGGAGCTCCTGCATCTGCTGGAGCCTTTCCCTTCTGCGCGGCATTGAATGTAGGCGCCATCAGCATGAACTCCTCAAGTTTGCTCTGGTCTGCCAGCTTGTCTAGCAGGGCTCTTAATGCGCGGCACTTGTGAAGCTTGTGCCCGTAGTTCCCATGGAACTCGCAGTAATTCTCTGAATCAACTCCGGTCGGTGGTGCTGGCTTGGGCCCTGTAGGACGAACCCATCCCTGCTTCACGGCCGCCGCATATACTTCAGTAAACGACCGGGAGAAAAAATGTTTTTGCTTACGGGTCTGTTGCAGCCTCCTTTCATTCTTGCCATGATTCCTTCCTTTATGAATCATCGTGGACGATGGTTCGTTACCTCAATGTTTCCTCTTCTTCTCCTTCTTGGCTCCGAAAATGTCGGGGGGAGAGGATTCAGCGTCTTCCAACAGTACAAATTGACTGGCCCTGGCAACCAGCTTTGGGTAGCTTCGAGGTTTAGCCAGTTGGAGGGATTTGGATAAGTCGCCGCTCTTGAGACCCCTCCGATAGTTGTACATAGCCACGGTAGGGTCTACATCTTCTGCTTATGTTGCCACGGCGAAAACGCGGTTGGTGTAGTCTCGCAGACTTTTCTTCTCGCCTTGTTTGATATTTGCAAGTACCATGTCAGAAACGACCACCCGCGTCCGGCCAATGTAGCGGTCGATTAGCTCCCACTTCAGGTTCTCGTAGGAACAGATGTAACCCCTAGGCAACTTCATGAACCAACTGAAGCCGCTCCCTTCAGAGTATTGGCCAAGAGGTGACACTTGGTGGCTTCGTTGGGCTGACAAAAGCGGACAGCGGCCTCGAATCCCTGAATATGCTCACGGGGATCGGTAGCACCCCTGTAGGCCTCAAGTCGGGGTGGCCTGAAGTTTTTCGGGACTGGCGCTTGCCGGATGGCATCAGAGAAAGGAGCGTTGCTATCCAGCGGGCCAAAAAAAGGGTCAGGTCCATATGGGAGGGCCTGAGCTCCGGTAAAGGGTAGATTGTGCCCGGTGAGGAAAGGAGGGAAAGCTGGAGGAAAAAAAGTAGGTTGTGGTAGTGGACATGGTGGATGAGGGTTTTGAGGGACCTCTTGAGCGGGAATAGGGTGTCTGGGCGGCCAAGAAGAGCCAGACGATTGAACAGAAGGCGCTGCGACAGGCAGGAAAGGGGCTGGAGCCGCCGCAACCGGCGGGAGAGGTGCAGGCACCGCCGTGACCGGCGGAAGAGGCTCACAAGCCGCCGCAACCGACGGGAGAGGTGCAGGGGGCAGGACGACGGCGCAAATTGGTTGAGTTTGCCTGAGGATCACTGTCGGTTGTGCTGTAAGGCCAATAACCAAATCGGTGAGGTTCGCGAGCATCCCTTGCAACTCCGTAATACGGGTATCTCTGGAGGAAGAAGTAGATCCGGCGCGATGCCGAGACGTTGAAGCGGAAGCCTCATCACCTGCGTCCTGACAGATGGTTCTCCTGCGTGTGTGCTGCGGGCTGCAGAGTTGGTTCTGCGTGTTCTAGCCACCATCTTCTTGGGGTCTCAATGAAAGCAAAACAAGGGGTCGCAGAAAGAGAGAAAAATGGAGAGTCCTGAGAGACGGCAACACGCAGTGGGTTAAGCCTATTGACTAAAGCTTATATGAGAATAATATGCATTCAGAATAGCACACAGGTGTTTAAGGTGGTTCAGGGAAGAAATCTCCTACGTCCACCGGGCGGTCAGTGAGAGATGATTTCACTAGAAAAAGGAAGAGGGTGGTCGAAAAGACTAATACAATGAGCTAATGGGAGAAAGAGAGAGAGAGAGAGAGAGAGAGAGAGAGAGAGAGCTTTCTTTTATCTCAAGCAAGATGTTTACAAAGATGATAGAAGAGGGATTCTGCTCTTCCAGATGTCTTCCCGATCCGAGCTCTCCTGATCCGAGCCTCCCCCCCTCCTTTCCTCTTCTTCCTTTTCTTTTTCTTTGCTAGAAGCCTGTCCACAGGTATTTATAGGCGGTAGACAGTGCAGCTCCGTCCGGGTTTTCTGGAAGGGAGAGGAATAAACAAACGCCAAACCTATGCCGTTGTCGGCCATTGGGGGAGCCAGAAGCAGCAAAAGGAGAGCTAGACTTTTTGATCTTGGTACTGCTTCTAGGGATTTGTGAGGACAGAAACACGCGAGTCTTTGATTTGCGTGTTCGAAAAAAGCGTTCTGTACTGAAAACGGCGCGGTCAGACCACGCCGACTGCGACAGGTGCAGCTGAGGAACATCGTCATCGATGTTACTAGGGGTAATCCTGGATCATCGTGGACGATGGTTGACCGAACACGCGTGGCTGAGGTTTGAGACCTACAAGAATAAAAGCATTTAAATAAGAAATTAGTGTCACCTGGGAGCCACGTGTATGGTTGTGATGCAGCGCTGAAACCATGTGTTAACAGTACGTGATACGAAATTGTATTTTAAATATGATTTTAAAACAGTGCATTGCATATCACATCAAAATTATATTCGAATACAATACATACCAATGTTAATCACACAACATCGAAATTGTATTTGAATACAATTTTTGCACTATGTATTGTACATGATGCTGAAATTGTATTTGAATACGATTCCGAAACTATCCACTATATATGGCATCAAAATTGTATTTGAATGTAATACACTCCTGTGTTAATCATGTAATACTAAAATTGTATTTAAATACAATTTTAGTACTGTATATTTTGCGTGACGCTAAAATTATATTTAAATACACTTCCAAAACATTGCATTGCATATGACATTAAAATTATATTTAAATACAAGTATACGCAAAATTATATCAGAATATAATACGTCCGTGTGAATCACGCAACACCAAAATTGTATCCGAATATAATTCTGACAGTTTGTATTATGCATAATGCCGAAATTGCATTCGAATATAATTCAACATTACGTATTATAAGCTGTGCTAAAATCGTATTCGAATATAATTTTCAGCACTATGTATTTCAAGTAATGTCAGAATTTTATTCGAATATAATTTCGGTATTGTGCATCCTTAATGCCAACTTGGACAGGTGTCACTTCTAGAGCATTTTGAAATGTGCACAATATATATATATATATATATATATATATATATATATA
>JAEMOT010003919.1:100156-111843 GCA_019297695.1 Apostasia ramifera | reverse complement strand
AAAAAAAAAATTTATTTTACATGTATATTAAAATAATAATCAACTTCCTTCACATCACACATATATTTAATTAATTTTATTTTACACGTAATTTTTAATAAAATTTTTTTATTTAAATTTAAATTTATTTTATTATAGTTAATTTTTGTAAATAAATATAGCTATTTAAAATTGGTGAGTGACATCTCTCAAAAAATATTTGTTTCAAAATTATCTTAATATTATATTATATTATTTAAAAATAATAATTTTTTAATTTAATGATATTTATAAATAACTTTTTATAAAATTATAGTATAATTAATATATCAAATCAAAAATCAATTTTAATATTAAAATTGAAATTATAATTTATATTATATTAATAATTTAAAAAAAAAAATTTATTTTACATGTATATTAAAATAATAATCAACTTCCTTCACATCACACATATATTTAATTAATTTTATTTTACACGTAATTTTTAATAAAATTTTTTTATTTAAATTTAAATTTATTTTTATTATAGTTAGTTTTTGCAAATAAATATAACTATTTAAAATTGGTGAGTAACATCTCTAAAAAAATATTTGTTTCAAAATTATTTTAATATTATATTATATTATTTTAAAATTTTTTTTTTTAATTTAATGATATTTATAAATATTTTTTTATAAAATTATAGTATAATTAATTAAAATATATAGATATTATGATATAATTTCACTGTTTAAATAAATTTATGAGATTTAGCTATTAACACACACACATGTATATATCTCGGTAACACTGTGAGATGCGGGCGGGTCGGGTCGGGTCGGGTCGGGTAGAATCGGACTTATATTTCCCAGCAACTGTGGAACCACCGGCACAAAAAACCGAGTTTGTGGAAGGCTGGAAGCGAAATTTTTAGATCCCGAGAAACCCTAGTAGCTGCTGGGCTTGGCATCTGCCTCGTCGCTGAGCGCTGCCGACTCCATCATAGTTCTTGGCTTCCTCAGCAACGTGTCTTATTGCCATGCAGAATGCTGATTCTTCAGCAGTGCGTAGGTTCTCGATCTGTTCTTGGTGGGCTTTTCGTTTTTGTAATTTATGTTTGGTGCTCACTGGTGACTCTGAGCTGAGCGTGGCCTTTCGCGCGAAGTCTAGTTCTCCCTGCCTGCCTCTCCCCTGCTCTTCTAGATCTTCGTTCTGCTCCTCCAATCCGTGGCGCGGCCTTCGTTCGTCGTTTCCCCTAGGTCAATTCAAAGTCGAGGAGGAAGGTGAAAGCTGATTTGGTAGAGCGCGCTCTCTCGGCCTTCCATGGTCATCCCTCTCTCTCTCTCGTTCTCTGTCGCTCTCGAAAGGTATCGCGAAATGCTACATGGTTTATGAACGTCACGTCTTGCTTTTGATTTTTGATTCCTCGGCTTGCTTTCAATGGGTTTAGGGTTCAGCCACACAGTCCATTAACTTAGGGAAATTTATTTCCCTTAATTCTTTTTGTTTTGATGATGGCTTTTAAAAACAGTCTTCTTTTTGTTTGCTTGGTAAGTCAAAACCAAGGGGTATGCTTATTTCTTCGTAATGGTATAATTTGACAATGACATGGTTCCATATCCCCCTTTCCTCTCGGTTTCTCTAGGATTTCAGTGTGCCGACTTTGTTCATACAGTTTTTTAATGGAGGTAGTTTTTGGTTTTGTTTTTTCTCTTCTGTAATTTATGTTTTGTGTCCGTCTGAAATTCAATGTGATGTAATTTCAAAATTCAGTTCACAATTCAGTCTTTCAGGACGACTTCTTGATGGTGGGAATAATATTTTATCTTGGTTAAGCTGTTGTGCACATGATTGATCATGATGTAAACAGATTTGAAGATTCATGCGTGTTATTTTACATTTGCCTATATTACATTCTTTAATTGGGAATTTTATTATGAGATGAAGCAGAATCTAATGTAACCTTTATCCAAACAGAAATTTCTGAAACTAGATTCAAAAATAGTTTTAAGCTTTTGTTTTTCCAAACAGAAATTAGTGAACGTAGATTCAAAAATAGTTTCAAGATTTTTTTTTTTTCCAAATAGAATTTGAGTCTAAAACTGCTACAATATTTGAATTCGATTCTACATATCATGAAGCTGAAGCGACTACCAAACAGGCCCTTAGTCTTTCTTTATATCGACATGGCTAGGCATCAGTTGGCCGGTTGAGTGATTCAGAAGCCCCTATTAATGTTCTTTGGGTTTTATTTTGTTGTTGCAGATCTCTGCTTTAGTTTTCTCACACAATTTCCTGATTCCTCGAGTAAAAGATAACGCATTTTTTGCTCTTGCCTAGAAATTTTGTAGCATGTTCCTGCAATTTTCTGTGCACATTGTTGTTTGCTTCTATGCTTTGCTTTTATTGAATCACTTCTAAAATTTGTCTCTCTTTTTCGTTTGGCTGTATGTATGGGTATTTGTATCTTTCAACTCCATTTGACATTGCAAAGGTTGTTCATTTCCTTGTAAATATATCATGGCGTTACCATAACTAATCTACTCATTATAATAGTATTATTCTTCCTCACAATTTACAAGAAAGATAAAAAGAATGCCTATGAGGTGATCTGGGCCAGTGGTTATTGGTATCTCTGGGAATTAAGAAGAGAAAAAATTAGTGTAGGAATTGACAGTGTAGTTCTAGAAAGTTTTCATTGCAATATAGATTAATGTATAGTCTACCCAGTCACAAGAAATGTCGACAAAGACGGTGATGCATTTTTATGTATGAAGTTGATTGTCCCATATGTTGGATGGCACAAAATTTAGTATGTTTAACGATTTGAATTTGGTAATCATTTCTAATTGCCATATAGGTCAGCACAAACCTCCTGACTAGATTAATGACTCTATACCTAAAAAAGTCCTCTAGTCGTTGTAAAGTAATCGACTTGCATGTGATCTAATTACCAAGCATTCACATGTTAGTTCGTTGCTTCTTTCAGCCACTTTACCACTTTTTGCATGAAGCTAGAACCAAACCGAACCAATCATTAATGTTTTGGTTAATCATTGTTTTGATTTGTAGAAAGGTCATGTGTCTAGGGCTTTCAAGTTATTGTAACTCTTGGTTTTAGTTATAGGGCTACTGAAATATTGCTCTTTCATTGTTCTACTAGACCTGCAAGCTCTTGGAGATGGAGAGACCAAGCACCAAGAGCTTACAGGAGACCGCTTCTTCAGTTTGTGCTGGTATGTTATCCTTTTTATACTATTGTATTGCTTAAACCTAAATGTTTGGATAATTACATCTTGCTTTTGAAGTAATTGATCTAGCTAATTGGAGTTGTTTTGGGCTACCTTTGCCCTTCTGTGGTCAGTTTAAGTCATAGTCATAACATATTATTGTATATTGTTGAGCTTCTCCTGGCCTAATGGGGAGGAAGCTTGTCTGAAACCAGGGAGGGAGGAGTCATAGGTTCGAATCCACGTTGCTACAATTTTCAAGTGGGGTAAGAGAATTGTGGTGTTTGAGGTAGAAGAATAAAAAAAAAAAAAATATTACTATATATTTTGTCTTTGGACGAAAAATAGCTTGATAGATCTTTAAACTTTTCTATCTTTTTTATTAGGGATAATTCCATTTAGGCTCCTGAGGTTTGCCTAGTTTGCCATAAAGGTTCAAAAAAATCAAAACATGTCACCAAGGTCTACAACAATTATTATAAAATTCATTAGGGCCTTAACTATTTCTAAAATGCTTCCAATCAGGTTCAATATAATATTTTTCATTTAAAATATCATTAATTTGTCCAAAAAATAAAATTAAAATAAATATTTTTTCAATTACCATTTTGCCCCACGCATGCGGCTTGCGTGCAGGTCGCCGCCCTTGCCGTTGCTCGCTGCTGCTTCGGTCACGGGCGCAACCTCGCGCGCAGGCGATCTCACGCGGCCTCCCTCGCGCACAGGCAGCCACGCGCGCAGGCAGCCGCCCTCACTCACAGGCAGCTACGCGTAGGCAGCCTTGTGCGCAGCCTCAGGCACAGGCAATCGCTCTAGTGCTGCTTCAGCCACGCGCGCGGCCTTGTACGCAGCCTCACGCGCAACGCGGCCTAGGGCACAGACGGCTGCCATCATGTCGGTGGACGACTCGATTCAGCAGGCTGAAAATAGTGATGGCATATTTTAAAAATTGATAGATTAAGTAAGACTATTTTTTCTTTTTTAAAATACATAACAAATTCTGTTACGAAGGGAATACAATGTCCTGTGTAATTCTTTTTATGGACTTGAATGACATATTTTGAGATTTGTGAACTTTTATGGCAAAGTAAGCAAACATCAGGGGCCTAATTGGAATTACCCCTTTTTATTGTCATTTGTTTCATGTTTGTTTCTTATACCTTGTTCTTTTGGTAAATCCTTATTGTCTTTTGGTGTTAGGAGTATTTATTTTTATATTATTTCACACCTTTAGAAATAATTTGATGTTGAATATTTTATCCATTTATCTTTTGTTTCACGGGTCATTTGTATCATGAAAAAAAAGTCTTAGTATGTCGGCTACTGGCCACTCGAGATTGTGAAGAAGGATAATTCCCTTTTTATAAAGTAGTTCGGCTATGGTAATGCCATGGTTCAGTTCAACGTCATTTACAATATCAAATATGGGGTTGAAATGGGCAAGATGCACATTTGTACAGCCAAATAAAAAGTGGGAGCCCTAATAAATATACCCTTAGGAACAATTATGGCATCAGATACAAAGAAGTCTAAAACAATGATGAGATTTTCATAACAACTCAAAAGAGAAAATACAAATCTTGAATTCCAAGACCAATTGGATTAGCAAGCATGATTCAGACAAGGGAATATTAAATCAAGTTTGAAGAGGTTCAACATTATGACCATATTAGAGAATAGCTGCAATGGAAGCCAAATCACAAATAGAGATGAGTCTGGAAGAACCAGAAAACCAAGCAAATTAAAACATCAAAATTATATTATAAGAAAAAACTGTTTGTGTAAACAAACAGCATCAAACATCGCTTCCTTTGAGGAATAGATAGTTTTATAATACATGTTTAGAACCTGACATAAGTTTTGTTGACTACTCTTTAATCAATTCAAATTTCTACATTATTGAACAAATTGAGTAAAATTACTCCCAATTGAAAAATTATGATTTAGAATTGAGGTGGACTGACCCAAACTCAAATAAATGTAAATTGTCAACTCTAGACAAGAACTTTGGGAGATCTGGTCATCCTGTTTAAATTAGAACTGACATCAAACAAAGAGATTTAATAAACTAACACCGATTAGGAAAATATTGTAAATTACTGCTCAATGGCAATGGCATCTATCATCTCTGATCGGAAATCCATCTATCTTTACTAGGGTATTAGCTGTCCTTTCTTGCTTCCTTGTTGGATACTGAATTTTTGTTGATCTGTTAAGGGAAGCAAGGTTTGGTTGCATTTTTTAGTCTAATTTCTAGCTTTTATTGTAAATTATGTTGTGGACGCATTAATTTGGTGGACATCCAGTTTTGCTAGTCTTGTTTCTGGCTTGTGTGTTCCTGCATTCCCACTTTTGTGTTTGGTTTGCTGTTTATGTTAAATCTTCATAAACTCTAGAAGTTGTTTCCTTTTTGTCTTTGGGTTGTGTTTGTTATTCTCTGTTGCAACATATGCTTCTTTCTTAACTTTCTTTAATTCATTGCCCTATGGCTGTGGAGTCTATAAAAAATGTTTTTTTTTTTTATCTCAGAGATGTATTCTGAATTGCAATAAGCGAATAGCGCACTGTCTTAATTATGGCTCACTTTGTTTGCCATTTGCTTTAGTACATGAAGTTTTTTATCCATTCCTACAGTCTTACATCTCATTTAGCTGTATATCTTATTTCTTTTGTTATTATTTGATGACATTTATTTTGAAAATCAATCATTTGCAGGGTTTTACTGAACTTCGAGATTTGATGGTTGCAGTTGATGCTTGATCAGAGTGTTAGATGGTGCTCTCCTTAGTTGTACTTTTCTCTGTGTCCATATGATGGACTTCACTTTCTTATCTTTTTGATTACCACTTGATTAAGTCTGATGAAAGAAAGGGACGGGTCTGATTTTTTCTCTAGCTGTCTCATGGCCGACAACTCCTTTGCAGTTCAGGAACTAATTAATAACAACTCCTTGGCAGTCCAGGAATTAATGAGCGGCAATTCCTTGGTTGTCCCAGAGCACAGTTTGGTGTCTGCAAGCAATTCTCTAGTTATTGGACAGGAGTTCCCGGATGTGGAAACATGCAGGAGGGCGTTTAAAGACATTGCTATTGCTTTTCATTTTGACCTTCGTATTGTGAAGTCAGACCGCAGCCGATTCATTGCTAAGTGTTCCAAGGAAGGATGTCCTTGGAGGGTTCATGTAGCCAAGTGCAATGGTGGTCCTACTTTCTCCATAAGAACCTTGCATGGAGAACATACATGTGAAGGTGTTCGTAATCTTCATCATCAACAAGCAACTGTTGGTTGGGTTGCTAGATCTGTGGAGTCCAGAGTGAGGGATAATCCAAGGTATAAGCCAAAGGAAATACTGCAGGACATACGTGAGCAACACGGTGTTGCAGTTTCTTACATGCAAGCATGGAGAGGGAAAGAAAGGAGTTTGGCTGCAGTTCATGGTACATTTGAAGATGGATATCGCCTTCTTCCCGAATACTGTGAGCAGATTAGGAAAACAAATCCAGGAAGTATTGCATTAGTTTATGCTACTGGTCAGGAAAACTGCTTCCATGGGCTTTTTATTTCATACCGCGCTTCAATATATGGTTTTTTACATGCTTGCAGACCACTTCTTGAGCTTGACAAGGCAAGTCTTAAAGGAAAATATCTTGGGACCTTGCTCTGTGCTTCAGCTGTAGATGCTGATGACACACTATTTCCACTTGCTTTTGCAATTGTGGATGCGGAGAGTGATGATAACTGGATGTGGTTCCTATCAGAATTGAGAAAGCTTCTTGGGGTAAACACTGACAAGATGCCAACACTTACAATTTTGTCAGAAAGACATAAAGGGATTGTGGATGCAGTTGAAACCCACTTCCCCAGTGCTTTTCATGGATTCTGTCTACGTTATGTTAGCGAGAGCTTCCGCGATGAGTTCAAAAATACGAAATTGGTGAATCTATTCTGGAATGCCGTGTATGCTCTAACCTCTGCCGAATTTGAAGCAAAAGTGGCTGAGATGATGGAAATTCAAGATGTCATGCCTTGGTTTCACCTCTTCCCCCCTAATCTTTGGGCTGTTGCATACTTTGAAGGCATGCGCTATGGTCATTTCACTCTAGCCATCACTGAAGCGCTCTATCACTGGGCTCTTGAAGGTCATGAATTACCAATAGTTCAGATGATGGAACACATTCGCAGCCAATTAACAGTCTGGTTTGATGAGCGCCGGAATCTAGGCTTGTCTTGGACATCGATACTCGTGCCTTCTGCAGAGAGACTTACTCTGGAAGCAATTGCTGATTCACATTGCTACCAGGTTCTCCGTGCAAACAAAGTGGAGTTTGAAATCGTGTCATCGGAAAGAACAAACATTATTGATATACAAAGACGCTGCTGCTCTTGTCGGCGATGGCAAATCTATGGCATTCCATGTGCGCATGCTGCTGCGGCACTTCTGTCATGTGGTGAAGATGTCCGCTTATATGCACAAGAGTGTTTTAGTGTCAGGAAATACCTTGAGGCCTACTCGGAGATTATATACCCGGTACCCGACAGAAACCTCTGGAAAGGATTTGTCGAAGGTACTGACGGCGGCTTCCAAAAAGCTGATATCATTATTCGTCCGCCTAAAACTCGCCGGCCACCTGGTCGTCCTAAAAAGAAAGTTCTTCGAATAGAAAGTTTAAAGCGGCCAAAGAAGGTTGTACAATGTGGACGTTGTCATCTTTTAGGTCATTCTCAAAAGAAATGTACATTTCAGATTTAAGTCTGTGTGTATTCGGTTGACAGCTAGAAACGGATGTTTTAACTTCATAACGTGCACTAGCAGTTGAATTTGAAAACAGCTCAGTTGCATTCTAAATATAATCCATTATTTATATGGCAAGTACATCGTTTAGTGTAATTAAGAGAAATTTATTTAGCTGATCCGAACTAGTTTTACATTAAAGCATTTTTTGTTGTTGTAAACCCAAGGGCATTTTCCAGTTACAGTCAATGTCACTGCAGTTCTGTGTGTGTTTTGCTGATAATTTAGCCTGACTTGCTGCTCCCCTTTCCACTTTTTTCTATGCTGCCTTATTCTTTTCAAAAAGCGAGCCAGAAGTCCATGCATAAGGATGATTGCGATGCTTGCATCTCTGCAGCTTGTTTTTACTGCGTTTGATGACTAACTGGGATGATTGCAGTGATGCTTCTCAGTACATGTTCACAGCTCGTCGCAGTCTGAATTCTAAAGGAAAGTTAAACCAACTGATTGCTGTCAGTGCAAAAATCTTGTGGTGAATTAGAGCCATAGGCTTCAGATTTGTGAGTGTTATATTTTTTTTTGTATTGTAATAGATGATTCCAACAACTCTGAGCTACCAGCTGAAAATTGCTTCTGAAACCTTTCCCCTGTTTATTGTCTTACTGTATACAGTTTACTGAAGAACTACTGCCATTGCAATATGATTATTGCTCTATTGTGCGGATCTTCTCGAAGTGTTTTGCTTACAGCACACTCAGTACCCTGTATCTTCCAAACAAAGATATTGTGTAACACACCACTCAACTGGCTGGCTTACTTCAAACTCAGAAATACTAATTGGCCGGTAACCAGGTATTTCTTCATGTCAGATTTAAGCTGTTCTTTGATCTAACTTTACCAGTTTGTATGTTTTGAGTAGTATTATTATTCTAGTGTGCTGAATCAGTATGGGTTGACCACCTGATACACATGGGTGGGCTTATTTTTGGGTCTACATGGTTGTAGATTGGATCTTTTACATGTCATCATTTTGTTCTAGTAACTTTTGAAGCACTATAGGAGTATTTTCTTTCTTTTTTTGTAAAAAGTACTTTGGAGATTTAAAGAAAATTTCATAAAGAGCATTAGGCTAGCTCATGTCATGTGGATCTGAATGTTGTTGATAAAAATTTGATCCTAATTCCTACGAGTCAGCCATATGGATTTCTCTTCTACATTCAGTTATGTGTAACACTTTCATGCTGGCTCTCTCTTTTTGATACAGTCATCTCTAATGTGGTAAAGAAATAAAAAAATTTATTGTATTAGGACACATCAAACTAAAATTTATTAAAACCAAATTCTAGAGAATAGGTAGTCTTGGTGTGAAATAAATAGAAGGAAAATTAGATAGGCCAAAAGTTTAATATCAAATGAAAGTATTTGAATGGGTTATAATTTTCACCACTGTTTGTACTGAAGAGGAGAAACTAATACAATTTTTACTTTCAAATAATTGGTTTAAGTTTTACTTCAAATAGTTTGTGTGCAGTTATTAATGTTGATTATGATATTCAAGGACTTGTGATATAGATGGAGACTAGAGTTGAATCAGTTTTGGATTTATCCTAAAAATATTTTGTTAGTTTGTATGAATCTCTCGTGTTAAGAAGAGTGAGTGATTTACATATCTTAGATTAATTATACAGAATAACAGTAAAATAGATGGTGATATTATTAGCAGAATTCAAGAAGAATAAATAAAGTAGATGAATGCTTCTAATGTATTATGATGAAAAAATTTCATTCAGATTTAAAAGTAAATTTTATAGAACAGTTGTGAGATCAATAATATATATAATGTTGAATGATGAGTTACAAATTAGAAATATGCAAAGAAGATGAGTGTCATAGAAATGAGAATGCGAAAGTGGATTAGTGGAGATACTCGAAAAATGAAAAATAAGTATATCCATGGGACGGTTGAAGTGACTTCAATTGAGGATAAGCTCAAGGAGAATTGGCTTGATGGTTTGGTTATAGAAATTGTAGGTCGATAGAAACTGTAGTAAGAAAAATTGAATTATTAGATCTTGCTCATGTAAACTCGAAATTTGCCCGAAACTAGTTCGGTTTTTGAATCGACTCGAAATTGATTTGAAAATTTTAAATTTAATCATGTGCTAAGGACTTTGGTTGAAGTTCATTTTGAGTCAATTTCGAGTTGGTCTTTCCTCACTTGAAATATGATTCGGTTTGGCTCAAAATTATATGTATAGCATAAATAATTTTGATATATATAACATATATATGAAATATTATTATATAAAACTTAGTAGTTTAGCGGTAGAATAGAGAAAATTTAAGATTTATTCTTCTTAGGTCCAGGAATCAAATTCTCTTGAATATATAATAGTTTTATGTTTTTTTTACAATTACGAACTGACTAAAATCATAATTCGAGCCGAGCTGGCTCAATCATGTCTCATTTCCGTTTTAGACTGATTTTGAGCTGATCCGAACTCAAATTTTCAATTTCAAGTTGCTTTCGGCTGGCCCGAAATTGTTCTGATAACAACCCTATTAAAAATAGGGTAAATTGTGTTTGGGTTTTTGAGGTTAGACAAATATTGCAAATATATCTCAATTTTTAAAATTCTCAATTTTGATCTCTTAGATAAGAGTTTCGCGTTGTCGTCAGGTTTCAATAATAACAAAGTTGTTCAAGTGAACGCAAATGATCTTTTTGTTGTCTTTTATTTTAATTTTTTTATTAGCATACATGATTTTTATCGAAAAGGATTGACAAAAAGGCGGAAACAAATCTCGAAGGTGTAAAAGTAGCACAAACACTACTCGAAGGATTTAAATTAAGAATTTTAAAAAGTTGAGATTTATTTATAATACTTGTCTAGTCTTAAGGGTTCAAATTTAATTTCTCTCATAAAATATCGTTAGGGCGTCAGGGCTTTTATTCATTGTTATTTTAATATTAATATTATATTATTTAAATATTATGATATTTGAATATAATTATTTAATTAATAATTTTATAATTTTTTAAATAAAAATATCGTTAAATTAAATAACGAACCAAATGAACCATTAAACCTATTTTAGCAAATTCTAATTTTTTTTTATTGTATAGAAAATTTTAATTAATATGTTTATACATGTGACAAATTGATTATATGTTGATTCAATTTCAACTCAAATAAATTGGTATAGGATGAAAAGAAAATTGATTTAATTTTAATAATATATTTTTAAATTTTAAGCAGAAAAAATCATTTTTCCAAATTGGTTTCTCATCTGGATTTATCAATTTGGCTCAGTTTGGGAGGGAACCATGGCTCTAAAATCGAACCGGATCGAGCAGTTCACCGATTGAACTATGAACCGATAGTCGAATCGGTCCGGTCTAAGCTTAGAACTAGGTTTGCTATAGAATTGGGTTGAACTGAAAAAAATTGGGATTGAACCACCGAATCGTTGAACTGTTACGATTCAACTGGGTTTCAACTTAATATTTCTATAAACTTATATAAATATATTTTGAAATTTCGTGGTAACATGAAATTATAATTTTATAAGGAATGATTCACATAGCTCCTATGGGTTATGATTTGATTAATATGTTATTTTTATTTTAAATTTTAATTAATTTTTTTAAAAAAATTTCATATTATTCATCATTTAATATACAAATATTTTTATTTTATTTAGTATTTATTTCAAAAAAAATTATTATTTTATAAATATTTTTTTATTATTAATAAATTTTT
>JAEMOT010003919.1:41747-98639 GCA_019297695.1 Apostasia ramifera | reverse complement strand
GCTCGGCCTCCAGCGCTTCTTGCGGACTCCGGCGAGCACGCCGCGTCTCCGCCGGACCTTCCTGCGGCCTCGCGCGTGCGCAAGATCGAGAGGAGAGAGAGGGGCAGGGGTAAAATGGTAATTTTAAAAAATATCAATAATAAAAAATAGAAAAAGGACTCATTTGATAATTTGTTAAAACTCAGGACCCCGATGTTATAATTTTAATAATATGGACCTGTGTGATATAATCGTTAAACTCAGAGACCCGGGTATAATTTGCCCATTAATTTATTAAAAAACTTATTCCATAGTTTAGGTCCGGTTTCAGGGCGAAACAGAGGCTGAGGTTTCTCAGCGGAAATACGAGACAAGGTGGGGGCATTGAAGTCATTACACTCTTGACTAGGGTTAGGGCCTCTATTAAATTTGATCGCAGTCGCCGATCTCCTTCATCTTGGAGCACCCGCAGAGGCGGAGACCTATCGCTCTTAGGAAGCTGTTTCGTCTCTGCTAGCTGGTATGTTGGCTTCTTGTCTTGTTTACTGCTCAGTCGCTGGCAGCTAAAGCCTAGATATTTCAGATCATGAGTTATTATTTCATGTAGTTTCTCTGGCGGACCAGGCCTGTAGATTTCTTTAGAACGAGCGCTTGTGTTCTTTGATCTGTTTAACACTTTCGTTTGACTGGTTTTGTGATATATTTACTCTCTTGTTTCTGACTAGTCTGTTTCAATTTGTCTCCGTTTGATGACGGTGCTTTCTTACGAGGCTTGCCATGATCTCTCTGTTTCAATTCGCTTTGTTGCGATTATTTTTTAAATATTAGTTTTGTGCGTTTTTCCTCTGAGTGAATATTTTGATGATGCTGATTCAAGTACGTTTTAAGTACTCTTTCTTTCTTTTTTTATCTGATACGTGAATCCGTGCAGCTACAATGGCCACTGTTCCGGATGCCCTCTTATGGGAGATTGTGAAGAAGAATAATTCCTTTCTTGTGAAACAGTTTGGCAATGGTAATGCCATGGTGCAGTTTAGCAAGGAAAAGAACAACCTTTACAATGTTAACTCATTCAAGTTTTCTGGTAATTGGTTGTTGATTCATGGTCTTTGTTCCTTGTATGCTATATTTGTTGGATATGTATGTTTCTTTGGTTCCATCAATTTCAGGTTTGGCAAATAAGAAGACTGTCTCTATCCAGCCTGCAGGGAAGGATCTATCTGTTATTCTTGCAACTACAAAAAAGAAGAAACAGAATAAGCCGGCCAGTGTTGCCCACAAGTCCATCATGAAGAAGGAATTCTGGAAGATTGCCAAGGCTGTTACAAATCAAGTAATGGAATTTCGAACATAGATTAACTTTTCTTCTACTATCGAATTTCAATTACTCTTATGTTGTCTGCTCACAATGCATTTTGAATACTTACTGGCCTGTGTTCTATACTGCTTTTTGTTTATTTAGCATTTTTGTGTTAAATATCAACCTTTGGCAGTAAGTATTCATAAATCATTGTCAAATTGAGTTCTATCTACATGTCCTTTTATTACATTGCTTATTGTTTCCTGGTTGCTAGATAGGTTAAATATGTGTGTAATTTAACGTGTAATCTATGTTTTAGGGTAATCATTTTGTAGGCTTTATGTAATCTAAGCATTGCTTTTATTTGATTTTGCTTGTGATTGGAGATCATGAGGTATTCTTTCTTTTGATTAGAAGGAATTCAATATGAATGGAAGAATGTGTGACAGTTTTTTAAGATAAAACAACTTCTGTAAGTACAACAATGACTTAAAATGGAAAATTTGTCTTTTGAGGTTTAGGAAATTTCATGCATCATACTAGAGTTGGCATCTTTAAATTTACAAATTTATCTCGCTGTAACATAAGAAAACAAGAATTATTAACTATGCTCTAGTGCTAATTGCAAGTTTTCCTCCTTTATACTTAACACGTGTTGCCATTTGTGATGGAACTGTTACATGTGGTGATACATTAATTTTTTTAATGTGCTTTAAAATGTTTACTATTGATAAACTAAGCGGCATTTTGTGATGTAATCGAATAAGTATCAAAGTATTTGCTATTCTAAAGAGTACTAGAGATGTTTCATTCCTTCATGGTCAGTATATATTTCTTGCGGTGTTCTCTTAGCCTAGTTGGTCGGGGGAAGAGCTTGTCTAAGTACTAAGGAGTCTCAAGTTTGAAGTTCAAATCATACTACTATCCAATTTTCAAATAGGGGGAGGGAAATTGTGGTGTCTAGAGGTAAAAACTTATATATATATATATATTTGTATTATTTGTCAAGTTCATTTGCATTACTAAGTTATGTTTCGCTTGCATTTCCTTGTGAATTTATTGTTTATTTCATCCAATATTCAGTCAGGACGCTTGTAACATTGCTATGATGAGCTCATAACATGCAAGGAGATCTGTTTTCAACATCAGTTCTTCAATGAATTTCTCATGTTACGCTTGGCTTCTGAGCACTTTTTCTTGACATCTTACTAAATGCTTTTTATTCGTTGAAAACAACTAAATGCTGTTTTTGGTTTCTGAATGTTTTGTTCTGTTTTATTGCATTTAGAGCAAAGATAGGCTAAACTTGAAGGTCCATACGCATGTTTCATCCTTCCTGGCCCTCATTATCTCCTTGTATGGCATAGGTTGTTTTCTGACTTCCAACTATAATCAAGTTAACTTCTTGAATGGCTTAAATCTGAATCATATTTCTACATTTTACCAGAAATGAAAATAGCTTTATACAATCTCCAAGAAAGAAGTTAAATATAGTTTGGTTTTCTAATTAACAATAGTTGCAGTATGATAAATGATATTACCGAACACTTAAGATTTATGTGCTAAGGTTTCTACTCCAAATATTTAATGCATTTACTAGGATCTATTTGGGACAGCTTTCAGTGCAGTGGTTTTCTGCATCGTCTACTATTACAATTTTTTCCCATATTTTTGGCAAAAGACTTTATTTAATAACTATATTACAGCAGTGGCGCTCGACCCATTTACTATTTAAGCTTCAGGCCAGTTAAAAAGAGCTCTTCAAGGAGCTGTGTGTACTCCTGGAAATCCATCTGATCAACAGAGAAGTGCGGTACAATGTAATTGTGGATGAAGCTCTATGCCAAACATCTTGAAATTATTGCATTCGGGCATAATGGCTCACCTTTTCCTTGAAATTCAGTCGTAGCCTATAATATTATAAAGCAAAATACTTCAAGTACAAAAGGTTCAATTTTCATCGAGAATCGCACAAAAATTGAATCGGAGGGATTTGCCCCTGTGCCATTCGACATCATCTAAAGAAAAAAGAAGCTACAAAATCTGCGCTTTATTAATGGCTTTATATACATGAGAGATCTTAATCTCCTTAAAGTCGCAAAGAAGGTGCGAGATTTGAGTCATGGTCTTGTCTGGAGGTTGTCCTCTGGCAGCCCAGTGAAGGTCATCAATAGTGATGGTTAAATCACCCTCTATCTAAATCTCGTTTGCCGAGTTCGCCCACTCTTGAGCGGTTTTCATCGTTGCAAGTGATCCCATGTGTAACGCCCAGGTATTCGTTTATTTATTTAATAATGAAATTTGAATTCTATTTGTTATAAGTTATTATATTTAATTAATTTCGGATAATGATCAATTTGAATTTATTTGAAATTCAGATAAGTATTAAAGAGGAATTAATTTAAATTAATTGTTATAAATTTTCATTCTTATTCTTTAGGAGATTTGACTAAATAGCCCATTAGAATAATTTGGAGTTTAATAACGAAAAGGACAATTTAGTCTTTGGTAATTTAATTAATTAATTAATTAAGAGCCTAAATTATAGAGAGATTTAAGGAAAGAAATATTTTAATCGTTTCTTTTCTCCCGTATGTGGTAACCGTCGGCCCTAAAGGAGAGAGAAAGGGTTCTCCCAAAAGGAAGAGGGGAAGGAGGAGAAGAAATCAAAGCGATTTTGCAAAATTTTCTTTCGTGGTCATCTCGAATCGTCTACAACGTGAAGATAGATCGTTCCGAAGCCTAAGGAGGGGAGATTCGGAGGATTTCGGCGAGGATTCTGGGAAATTTATCGAAGATTTCGTCATGGTGAATAAGAGGTAGGCGTACAATGATGTCTACGACAATTAAATTAAATCATTAAAATAAAAATATTTATTTTGAGTTATGTAAATTATTATTCGTGATAAATGCATGAGACGGAGGATGGACCGGTGGATATTTCTTTTTTTATTTTATTTTATTATGCTGAATAATTGTTAGATCTTGCAATTTTTATATATGGATTTGATAATACCTTGCATTAATATTTATATATATTTCTTTAATTGATTAATTACTAAAGCTTTTGAAAGAATGAAATTACTGCATGCTTAGATCAATATCTCTGTACGTGCCGATAAATAAATAAGTAAATATATATATATATAATAATGATATATAGTATTTAAATAAATAAATATATATATATATACATATATTCTATTATTATAAGATAGAACAGAAAATATTTATATTTTATTATTAGTTAGAATGACTGTAATAATTAATGTTAACATAGTAAATTAAATGAATGATTATAAAAGTGTTTGATTTATTTTGCTGTGATTATTGTGATGTAATGATCTAGCTTGTTTTACCCAGAGGTAATTATAATTTAGATGAATGCTGATGACAATATAAAGGTGAAAATTGACAATTTTAATTGTGATTGTGATATTTGTATATTTTTTAATGAAATGATAGTTGTGAAATTATACATGCAATAAAAATATTAGGAATCTCATGATAGTCACTCCTGCCTGCTCGAGCTATGATTTGACTGTCAATGACCTTGTGGTGACATTGACTTTACAACAACAACCAAGCTTTAATCCCACTAGGTGGGGTCGGCTACATGAATCCTTTGTTTCCATTGTGCCCTATCAGTGACATTGACTTTGATTTGATAAATTTCACGAGGTAATAAAATCCATGAGGTGAAAATGCCATGAGGTGATAAAGGCAGTGGAAGTGACATTATGAGTATTCCAGGATCTTTAATGAAATGATAACAGATAGTCGAAAATGTGCACTATTTATTTATTTCTGTACCTTGATACATGTTCATAAATTTTTGTGATACCTAATTGTATTGTTGTGATATAATTGATTGTGTATATAAGATGTTATGTAAATTGTGATTGCACGCTTGCTTGATTTATTTTATTTTAAACTGGTGGGCGGAGTTCGCCTTTTCAGTCCATATTGTTTGAGACTGACGCCATTTTTATGGCAAGTACTGCAGGACTAAGTGATGCACAAGGGAAAGGGGTTTGTGATGGAGAGAAATCATAGAACGAGCTAGGATATTATCTTTTATTTAGTTTGTTTTAAATCATGAACATTTGAATGGTGTAGCTGATATGATGAGATTTATTTTTGATGTTGACCTAGATGATAGTATCTCTGCTTATGGTAGAGATCTATGGTAATTAATTTTAAATATTTGATGTTAATTTTTTTTTTATTATTTCTATTATTCCTAGCTAACTTTAGTTATTTTCTTTATCACAACGTCACAATCCTGATTTATTGTGGTCTAGTTTGTGTATATGTATTAATCACAGAAGACTATAATAAATTAGGGTGTGACACCATGGCTTCTACTGTGGAAACTGCGTACGTGTAGTGCTTGGAGCCTATTGTTATGAGAATGTTGTTATGGTGATCCCGGACTACCCCTCTCGCGCCTGCCTCGCCATTTTGTTTAACAAAGTCATCGAAATTCACCTTAATCCACCGTGGGGGTGGGGGATTCAAATGGGAAGCAGAGGGGTTGCTATAGCCATTAAGGCTCCTAGGATCCCAGTCCCCCACGTTGGATGAAGGTTGCTCTTGGGCTTCGCTAAAGTGAACAAGTGCAACGGTAATTCTGGGCGATGGGAGGGGTTTGTTGTGGATGTATCTACTGCATGTTCTCCATAAGTGGTATAATGCAGCCATCGCTTTGATTGCCTAAGGATTTGCTGTATGCTTTCAAACTTGTGAATGCAAGTTATTAAGGAAGCGATCCAACAATGGAACATTACAAACTTGAGATGGCTAATTTGCTGGAAAGGAGCTGATTGCAACAATAGCAGAGTGGGCTACAGTTGTAGCAAGATTAGCCGCAGCTGCAGATACAGCTACAGCTACAGCAGCAATGGCTTCATCAAAAGTAGAGTGCACTGTGACATCAGAATCAGCTGCAGCAATAGCAAAAATAGCTTCAGCAGCTGCAGAGTAAGTTGCTACGAAAGCAGAATCAGTTGCAACCGCAACCGAAACGTTTCAACCACCGTAGCAGGCTGTGCAATTGCTGCAGCAGCAGAAAGAATTGCTACTGTTGTTGCAGTTGCAGAATGCGTTGCTGTAGCAGTAGGGTTAGTTGCTGTAGCAGGTGTCCGAGGATGTGCTCCACTCCAATCGGTTGTTGGTTGCTGATTCTGCATCCTCGGTCTTGTGCGGATTCGCCTTCGCTGGGGTGATGTACAAGGAAAATATTAGTGCAAAAAATTCCCTATTGTTATGTGCAGGTTTGTGCTTTCTTCGTGGGTTTTGCCCTTCATCTTGAAGTATGTGGTGAGGGTTGGAGGTGGAGGATACAGCAGCGCGCTTCCTCTTAGATTGATTATACCTTGAATCTTGCAATTTAGGGAGGTTTGTTGTGCTTGTGGGGCAAAAATTTGCAGCTGAAAGGGGGTTCACAGGTTGCAATTTCTTCACTCTAACATTCTGCAATTCTGTGGTAGCAGCTTTCCTTTTTTTGTTCTTACAACTGACTGCACAGTTTTGGGCAGACTATGGGGTGATGTGAGGATGAATTGTATCTCTGAATTTGCCTCTTCTAGCACTAATCGATCGTTCCCTACAACAGTCTTGGCCCACTATTTCTGTGACGCTTTGAAGATTGCACATGTGAAGTTACATTCACAAACAAAATGTTGCAAGTCCTCTTCTGCAGAGCAACCCCATGGGCATCGTTTAGTCTTTCGCAGACCCCTTCGTTTGAGCCAAGTGAAAATGGAATAACATCGCAACAAATCTTCCAAAGAAAAAGACGAAACTTCCCAACCTAGCTATGCTCAAGTTGTTTGCCACAAAAAATATCTCTGTATAAAGTTGAGGTGGGGGCTTTGTTGGAATTAGATTTAAGCTAGGTTGTCCCTCTTCTCTTTGTCAAGCCTTGGTTGCCTACCTATCCTCAACACTAATTCTAGGCCAAAGAATATTTGGAGCATGTCATAGTTCCAATTGCCATCCTAATTGAGGAGTTGTACGGTTGATGGGGGTGCCTCAGTGGTGTTGATGAAGGTAGGCCACCTCGTAAAAGGGCTGGAATCAACCCAAGCATCCTCCATAAATTTCCTATTGATGCCACTGTCGATTTTTCACATGGAATTTTGTATGGCTACTATCCCTCCTTGAGGATAAGTTTCCATGCCAAGTTTGATTATGAGAATGGAGCGCCACTCCTTCAACCGGTTGATACCCAGGCCTGTAGCAGTTTTTGATTTTGTCACTTGCTCTTATGCCACAAGGTTGGCTGCATTGGCAGTGTGGTTGCCGCTCCACAAAAATTGTCTAATTAATTTCTCAATCTCCGCCATAACATTGCCAACACGAATGTGTTGGAGGGGGAAATATTGGAATAAAGGTAAGTACATTGTTTATAAGTGTGACTACCTGCTAACAATAAACTTTTGGTACCCCATGAGGAAATTTTGCTCTGCATAGAATCAATTATATGCTGGAAATTGGCTTTTACTGGCCTTCTGCCTATGAGCGGAATTCCCAAGCACTTGCCTTCGGCTTGGGTTCTAAACTCCCATTTATTGGCAATCATGCATTTTTTGCTCATCTTTTTGCTAAAATAAATGGATAATTTAGCTTTATTAAGTTTTTGCCCAGACCAATTGCAATCTGTTAAAAATGCTGTTCAGAATTCTGATAGCTCTGCAAGTGGTGGGTGCAAACCTGAGGATATCATCTGCAAGCAAGAGGAGGGTGATAAGTGACCCATGTGTTGTTGTTCTAATCCCTAGCTAATCATCTCTGTTCTGGTGTTGGTTGATGTGAAGGGAGAGCAATTTAGAACAGAGGTTAAACAAGTAAGGTGAAAGAGGGCACCTTTGATGAAAGCCACAGGTTGCTTTGATCTAATCAGATTTCTAGCCATTTATCATCACTACAAATTTTGGGGCTCCAATGCAGGCAAGGGCTAAGTTGCCCCAAGCATCGAGGAAAGCCAAAATGCTGAAGCATTTTCTGCACGAAGTCCTACCTCATTTTGTCATAGGCCTGTTCCATGTCCACCTTGATGGACACATAACCAGTGGAGGACTTCGAGGATGCTAATCTCTACATAATCTCCTATGCCACCAAACAGTTGTCAGCAATACGTCTGCCTGAAATAAAGGTCCCTTACTCTTGAGAAATGAGAGAGTTGAGGATGTCTTTCATATGGTTGATAAGGACTTTGGCAATGACTTTTTAAATAGCAGTGCAAGGGCTTATGGGTCTGAATTTGGGGGGAAGTTCAGCACGTTGTACTTTGAGGATGAGGACAACCAAAGTATCCTTCCATTGTTTTGGCATTGATCCATTTATAAAGTGGTGAACTGCAACCAAGACATTGTTTCTGGTTGTGCTCCAATAGCCTTTAAGGAAAGAGTTGGTTATGTTGTCAATTTCAGGGGCCTTGTTATTGTCAAGGGAGTTGATAGCAACTTCTATTTCCTCATTGCTGACGGGTGAGCTGATTTTGATAGCCTCATCGCTAGATATTTGGGCTCTAAGTGGGGGAATGTTTAGCTCAAGCAGAGGCGGAATAGGTCTGCATTTTGAGAAGTGGCTAACCAAAGCAGCTTGAATCCCTTCCTCATCTGTAATTTCCTTGCCATTTTGCCCAACTAAGCGGTGAATGTTGTTGATTCGCTTTCTATTGGTTGCGACTTTGTGGAAGTAGGAAGTGTTACGATCCCCACACTTGACCCACTTCACTTTGGCTCTTTGCAGCCACCAAATCTCCAGTCTACTAAAAGTGGTGTTGTACTCTACAATCAGTTGCAGGAGGTAGTCATCTCACTCTTGGTCAAGCCAGTTCCAACTGATTCCCTAGATTGGGCAATGATCTAACCCAATTTTGGTAAGGTGAATGACAATAGAGCCTGGGAGAGCAGATAAAGTAACCGAGTTGAAGCAGACTCTGTCCAATCTGATCCACATACGTGCTTTGCCCTTCTTGTTGTTACAGCAAGTGTAGCGCTGCCCTTTATTCTAGCCATCATGAAGATCATTGCTGGTTAGGAAATTTGCAAATTTAGTGTGAGCCTCTGTGGGAGTGAATGGGTTACCCCCTCGCTTGTCTTCTAGAGATAAAATGCAATTGAAATCCCCCGCCCCACACCCGCAATAATAACTGGAGTATTAGCATTTAAAATTTAACTAATGTGGGTGATGTGGCTCAACCAATACACAATAATGCCTCCCAATTTATCCATTGACGGCTCCACATGAAAGTCCCATTGTCCCTCCTGAGTCTTATCTTTTTCTCTTCTGGAGAAGGATTGTACTCTGGTTCCAAAAGACATCACCATTGGCGAGTGTTCCTTGACTAAAGCTTGTAGATGGTTGCGCAAAGCTGGCATTTTTAACTCCGCGGTAATTCCAAAAAAATGCTTTGATCATTGGGGGGGAGGGGAGGTGGCGGGATTAGGGGTGGGGAGGGAATTGCCACCCTCCTTATCACTGTCGCCTCAGTTCTCCCTTCTTGTTTTGTGTAATTTGCCTTCACTTGCTGGAGTTATGGAGCCCCTGAGGCTGGCTAGTTCCCTCTCTCAATTTTTTTTTTCCAAGATTCTGTCCCTACTCTTGCGATTGTTAGCATTGGGGGAAAGGAGTTTCTACACGGGCGATTTCTGTTTTTTCTTATTGGTAGGAGAGGGCAGAATGGGAGAATTTTTATTGAGTTGGGTTTCTCCCTCATCCATGCTCAGATCAAGGACAACAAAGGTTATTATGCAGGATAGCAAGGGCTGTGCAATCACTGCCTTCTGTCTCCAGAGGGATGAGTTGCTGCTCTTTGTGAGTGTCTGGAATTAGGCCATTGATTTTTTCCTACTGGGCTGATGCTTTCTGCTTTAGACCTGTTGGTTTCTGCGAGGCTGCTAGCTGCGGCTTGTTTGCCCCTCGGATATTAGCTGTTACGGGTTGTTGCAGCTGTACCTTTGGCTGCTTTCTACGTCTATTGGTTACAAGCATCCAGGGCCCGGTTGTTTCCACCTTGATCTTCTCCTCAACGTTGGATTGGCTGTGCGAAAATTGGCAGGCTTGGGGAGTAGAATTGTGGCCGGGAAGGCTGCTGTTAATCTCATTCTGGTGAGTGCCAGTAGCTCCAATGCCCATCATATTTTTGAAATAATCCGGCGGGGGGTTGTTGGTTGCGATAGCTTGTGTTTCTGATGCAAGGAGAGGGCAATTGTTATCCCTGTGGCTGACAACTCTGCATTTGAAGCAAATAATCGTAATGTCTTTGTATTCAATTCTTTGAAAAAATTTACCTTTCGGGCCATTAATCCAAAAACCTGGTTCGAGGGGTTTGGTTAAGTTGACCTTGACGCAAACTCTAGCAAACGCTATCTTCTCTATATTAGCGGTTATGGGGTCTACCCATGATGGGGCACCAACCTCCGAGGCAATTCTTGCAAGATTCTCCTTTCTCCAATAATAGAGTGGGAGCTTTGGCATTTTTATCCAAATCGGTGTCGAGGCACCCACCAAAGAGGAAGGGTCAAATCTAGGGACCAAACATCAAGCCAAGGATTTATCCCGCCACTGTCCATGGCCCACTTCGGATGACTGCATCTCTGTTTGTGTGATTTTTGAATTGACAGATGAAGCAATCTTTGCTTGCATCAAGGACTTTGAAGCCGTCTTAGTAACCCCTTCTCTTGTGTAACTCAGTTGAGAGAAACTGGAATGGCAGTCTCTTGCCAAATAATTTGTCTGCAAGTGCAGAGGCTAGCTTAGCCTGCATGTAGGAAACCGCATTTGAGTCGAGCTGGACAATTCCATGGATGTGTGTTGAGTTTGAGAGATCGATGTCATCAAGCCTGATGTATTCCTTTCGTTCCCATGCAGAGTTCACTGCAGGAAGATGATGACGCTGCTGATACGGAAGGGCGCTGTTGCTGCCACTCTGTTTCTGCTTCTACAGAATGTTCCCAGGCTGCTTGCTCGGATTAGCTTCTAATTCCTGCCCTGCTGCTACTACATTCTGCTGGTTTTGACCTGCTTGCTGAAAACACCTGAGCTTTGAAGAAAACTGGCTGTGACATTATGTTGAACAGTTGGTGGGCGAGTATAGCTGCTGTTGATGCCTGTTTCTGCAGAATTCACAGAACCTGTAGGAATCGTAGCAGGTTGGAATCGTTCAACCTGCATAGCTGACTTCCCCAACGGGCCTCTTGCATCCTCACCAGGAATAGTTTTTCGCACATCACACGCAATTGAATATGTTGCGGCCCCCCGGACCGCAGGGCGGTGAGAAGCCATACCTTGGGTGTGAGCTTGAAGAGAAGCTTGCTGCTTCTTCTTCCATGTGGTGGTTGGATTCCAGCCTTCCATTTGTGCTGCAATTGTTGCGGTCTGCGGCGCCAGCAGCAGCTGGAAGTGCGCTGTCCGAAGCAGCCATTGGCTGAGACTGAAATCTGCAGGTTTTGGGCGAGTCCCATCTTCCCTTCAGCCTCACTGATATTGCCGTAGCTTGCTGTTTCATCTGCGCCACCTTCTGTGACCTGTACATCTTGCTTCAATTGGCCATAGGATGGGGCCAGAGCCTCCTGGTTGACTGGCCTTCACCTGTGCGCTCGCTGCCTTCCCGACCAGATCTGAGGGCGCTAGCTTGGAGCCACCCGACGGAGATGATGAGCGCAACTTCAATGTGCTGACCTGTTTGCTGGTTTTGCTGCCTTCCATTCCTGCTACAGCTGAAGCTACCACACCTCCTTCCTCCTTGTAGTCCATGGGATTCCAGCAGGGAGGGCTGCCTCCCTCCCGTGCGCCTGTTTCCCAGCTCTCCTTCCTTGGTCAATGCTGGTGAAACCTGCAAATGAGAGCTCTTCAATGTTTTTTTGCAACAGCTCACCTTTTCGACAACCAATAATTGCTCAGCGCATGGATTTGTGGGATTCAACAGCGAAATCGAAAAGACAAACTGAGTTAGTGTTATGCATATGTTACATATAAACACTATTTTATTACGCCTAAATATTTTTTTTTTACGTATGAGCATATACTGCTGTTTGTAAGTAGCAGAGAAATGCTAATACATTGCAAAAATTGTTTATACATAACACTCTTACACTTTCTCTTGACATTTTTGCTACATGTAAACATAAGGTTATATAGTTCTCTTGAAGGCGGTGCTTCTCCTCTATTGGGTTTCACATATCTATATGTCATGCTTATTGATTCTTGAAAAGGTGACATGTTACGTTGCCCCTGAAAACAATCATTTCCCAAGCAGGCCTCGAGCCTGAGCATAATCATGTTCTCCCTCTACTTTTCTTTCGTGTTCTTGTTCCTTGCTTCCTAATTACGCAATATTTGTAGAATTCTAACCTATTTGGTAATTCCATTTATTTTTCCAGGTCTCAGACAACTACTACAGGCGTGACCTGACGGGGGCCGCTCTTGCGAGGCTTAGTGCTGTTCGCAGGAGCCTCCAAGTAGCCAAGTCTGGCCCGAAGAAGCGGAACAGGCAGGCTCAGAAGAAGTAAAAACCAACTACTTCTCTTTCTTGATCTCGTGCCGGAGAAACTTTGTTTGCAGTTCTAGTTAGAGACCACCGAGCTTTGTGATTTTAAATGCTTTTGAGCTTCTTACTGCTTGAAAATTGCAATGTTATATCACCTATTTAGTTATTTGTTTTTATTGCCTATCCTTACTTGATGCTCTTATTCTGCTTATTTTTCATGATATCATTTTATTATTTTTGGCTATTTACTTACGAGATCAGCCAGTGATTATTTATGAAAAGTTACCCCCAGTATTTATTATGATTTCCTTGGGCTGATAATTAGCTGAATTCGTGTGAGTTTAATTCAAGTTTGATTTATTATCAAAGATTTTTGAGTTCAACTCAAGTTTAATAAGGATTCGTTAAAATTTATTTGATTTTGAATTTGAGTTGTAATTTTTAATCTTATTTTTTAATTTAGATATTTATTTTAGGGATGTGAGTTAAGCTCGAATTGAATAAAATATGTGAGTTTAGAGTTTTTTTTTTGTTATACTGTTTCAATTTTTTTTTTGAATAATATAAGATTTAAAATTTTCTGCTCGCCAAACCAAAGGAAATCAAAAACCATTGGACATAATTTTCATAAATACCTTAAATTGTAAAGCGAATTTTATGTAACTACAGTTAAAATTATTATATATTGTTTTTGAAGTTTTTTTAAATATTTTTTATATCAAAATTTTGATTTATATATCTTGTTTGGCACTAATTTAAAAGTGGCAAAGAAAAAAAAAATATTTTATTTTGTAGAGTTGATATTAAATAAATTTAGGGATAATTATACTAAATTTTTTGAGTTTAACGTTTAATAATGCGTAGATTTAAGTTTTTAAAATTATAATATTGAGTTCCTAAGTTTTAATAAATTATTAAATAGGTTTTTTTAAATTTTTTATTATTATTTTTTTTTTTAAAATTGCCAAAATACCTCTCAGCCCCTCTCTCTCCCCGCCGGATCGGTCGCCGGACCCGCCAGCGGCCTCGTGGCGTCTCTTGTGAGCGGCGATCAGGAGGAGAGAGAGGCGGCCCCTCTCTCCTCCCGATCGTCGCAAACGGGCGACGGCCGCGCCTAGGGTTGCTTATTGGACCGGTTCGGCCCGGAATCAGACCGAAATCAGTCCAGTAAGAACCGATTTGATCCAGAACCGGTTAGGTCCAGAATCGGTTGAACCGGACCGGTTCTAACCGATTTCGAGCCGCAGAACCGGTCCGAACTGGTTCTGCGTAAGCGAACCGGTTAGCCGATTCGGAACCGAACCAAGTTGCTGGTTCGGAATCGAACCGGATCATTTTATTTAATTTTTTTAAAAAAAATGTTGGGCGCTTTGCCCGTGCGATTCACACGAACTGCGGGCGCTGTGCCCATGGCAAGCAGCTGGCAGCATTAATGCTGCCAACTGCTGCAGATAATATTAATTTTTTTTTATTGAACAGTCATTTTATCGTTGCAATTTGCAAACGGTCAAATGACCGTTTTAAATTATAAAATAACCATTTTAAATTATAAAATGACCGTTTTAAGGTCATTTTAGATTTTATAATAAGTATTGAATTTTCTATAAATAGTAAAATTTTTGTAACGATAATTCCTATAATTTGCAGCAATTATTTCTGTTCTTCTGCTCTGTGAAAAAATCTACAAACACGTTTTAATGGATTCCCAACGTCGTCGATTCTCTAGCTTTTCTTCCTCAAGTCGTCGAGGAAATGTTGATCCGAAGTACGTTCCAGAACTCGATCGTCTTTCTGTACTCGGTGAGAACTTTGACGAAACTTCAGAACCTGATCTCGATCTATCTGCGGAACATGATCCTGAGGCAAGTGGAGATGTTGGCACCTATGAAGCACGAGAGTAATACGGAGATACGGGTACGGTACGATACGGATACGACGATACAATAATTTCAAAAAAACTAGGATACAGGTACGTTAGGATACGATATTTAAATATTATATTTATATATACATAAAATAAAAAATATATTATATTTGTGATGTAGCTCATATGGTTGAGCACTCACTTTTAGTAAGTGAGAGGTATGAGGTTCGAATTGTCACATCTCAATTTATTTTATTAAGAATTGTAGAAATTGTACAATAAATTAGTGATTTACTAATTTACAAACATTAAGTCTGTTTGTTTGTAAGGTTAAATTTAAGAAGGTTAAAATTAAATTTGAATAGAGATATTTTTTATTAAAAGTTGTGAGTGATGTGAAATAAAGTTAATTATTATGTTGAGATATATGAGGGATGTGATCTAAGTTAGTTATTATTTTAGTAATATGTGTAGGATGTGAAATAAAGTTAATTTTTAATATTAAATTTTATGTGTGATGTGATATGCCAGGTTTAAATTAGTAATGTGTGATGTGTGATCCGAGTTAACCCACAAGTCAACTATATTATGGAATAACTGACAGGCGACAGCAATAAATTATGGCTTTCTCGTTTCCTATGACATATTAGCATATCAGCATTAACAAAGGTATTAATAGATATTAAAAGTAGTAGTCATATCAAATAATAACAGTTATTAGTATTAATAAGCAATTAACATGACTGAATTTATATTGACCATAAACATAATATCAACTAGAATATAAAACAAATAATCCATGAGCAATAATCATAGGTCCAAAAGTCCAAAACACAAAATAATAATAACAAAATATAATCAAAATTTTTTAAAATTGAACGAATCAAAATTAGATCACAAAATATCCCAATAGGCCTCATGTCTTCATAAATTCCTTTATAAGTTGTCGTAAAGGTCTCCTTCATCGTCTACTTCATCAACTAACATCACTTCGAGTTCGGGCTCGTCTAAAGACAGTGATGCCACCTCAAACATACATGTAACTTTAATAGAAATTAATGCATCTGGAGAAACATCCCACATCTTTGTCGCTCTTTCTATGTATTGTGGACTTCTTCTAGACAAGAGACGGAGATTATTGTGGACAAACACTAAATCTTCAGCACGTTGTGGTAAAATTTGGTTTCTCCTCATGGAGTGAATAAATGAATACGTGCTCCAGTTCCTTTCGCAATATGAAGATGAAGAAGGTTGGCCAAGTAGTTTCATTGCTAGTTGTTGCACGAGCAAAGTGCTAGTTCTGTATGTTGCCCACCAAATATTAGGATCCATCATTGCTCTATCTGATATACAATTTGGATCACCAAAGGAACCAAGACTTAAGAAAAATTTTCCGAACTCTTCATTAACCCTTTTCCTGTGCTCACTATCAAGAAATAGCTTCTTCACACACTTCATTCTTTCAATTTGTACTTCCTCATCATTATTAGGAGCAACTCTATTTAGACCTTCGGAGAGCCATTCTTTGCTATAAAATCTACAATAAAAATATACAATTATGCATATTATATTTGAAGAATTTAAATAATCTAATATATATGAATGCTAAATAAATATTTTATTAATTACCTTGGATTCAACGAATGTGCCAAACAGTGGAGAGGAGTGTTGCTTTTAGTCCAACGTTGAATGAGAATATCAGAAACAACATTAAAAAAACTTGATTCTTCGTTACTCACTTTTCCTTCATGCCTATAAATAATTGTCTTTACTTTCTCAATCATGGTATCTCACATATTATATATTAAGTGGAGACATAGTTTAGTAGTATCTGCAATACGCAATATTTCATATATAGGCTCAGTAAAAGCAATGATATAATCAACTTTATCCTACCATAAGTCACTGAGCAACTTCTCTTTCACAAACCGAGCCTTCTCCATGTCATTTTCTCGATACATATTCCACTTATCACATATCACCATTTTTTGTAACCCTTCTTTTATTTGTTGAAATCTTCTAAGCATGACAATAATAGAGGCAAAGCGAGTCTCTACAATAGCCAACATCTTTAATTCCACATTATCATTAAACATGAAAAGTATCATAGAATGATTAGTGATAAAAGTTTTTATGAAATTTGCATCACTTGCAATATCACTAATCCAATGGCACTTCTCAAAGACCACAACATTTTCTTCTGTATTTTTAGGAGAACAAATATTCTTTAAAGCCAAGTTCAATATATGCACAACACATGGTGTCCAAAAAATATGCTGAAAATAATCCTCTATTATGGCACCTGCAGCCTTACAAACAGGTGCATTATCAGTGATCACTTGCACCACATTGTTCGAACCAATTTCTGTGATAATCTCTTTAATAAGTTGTGCAATAAAAAATTTATCTTTATATTCTCCTTCACAATTCACAGCTTTTAAAAACATAGGACATCCATCTGAGACTGTCATAAAATTAATTAGTGGTCTTCTCTGAGGATCTGTCCATCCATCAGCTACTAATATCACACCTTTCAAACTCCAAGTATTTTTAATTGGTTGTAATTGCCTCTCAATGTGTGCTTCTCCTTCTACAGTAATGTGGTCCGCAAACTATTATATCCTGGAGGAACATAGCTTTTCATTGAGGCCTTTGCATGCAAACGTAGCATATCAACCCAATAAGGGTTTCTAGCAATATGAAAAGGCAAACAAGCAGAATAAATAGTACGTGCAACCGATTTATGCAATTGTTCCCTAAGTTGTACATTAAATGTCTTTTCAATATCTGTGTTTCCACCTCTCCTCCTTCTCTTGGAACCAGTGTTAAAACCTTCCATTTTGAAGGTAGAGTGTGACGAAGAGGAGGCACCAACCACCGAATAAGATGTTGCAGAAGGAAGTGAAACTTTTTTTGTTTTTAAGCTTTAGCTTTCTCTACTTCAGCATCTATCTTTTGCATTTCAGCAAGATGTGAAGAAGTCACTTTAGGGCAATATCTAATTCCATTTCTTGATATTTTCAGTAAATGAGATCTTACCCTGAAATATGATCCACTGTATGTCAAATTACAATAACTGCATTTAAATTTTGTGTTTTCACCGCCAAAATTTCTTTTTTCTAACTTTTCAACATACTTCCACAAAGGAAATTCATCACTCTTTTGAATAATCACAAGACCCAGAACAACTATCTGTCATTTTTTCTAAAACAAAACAAATAAAACAAAGAAAAAATAAGTAATTAATAGGGAAAAAATCAATCTTCTACTCAAATAGAAAAATATCTTAGAAACCATAAAATATTTATTAAAGAACATTGCAATTGATAACATATGATAGATGATTTCAACTTTCTTGCAATTGATAACATATATCATTAAGCTAATTGAAGAAAAAGCAAGTATAATATTAAAAAAATATAACAAAAATATCCTAAATAGCATACTGCTTTAAAAATAATTCTATTTTTGCACACAAATTAATAATGGATAAAAATAAGCAAAAAAAAAAGGCAGATAAATGACAAAAAAAAAAAGCAAGATGGAGTGCAAGCCTAAATTCTTGTACACAGATGTCAGACTGAACCGGCGAGAGGTGAGGCCGCAAGGGCAGCCGATGACACAACGAGAGGCGAGTGTTGTGGACGGCGAGAGGCGACGCCGCAAGGGTTGCGGATAGCGCAGCAACAGGGAGTGTTGTGGACGGCGAGAGGCGACGCCGTAAGGGTTGTGGTCAGCACAGCGAGAGGGAGTGCTGCAGACGGGGCGAGGGCTGCGTACGTCGAGAGCCGAGAGGTGATGCCGCGAAGGCTGTGGATTGCACAGAGAAAGCCGAGAGGTGAGGGCAGCGGACAGCAAGAGGCAACTGGAGCGCACGGCCAGAGGACGACGACAGCGCACGACGAGGGCGACGGCAGGCGACAGTAAACACGAGCAAACCGCGACGCGAGCGGACCGCGAGGGCGACACGAGCTGAAGACGAGGGCGAGACGAGCTAACGACGAGGGCGACGGCAGCCGACGACGAGAGCGATGGCAGCGGACGGCGAGGGCGGCGGAAACAGAGAGCTGTGATTTGATTTTTCACCGACGCACTGAGTAGTTTCTGCCAACCCTAATATGATCGCACTGAATTGGACCGGCCACTGAACCGGTTCGTTTAATTTTTTTAAAAAAAGCCGTATTGGAGAAGTATCGCCAAAGTATCGGGCCGTATCGGCGACATATTTTTATATAAAAAATTTCGATACGCCACTTGGTATATCGGAGCTGTATCGGCGCGTATCGGTATCCGACAAGTATCGGATACGGGTACGTTAGGCTCTCAAAAGTATCGTTGCTTCATAGGTTGGCACCGACATTGGTCCATCAACTAAATTTTCAAGTATCTCTAACAAGTCTCGGACGAAACGCATTAAGGTATGAGAGTTTTTTTATTTACAAATTAAACCAAATAGCAATTCGGAGTGGCCTAAATATGTCGCTATTTGTAAAATTTATAAAAATCAATATTCATACAAACAAGGTGGTACCGGTGGTGGGACTGATATATTTAAGACACATCTAGTTAGATTTCATAAGTTTGATGAAAAAAATTTGTCAATCTACTACTATAGAGCCAACCCAAACACAACTCAATCCACAGAGTGGATCTATGTCATGGGCTTTTAGAAATGATAAAGCACGTCGAGGTTTAGTTCGATTTGTAGTACGAACCGAACAGTCATTTACTATATGTGAAAAAGAGGAATTTTTAGAATATATTATTCAACATTTACAGCCTCAATATATCCGTATTTCTAGGCATACACTTAAAAAAGATTATATGTCAATGTACGAAGAATATAGGAAATCTCTTATTGAACGCCTCAGTAATATTAGTTGTAGGGTTAGTTTAACATCCAATATTTGGACTAGTATCAGTGGCGCGAGTTATTTAGTTGTTACTTGTCATTGGATCGATGGACAGTGGGGAATGCAGAAACGGATATTATCTTTAGATGCATTAGATGAGGCCCTTACGGGTTCAACCATTTTTTTCTTACATTTGCAATGTTTGTAAAATTTATGGTATAGAAAATAAAATTTTTAGTATTACTTTGGATAATGCCTCGAATAATAATTCTGTAATTAATTTTTTACAGCAATTTTTAAGGCATCCGTTTTATGGTTCTCTTTTTCATGTTAAATGTGTATATCATATCATTAATTTATGTGTTTCTAGTGCTTTTAATTTCAAACATTTAATTATCGATAAATTTAAGCATGTTGCAAAATGGATTCATTTAAATTCAAATGTTGGGCGTGAATGAAAACGTGTTTGCGTAAGTGCCGAAATAAGTTGTGTAAAATTTTCATTACTTGTAGAAACTAGATGAAATTCACTTCATCGTCTATTCGAATTACTTTTACCGTATGAAATTTTACTAATTACTTTTTACAATTAATATATACTTATTCATGACCTTCGATTACGTTCTTATGATTGGATTTTTTAAAAAAGATTTTTGAATTATTGTTCATTTTTAAGGAGTATACTGAAAGCTTTTCAGGTTGTTATTATCCAACTTCACCTATTTTTCTGTCTTATGTTTTTCAAATGTTTCAAAAAATTTTAGAGTTTAGAACAGATCCAATTCTGAAAACTTTTATTGCTGACATGGAATTAAAATTTAGAAAATATTGGAAAAAATTTTTACTTTTATATTCAATAGCTGCTATTCTTGATGCTCGTCAGGGAACTGAAGCTATTGAAACTTTTTATGCGGAATATTTTGATTTTTTGGGGAGTAATACTGATGCTGAAAAATCATCAGTTTTTACAACTCTCCAAGAGTTATTTTCTCTTTATTACAGTGAGTAGGTTGCAAGCAAGAATGTGGAACGTGAGGAAATTCAAACAGGAACACAAAAAAAGCTTGGCATTTTCAACGTTCTTAGGTCTATTGTTACAGATAAAGGAAAAGCAACTATTAGAAAGCAATCGATAACACAGAGTCAAGCTCCTACAAATTTGAACGAGTTGCAGTTCTATTTACATCTCGCGGAGAAATTTGATGATGATATGAGCTTGTTGGAGAGGTGGAAAAGCTCATTAAAGCAATATCTCATTTTATCTGCTTTGGCACAAGATGTACTAGCAGTACAAGCTTCAACTGTAGCTTCTGAATCAGCCTTTTCCACCACAGAAAGAATAGTAGGATATTACAGAAGTAGTTTGTCTCCTGCTACTCTTTGCATGCTTACCAGTCTACAGGATTGGTTTGCTGCTGAGTCACGAAATCAACAATATAATTTCGTGGAAGAATTTAAGGATAATAGTTCAGAAGAAGAGGAGGAGTACTCGAGAAGAATTTTTTGTAATTACGAAAATATATAATTTTTTTTAGAATTTGTTTTATGTTACTTTTATCAGAAATATTACAAAATATATAATTTTTTTTTATAAAATGCATAAACAAATATATTTTTTAATTATTTTACCCGATTGACCCGGCCCGACCCAATTATCTGGATCCGGCCTGGACTCAGACCGGATCCAATGCAACTTAACCGGTTCCGGAACCGGTTGGAACCGGATCGGACCGGATCCAGGTCCGGTTGGATTTGGAACCAATAGAACCGGACCTGAACCGGTCTGGTCCGGTCCGATAACCAGGTCTAGCAGCGCCACCGGACGGCGACCAAGCGGGTGCCGATGGGTCGCACGGGTCTGGCAGTCACGGCGTCACCCGTGCGTGGGGATCGGGAGGAGAGAAAAAGGCGAGATCCCGGCGCACAGGCGACGGCCTCGCGACCCACCAGCAGCTGCGCCTGCACCCCGCGGCCTTCGGACCCGGCGGCGGCAGCGTGGTGTCGCCCGTGCGCTGCGATCGGGAGGAGAGAGAGAGGCTGAGGGGTATTTTGATAATTTTAAAACATTTTTAATAATAAAAAATTAAAAGAAGTACTCGTTTGATAATTTATTAAAACTCAGGGACCCGATGTTATAATTTTAAAAATGTGGACCTGCGCATTATTAAGTGTTAAACGCAGGGATCTGGGTGTAATTATCCTATATATAGGTTGTGAAATAAAATTAATTTTAAGATTAAAATTTGTATTGAATGTAAAATAAAGTTGATTTTTAAGATTGAAATTTATGTCTTGTGAAATAAAATTGAAATTTGTGATAAATTTAAAAAATTAATAAAATATTAAATTTGATTTTTTTTATGGTACTAAATAAGGCTATAAATTTATTTTAGGTTAAATATCGTTAAGATTTTTAAGGTCAGAAGTAATGTATAATTTTTAAAAAATTTTAATGAAGTTTTAAATTTGATATTAATATTTTAATTAAATATTTTTTTAAAAATTTAAAAATAATATTTTGTCAATTTATTTTTTACCGTTTCTCCACCCTTGCTACAAGGCTGCTGCCATCAATGCAGGTGTCCGATTAGTCACGAGTGTATTAAGGGTATTTTTGTTATTTTATATTAAAATTTTATTTTTAAAATAAATTATTATTTCTTGCAGTTATATTCATTTCTATTGTTACTATTGTTTTCCTTTTGCACTCTTTTATGTGGAACTTTAGTACCTCACTCTCTTGCCCGTCCCTTGACGAACTGATCAGCTTGAGCCTAGTTGAATATAAGGTTCAAGTCTGACTCGAGTCTATGATGGGCTAACTCATAAGCTCAATTTTGATGTATTTCAAGACTGCACATATAAACTTTAGAGTTAACTGGCCCATAGACTATAGATTTGGTGAAAGTTATATTATTACATCATAGGTATCTTTCTCTATTTTCCTGCATTACAAATCGAGCAAAAGTGATATTATCTCTACACAATTTGCTGTTTGTATTTCAAATTGCAGTGTATGCATTCCAAATTAGGATTTGTTGAAATACCTTAGGGGACACTTGGTTCAATGGTATTTAGATATCTTTGCTATCTGTTAACACATGGTTCCAGCGCTGCATCCCTGCCGTACATGTGGCGCCTAGCTGGTATTTAGCTTTTATTTACTTACTAATCCATCTATCTGATCTTACAAGTTTTTGACCCGGTAAAACCTCGGACACGAGGGTTCAATCAAACCTCGGACACGAGGTGTCAACCAAGCCTCATCCACGATGAGTCAGGACCATCCCTGATAACGTCGATGACGATGTTACAAAGCGGTGCCTTTCACAATCAGCTTGGCCTGACCGCGTCGTTCCCCGTACAAGGCCTTCTTTCCAAGAAATGTATATCAAGGGTCCGCATGCCCCAGCTGTCACGGATCCCCAGAAGCAGTACCAATATTAAAAGCTAGCATCCTCCTTTTGCGGCTTTTGGTCCCTCTGGCGGTCGACAAGCGGCGCGGGCTCAGAGCTTATTCACCTCCTTTCCCCCGGAAAACTAGGACAAAGCTATGCAATCCATCGCCTACAAATACCTCTGAACAGTCTTCAAGCAAGAGGATCTAGCATCCGGATTGAGCATCCAGGACCAACAGATCAGAAGAGGACTTGCCCCAGGAAGAGTAGAATCCCCCCTCTATCACTTCTTGTGAAACAGGAGGTTGAGAATAAGAAAAGCTCTCTTTCTCTCCTTCTTTCTCTCTTTTCCCCTTGTAAGCTCTTTGTATTAGCCTTTACGGCTATCTTTTTTCATTAGTGAAACTTCTTCACCCACCACTCGGTAGACGTAGGGGATTTCCTCTCTGAACCATCTTAAATTGCTGTGTGCTCTTTTGGATGCCCCAAACTCTCTCTCCCTTAAGCCTTAACCATCAGGCTTATTCCTCTGCATGCCGCCGTCTCTTGGGACTCTCTATCTTTTTTAATATTTCTTGGGATCTCCTACATCCTACGTCAATATTTTCTGGTGCTTTCATTGAGACTCCGAGAAGATGGTGGCTAGAACGCGCCGAACCAACTTCGCTGCTCGCAGTGCACATGCGGGAGAACCTTTCGTTCGGGCGCCGGACGACAGGGCTTCGGCCTCAACCTCTCGACACCATGCCGAATCTGCTTCCTCCTCCAGGGGTACCCGTGTCTCAAAACTTCAGGGGATGCTCGCGAATCTCACTGACTTGGTCACTGGCCTCACAGCCTAACAGGCCGTGACTCTCAGGCAGACTCAGCCAGGCCTATAGGGGCGCAACCGACCCCCGCGAGCACATACAGGGGTTTGAGGCTGCGGTTCGCTATCGCCAGCTAGACGAGGCTACCAAGTGCCACCTCCTAGCGAACACCCTGAAGGGGGCGGCATTTAGCTGGTTCATCAAGCTCCCCAGGGATCACATTTCCTCCTATGAACACCTGAAATGGGAGCTGATCGCCCGTTTCATCGGTCGAACCCGAATGGTTGTTTCCGACGTGGTGCTCACCAGCATTAAGCAAGGCGAGAGGGAAAGCCTCCAGGATTATACCAACAGCTTCTTTGCCGCCGCGGCAGAAGCTGAAGATGTCGACCCTGCAATGGCCATGCACAATTTTTGGAGGGGACTCAAGCTGGGGGATCTGTCTAAATCCCTGCAGCTGGCCAAACCTCGGAGCTACCCTGAGCTGGTTGTCAGAGCCAGCCAATTCATGCTCCTTGAGGATGCTGAATCCTCTCCCCCCGATGTTTCCGAAGCCAAGCAGGAGAAGAGAAAGAGAAAATATCGTGGTGATGAACCCCCGGCCACGAAGCTACATACAGCCAAGAGTCATGGCCGAGATGAGGCGAAGCCACGATACATCCAGCACTAGAAATATTTCTTCTCCAGGCCGCTTCCTGAAGTCTATGCGGCGGCCGTCAAACAAGGTTGGGTCCGACCTGCCGAACCCAAGCCAGTGCCTCCAGTCGAAGTAGATCCCGACAATTATTATGAGTTCCACGGGAACTATGGGCATAAGCTTCACAAGTGCCGAGGCCTCAGGGCTCTGCTCGACAAACTGACGGATCAGGGCAAGCTCGAGGAGTTCATGTAGATGGCACCGACCTTCACTGCTGCCCAAAAAGGGAAGGCCCCCGAAGTTACTGGGGCTCCTGCTAAAGCCCTACCGTCTCCAGGCCCCAACCAACTAGAGCGTCCTTACCCCCCTGCCGCCAGGACGATCAACGCCATCTTTAGCATGGATCCTGCCGCTGTTCGCCATCAAGAGATTGAGATCGACGGTATTTCTCAGCAACATTCTTCATCCATTTCGCTTACCTTCTTGGCGGGCAACCTACACAACTATCAGATTGTGGTCATCGCCTGCATAGCTGATTTTGATGTTCGACGAGTGCTCCTCGACTCTGGGAATGCCGCCGACATCCTGTTCGAATCTGCTTTCCTCCAGATGGGGCTCAAGGAGGTAAACCTCCTCCGTACTGGAACCACCTTACTCGGTTTCTCTGGGGAGAGGGTTCAACCTCTGGGATTCATTGCCTTGCCCGTGTCCTTCAGCGATGACAACGGCTACGCCATGAACATGATGAACTTCGCTGTCATCAGAGCTAAGTCAGGCTACAACGCCATCCTTGGAAGGACAACACTCAATTCCTTTGGGATGCTGATCTCCACGCCTCACCTCTGCGCGAAGTTCCCAACCTCCAGCGGCGTTGTCACCATCAGAGGAGATGTCAGGTAGGCTACCCGATATTTCTAGATCGCCGCACAGCTTGTGATCGATCAGTTGGATCCCAGGGAATCTCAATCCGTTGTACCACAGGAAGGGGTCATCAATATAACCTTAAAGGATAAGCAACAGACTGAAATCACTGCCATCTGAGTACATTGATGTCTTCGTATGGTCTCCTGAAGATGTTTTAGGCGTTGACAGGGCTGTCTGCGAGCACCATCTAAACATATCTGAGACTGCCTCTCCTACAAAATAGAAGAAGAGGGTGATGGTAGGGGAGAGGCAAGACACTATCAAAGAAGAAGTCAATAAATTACTTAGAGCAGGTTACATCAGGGAAGTTCAATACCCCCAATGGCCCACCAACGTCGTCATGGTGAAAAAGGCCAACGGGAAGTGGAGGCTGTGCGTAGACTTTCGCACATTGAATCAGGCCTGTCCCAAAGACACTAACCCCCTCCCAAGCATCGATACGATGGTGGATCGTACCTTCGGATACGAGGTTATGAGTTTCCTGAATGCTTTCTCTGGGTACCATCAGATCCGAATGGCTAAAGAAGACGAAGAAAAGACTGCCTTCATTACTGACTTTAGCACATACTGCTACAACATCATGCCCTTTGGTCTCAAGAATACCGGCGCTACTTACCAGCGCATGATTGATGCCGTCTTCAAGGACCAAAGGGGGAGAAATCTTGAAGCTTATGTCGATGACATCCTAGTCAAAAGCAAAACCTTAGAGGGACACCTCGACGACCTCAGGGAGACACTTGACACCCTTCGAAGGTTCAACCTCAAGCTTAATCCTGCTAAGTGCACCTTCAGCGCAGCCTCAGGGAAGTTTTTGGGTTATCTAGTTTCAGTTAGAGGAATAAAGGCCAATTCAGATAAAATCTTGGCGATCCTGAGCATGCCCTCTCCTAAAACGACAAAAGAGATCCAAAAACTGGCCGGACGGATCAACAGCCTGAGCATATTCATCTCAAAAGCCGAGGATCGATGTTCGCCATTCTTTCGATACCTGCGCAACAACAAGGGGGTCAGTGGACCAACGAATGCGAAGTCGCTTTCACAGAGCTGAAGAAGTACCTTGCCTCATCCCCGATATTAGTGGCACCAAAGGAAGGGGCGGTCCTGTCTTTATACTTGGGAGTGTCTGACACCGCAGTCTCAGCAGTCCTCATGGATGAAGATAAGGGGGTACAATATCCAATCTTTTTTGTTAGCCACATACTCCTAGATGCTGAAAGCCGATACCCCATGCTGGAAAAGCTTGCTCTGGCTTTCCTGGTGACGGCGAGAAAGCTACGCCCATATTTTCAATCCCACACTATCAAGGTTGTCACTGATCAACCACTCCTAAAGATACTACACACTCCTGAGGTCTCGGGAAGGCTGCTCAAATGGTCCATTGAGCTGAGTGAGTATGACATCAAGTATGTCCCACGGACAGCAATCAAGGCACAGGCGTTGGCAGATTTTGTCACCGAGCTTTCTATTCAGAGCCACCGCCTGCCAGACATCGGACAAACCTTTGGTCCCTTCATGTTGATGGTGCATTTGAATCGCAGTCCTAGGGGGCTGGGATTCTCCTAACCAACCCAATGGGAGCCACCTTACACCAGGCCATGATACTTCAATTCAAGGCTACAAACAATCAAGCAGAGTATGAAGCTCTCATTGCAGGGTTAAACTTCGCACTTAGCATGGTTGTGAAGTGCGTACAAGTATTCAGTGACTCCCAATTGATCGTCAACTAGGTGAATCGAGCATTCGAAATAAAGGACGAGGTTCTGAAAAAATATCTGCAACAAGCCCACTCCTTAATCTCTCAGTTTGAAGATTTCTCCCTGAAGCATATTCCCAGAGAAGAAAACCAAGTAGCAGATCGACTCGCAAAGGTGGGGCTCCCTGTCCTCCGCCGAATTCAAATATTCTAAAGGCCCAATTTCGAATGCACAGAAATACACTCTGAGGATCATCCGCTTGTTGGATGGACAGGATCCTCAATTACTTGAAAGACGAGATGCAACCCGATAACAGGCAAGAGACGAAGAAACTAAAGCTTGACAGCGCCAAATACATCCTCATCAATGGGGAGCTCTACAGAAGGTCTTATGCCAAGCCCCTCACCAAGTGCTTATGGCCTGAGGAAGCTCAAGAAGTCATGGATGCTGTGCACAAAGGGGAGTGCGAAACCTATGCTCGTGGCCGAAGTCTGGTTATGCAAATCCTGCGCCAGGGATTCTTCTGGCCAAATATCCATAAGGATGCTCAGGCATTCATGGAGAAGTGCTCCCAAAGCTAGTACTACGCTGACATGCAGAGACATCTTGCCGGCTATCTCAAACCCATTAATTTGTCTTGGCCCTTCGCTGTTTGGGGGCTGGACTTCCTGGGTCCAATACCTACGGCTATGAGGAACTACAAATGGATACAGGTAGCTGTCGATTATTTCACAAAGTGGATTGAAGCCAAGCCACTTACTCAGCCTACTGCGCAGAATGTCAAAAATTTCCTGTGGGCTAACATCGTCTGCAGATACGACGTACCAATGGTGATTATCACAGATAATGGTATCTCGTTTGCTAATCAGCAGGTCCATAACTTTTGTGGCAAACATCAAATCAACCTCAAGTACGCATCTGTCTAGCATCCTCAAACCAACGGGCAGGCAGAAGCCGCTAACAAAAACATCCTGAATATCTTGAAGAAACCTCTCGACGGCGCCAAAACCCGCTGGCCGGAAGAACTACCAGGCGCCCTTTGGGCTTACAATACAGCTCCTTCTGAGGTCACTCAGAAGTCTCCTTTCTCCCTTTCATTTGGGATGGACGCAGTCATACCAGTCGAGCTAGAACACTCCTCCCCTAGGGTAGAAACTGCAGCCAACTTCAATCTCGAAGATCTACAAACCTAGATGGGCCAAAATGATGATTCACGATGAGTCGATCTAGACCTCTTGGAGCAGAAAAGAGAGTTGGCCGCACTCAAGCGCCTGGAGCACAAGCGCCGGGTTGAAAGGTATTTCAACCGCAAGGTTAACCCCAGGACTTTCGTCCAAGGAGACTTGGTAGTCAAACAACGGCTTCTTGCTGGCAGCAACTTGGGAGTTCCCAAGCTTGAGCCTAATTGGGATGGCCCTTACATCGTGTGCGAGGTTGCTGGACCGAACGCATATTGTCTAATGACTTCTGAAGGTATCCAACTCCCTAGAACTTGGAGTGGGGATGATCTAAAGAAATTCTACGCCTGAGCCCTGGCAGCAGCTCATCTTTGTACTCACTATACAAGATTCATTTGTACAGATTCATTAAGGAATTTATTACACGGATTCAATCAACAAGTTCTGGGATATTCTTTATTAATACACATCTAGGTTCTTCCAAAATATATCTGGATTTCTTTATGCTATCCCAACGGTTATATCTTGAACTCCGAAGTTCTTGTGACAATAAAATCTTACACCCATTAATTCATATTGGGGTATTCATATCAGCCTAACATCTTATCGCTCAGGTATGATTTCAACCTCAAAACTCTCAACCATCGTACTCGAGGCTCCCGACATCATACACGATGGTTCGTTATAACTAACCTTCCGTATACGGAGGTCACTGAGCCTACTTATGCCTAGGCCTGCTTATTGGACCGGTTCAACCCGAAACTGGTTCTAAACCGGTCCGGTAAGAACCGATTCGGTCCAGAACTGGTTGAACCGGACCGGTTCTAACCGGTTTCGAGCCTCAGAACCGGTCCGAATTGGTTCTGCAAGTGTAAAACCTGTTATTCGGTCTGGACCCGGACCAGTTCCGTTGAACCGGAATTGGTCCGGTTCAATAATTAAAAAAAAAAACTTGGGGGCAGCACCGGCGTGCGCCGCGCGGGCGCTGCCCCCAAGCGCTGCAGCTGGTAGCATTTGCTGCCAGCTGCTCGATTAACCGGACCCAATTATATAGATCAGCTATCCGGACAGGACTAGGACCGGATCCAAGCTAAGCTAACCGGTTCGGTCCCAGTTGGAACCGGACCGAACCGGTTCCAGATCCAACCGGACCTGGAACCGATAGAACCGGACCGGAACCGGTCCGGTCCGGTTCGGTAACCACCCCTAGTTACGCCTGACAGGCGAGGTCTCCTACCTACATCTAGAACCCTTCCATAAGCCCATCCAGCTAGCGGAAGGTCTGAAGGCCTGCTCGTAACCTTAGGGCAGTCCCTATTATCTACTCATGATACAGGTCCCCCTAAGCAGAGTGCCTTCGCTTCCCACTAGGATCTGCCGCTCTAACGGAGGTCAGCCCTTGCCTCAAGTACAAACATTGGCCACGATATTTCAGACGATCAAGTCCTTTTGGCATTGGGTCAGATAACTCCTCCTAGGTAGGATCTCTACTACTATTATTACTTCTTTCCTGTGCAGGCACATAAAGGGATATGATTCCAAGCCCGAAATTACGGAACCCTCGAGGTCAGCCCATGCCTTAAGTACAAACATCAGACACGATGTTTTAGATACTCCAAGTCCTTTTGGCATTGGGTCAGATAATACCTCTTAGGCGGGATTTCTCCTGTTATCATTGCTTCCTTCCTATGCGGATTTGTGAAGTTCAAAGTTCAAGTTGGGAACATTCTATATAGCTCAAAGACCTTTATTATTAACTAGTTATGAGGGATTTTCTCATAGAATCACAATCAGAATGTCTCAAACCTCATACAACGGTACCTGTTCATTTCATACACACCAGAATAAAATAGGTATGCAAGACAAAACAAGCTTTCTATTCATTTATTTTCAAAATTACAAAGAATTGAGGTTACAATTCACTCATCTTACAAGGAAAGTGGGTTAACCTTCATTGATCCCATCCAAAAGATCGAACACCTGATGGATGAAGTCGTCAGTTAAGTCAAAACCCTCCTCCCTGTAAGTAGGATCAGCAGCCAGGCAAGGAAAGGGATCCACTTCCCAGAGGTCAGAGGCAGTAATTTTGCCCCCTTGGATCAAAGTGGAGGCCAATCCTTCCCATGCCCGCTTGATCCAATCTAACCTCTCCTTTCTACAAGGTAAGCTTGTTTTGTAGGCTTTCACAGCTGCCGCAGACCTCTCCGCAGCAACAGTCTCCTGGTCTCCAGCAACCTTATCCATCTTCTCTCGCAGGGCCTTTTTATCAGCCTTCAGCGCACCCATTGCAGATTTATAGACTGCAAACTCCTCTTGCAGCTTAGCCTTCTCCTCCTGAAAGACGTCAATTTGAGAAGACTTTATGACAAGCTGCACTCTCAAGGCCTCAAGTTCTTCATCCCTTTGATGAAGTTGGCGTCCTTGTTCCAGTACTTGCTCCTCTGTCCTCAAGGCCCTGTTCAGAGCCAACGGCAAGCGAGCAAGAATCTACAACAAAAATAGAGTTAGCTCACGAGAACAAATGAGGAAGAAGGCCTGAGAGAGAATTCTTACCGTAGCTACCCTATTGGCGAAGCCTGAGTAAAGCTCTGGCATCAAGGTCCTCTCCAACTTCTCCTCCAAACCTTTAGACACCAGGCCGCTTCCCAGGGCCAGACCTACTTCCCCTTAGTAGACGCCGCCTTGGTTTGCGGATAGCAGAGAGACGACTGTCAATCTTCTCTCATCCCCTTTCATCCTCACCACCATCCTTGTGTCCTCGTCCCCGTAGATCCCGGCAAAGTTGGTGTTGTAGGGGGGCTCTACGCTTCGTTGCCAGTCATGTTCTCCCCTGGCAACAAAGCCTTCCTCTTCCACACTTTTCGCCTTCTTAGATGGGGGCTCTGGGCTCGTGCTCTCGGAGGGACTCCTTCTCTTCTTGAGAACCTCGCTGAGAATTAAATCTATGCAAGGTCCCTCCGCCTTTTCCTTTTCTTGGCCTCCGTCGGCCTTATTCTCTTCCTCCTTTTCTTCTATAACAATCCCTTTGACACCCTTAGGGATTGTCTGGGGCTTGACGGCTGACACAGGTCCCTTCCCCTTTCCCGTGTACCCCAGCTCAGCCAAAATTTTTCTGTTTGTGGCATCCTCAAGAGAGGATACCACATCGACGGCAGTTCCACCGCAGACCGGCTCTAGAACCGCTATCTCCTCTTCCCCCCCACCTCAGTAATCTCTTTGCTGAGCTGGGTGGCAGGAGACTGCCCCCTCCTGGCCCTCTTCATCAGAACCGTGCCGGGCGGTGGGACGACTTCCTTGAGAACGGCATACCCCAATGCCTTGGCGTGCAGGGATATACCGTTCCTCACATGTTTGAGAAAATCCTTTAGGGGCCAGCCCTACCCCTTCAGCCTCTCTAGATTTTTTAGGGTGTCTTGCCCAGCCATCCACTTGGCGTCGCCGACGAATTCAGGGAGGCACATGCCGGGCGTCAAGGGGATTCCTAAATCCCCTCCGACAAAGAAGTAGTAGTCCTTCCAGTCCGAGTGGGAACTACTTGCCCCGGAAAACATCGCCCTCCTCATTTTCGACTGCAGGGCCAAGCATCCTCCGTACCCTGGCACCGCCATCTAGCTGAACAAGCTCTTGAACAATGTCAAGGTCCATGGTATTCCCTGAGCTTGTAGCAGTTTCAGGAAGGAATACACATAGGCAATGACGTTAGGGGAGAGTTGCACCGGAACAATCTGAAATGAGTTCAGAATTTCCTTGAACTCCGGTTGCGGCGGCAACATCAAACCGTACTCCACCTGCGCCTCGTATACACATACAGCCCCTTCAGGAGGACTGTTTGGTCGAAAGTCGGTGGTAGGGGGATAATCGTCAGGTTGGGGTTTCCTCTAAACCCTCTGGTCGTGTTGAGCACCTCGTGCTCCATTAGGAGACTCTTCTAATAGCTGGTATCCATATGGAACTAATCGGCCAGCTCGACCCCCTCGATCTCTCCTCCTCCTCCTATGGCTTGATTTCACAACGGGCGGGGCAAAGATTTCTTTTTCTCTTAGGGTTTGAAGACAGACAAGTACTCCAGTTTTCCCTTGGAAAAGTCTTTTATGGGAAACAACTGTGACCTTTCGTCTTCTGGCTGTCTGATCTTTTTGATCAGTGCACGGACGCAATCAAACTGTCTGTATCTTCTGACAAGTTCAGGATTTGAAGCAGCGCACAGTTATCGAAGCATCGCTTTCCCCCGTTTCGTCATACGTCATGAACGATAGTTTGTAATCATGCGCAATGTTTTGAAACAGCATTCTATTCCTTGTCCTCTTTGCTATTATCTTTTATAATCGTGCACGAGGATAGTGACTTCCCTTTTTAACTTAGAATTTATCGTTGGTTTTATACTTTCACACTTATGAATTCTTCTCTCTCTTTTCTAACCTCGTGGTACCTGTCTCAAACACGAAAGAAAAGAGAGACAAACAGAATTCATTCAAAACAAATTTTTGAAAGAAAAAATGTATTTCATTAATGATAAAATTTATTACAAATTTATTTTCTCTGTTCTCTTATATGTTTCTCTCATGAGTACATGAAAAGCAAAGAAAATACAAGGCTTCAGAACTTAGACACCTAGTGTAATAGTGTCGACCTCAAACATGAAGGAACCCCCCCCTTTTGAGACCAATCTATTACACTCCTAACAACAGGAAGCTGATAGCCCGGGAGCTACCAGGACCCCTCTCCTCGACTATGGTTCCTTCAAATATAATGTTGATGATGAGGCTAAGAAGTTAGGAGGGGACGGAGGCAAATCACTTCTGGCTCCCTGGCTGATCCTGCTGCTGGACTTCGGGAAGAGCACTCCGGCCTAGCCATCTGGCCTCGAGGGGAGTAACTTGGCCCTCTTCAGGACTCCTGTGCAGAGGAGACAGATGATATCCCCAGCCAACGTAGGACCTTGCTGGAGGAACCTCCTCTGGGCAGTGACTCCCAGTGTCGAAGAACCTGTCTAGTCCCTTAGGACCACAGAAGAGAAGAACAGCAGGACTTCTGATATTCTCCTGATTTAAGATACTTTCATCAACCAATGTCTGCAGGAGAACATCAAAAGCTTCCTGGTTCTTCACATGGTGACCCACCGGTGAGGCGCTGATGATATTTACCGCCCTCCTCACCGCTTCTTCCAGATCCTCCATACGCTGTCCCCGCCATCCGGAGCTATTCTCCACCAAGGGTCGCAAGGAGTGAACTTCAGACTTCAGCAACTCCTCCCAGAGGCGAGTTTCAGAGGCCGCCTCCTTCGCCCCCGACGATACCTCCCTGACCTTTGCAACCTCATCCCTTAGCCAGCTTCTTTCTTCTTTCAAAGCCTTCTTCTCATCATATAACTCCTTTATCCTTTTTTGGAGGTCTTTGACATGAGCAGAATGGGCCTGGTTCATATTCGATAGGCTGCAGTGAAACTCTCCCCTTGCGGCTTCACTCTTACTGGCCCATTCCGCACTGCTCAGAGCCAGGGAAGCCAACTTGTCTTCCAGTTTATACAACTTCCCTAGCTCCTCCCTATGATCACCTTGAGAACGCTTTGTGACTTGCAACGAAGCGCTCTCCCCTTCCTCCTTACCCTTCAGAGATTTCACTACCTCCAGAACCTTGGAAGTGCTCCCCAGGATTTTATCCTCCTCCCTCCTTATCTCGAACAACCTTTTTCCCAATACACTCCATGTCCCTTCAATGCCAAGGGCGACAGTGGAGGCAACTAGAGGGACCCTCTCCTTCTCCTTAATCACTTTCTCCATTTTGCCTCCTGACCCTTCAATACCAAGGGCAACTTCAGGAGCAACCTGAAAGGGCACCTCCTTCTTCCCCTTAGTTGCCTCCTCCATCTTGCTACTTCCTTCCTTTTTCTTCCTTTTCCTCAACATTTTGGAGTTTTGCTGGAAGGAAAGAAGGGAAGAGGGGCTTCCTTTTCTTCTCAAAAGGAGGGATTGAAATACCAGGAGGGGCGGGACCGCAAATCTTGTGGGGTGTCTTCTTCACGCCCTCTGCAGAAGGAACCTTGAACCTGGGAAGGAGCCGCTCAATCTTCTCATCCTTGAGCAGGATCTTCCCAGGCGCTAATTTTTTCCCCACAACCGTCTCCCCCACCAAGATCACCTCCTTCAGCTCTCAGCCTTCAAAGGCGGCTTGACAGGGGAATCAGATACATTTACCACTTCGGTGGCCTCTAGCTCCTGCACAGACTCCGGCGTCCGCGCTAGCACCACAGCTTCCTTTTGGAGCGCTTCAACAGGCTTCGCCGTCGCCGGTTTTGGCGACCCTTCAGATGGTTCCAGTAGCCTCCTCTTCTCAGGAGGAGGGGTGTCAACAAGAAGATCGTTGGCCCTCTTCTTTGAGAAGCTTGACAGGGTCACCCACTTCTTCCTCTCCGCCACCTCTCTGTCACAATCAGCTTGGCCCGACCGCGTCATTCCCCGTACAAGGCCTTCTTTCCAAGAAACGTAAATCAAGGATCCGCATGCCCCAGCTGTCACGGATCCTCAGAAGCAGTACCAATATTAAAAGCTAACATCCTCCTTTTGCGGCTTTTGGTCCCTCCGGCGGCCGACAAGCGGTGCGGGCTCAAAGCTTGTTCACCTCCTTTCCCCGAAAAACTAGGACAAAGCTATGCAATCCATCGCCTACAAATACCTCTGAACAGTCTTCAAATAGGAGGATCGAGCATCCGGATCGAGCATCCAGGACCAACAGATCAGAAGAGGAGGACTCGCCCCAGGAAGAGTAGAATCCCCCCTCTATCACCTCTTGTAAAACAGGAGCTTGAGAACAAGAAAAGCTCTCTCTCTCCTTCTTTCTCTCTTTTTCCCTTGTAAGCTCTTTGTATTAGCCTTTACGGCTATCTTTTTCCATTAGTGAAACTTCTTCGCTGACCACTCGGTGGGCTTAGGGGATTTCCACTCTGAACTATCTTAAATTGCTGTGTGCTCTTCTGGATGCCCCGAACTCTCTCTCCCTTAAGCCTTAACTATCAGGCTTATTCCTCTGAGCGCCGCTGTCTTTCGGGACTCTCTCTCTCTTTTTTGGTGTTTCTTGGGATCCCCTACATCCTACATCAACACTATCTAAATATTTATATTATTTTCAAGTTGGTATCAGAGCAAAGGTTCGGACTGCTGGTCGTCATCGCAATGGACCCGATCCAGAACAACCCGCAACACATGAACGTGACTTGAAGGATGTGGAGATCGAAGAATTAAGGAGACAAGTGCGACTTCTCCAGGACCGTCTAGAACGCATGGAGGCTTTGAAACATGATGATCCTCACTATATGTTAGCGTTGAGCTTCAAGTGTCGAAGAAGGTGAGATTAACCCCTTCCATTATGATCGCCGCCAAGCATCAAGTGATGAAGAGGCTCATTTCAACATTTTACATACCTGAAGGAATTTGGAATTCTAGTGGGATATTGACCTAAAAGTTGATATCCTCGAATTCGAAGGGCGTATCAAACCTAATGAATTCATAGATTGGCTTAATACTACTGAGCGAGTCTTTGATTACAAAGATATTCCAGATGATCAAAAGGTCAAGATTGTTGTTATTAAGCTTAAGAAACATACATCTATTTGGTGGGAGCAACTCAGACATAGAAGAAAAAACTCAAAAGTAAGTTTTTTCCAGAAAATTATCTACAAGATGCTTTTCTTAAGCTTCATCACTTTTCTCAAGAGTTTAGTTCAGTTGAGAAAAATACCGAAGAATTTGATCACATTATGATGCAGTGCGGTGTTTTTGAACCCGACGAGCAAATTATTGCTCGTTATCTTGGAGGACTTTGTTAAGAAATCTCAAATATTATTCAACTTCAATCTTACTACACATATCATGTTGTTTTTAAACTTGCAATAAGAATTAAAAGATAACTTAAGGCAAAAGGTAAACGTAATTCAATTTTTGAAACTAATCAGCACCTTTTTTGTTTTAAAGATAATCTTTTATGTATACTAAATTGCTCTTTGCAATAAGCTATTATTAAAGAAGTTCATGAAGAAGAGTTGAGTGGATATTTCGGAAGAAATAAGACTTAGCATATCTTTAAGAATATTTCTATTTGCCTCACATGTCATGAGATATTTCTAATTATATTTTATGATGTAGAACATGTCACATTGTTAAATCACATTCATAGAATACTAGTTTTTATATACCATTACTAATTCTTAATGCTCCATGAGAAGATGTGAGCATCGAGTTTGTTTTGAGACTACCTTTAACTGAACGAAAGAAAGATTCAATTATGGTTGTGGTGGATCTTTTTTTAAAATGGCCCATTTCGTTCCATATTCTAAAACTTTAGATACATTACATATAGCCGATCTTTATTTTAAAAAAATTGTAAAGTTGCATGGAGTCCTTAAGACGTTCACTTCTGATTGTAATCCTAAATTTGTTGGCCACTTCTGGCATACTCTTTGAAAGAAACTTGGTACTATCCTATAGTTTAGTTCATTTCATCATCCTCAAACCGATGGTCAAACAGAAGCAGTAAATCGAAGTTTGAAAAATCTTCTATGAAGTTTGGTTGGTAAGAACATTCGTCAATTGGATCTTTGTTTGCCACAAGCTGAGTTTGCATATAATCGATCCTGTAGCCAAACTATCGGTAGAAGTCCATTTAAAGTTGTCTATGGATGTAATCCAATTAGTCTGCTAGACTTGGCACTAGGGGTGGCAAAATGGGTGAACGGGTCGGGTTCGGGTCGAACCCGAATCCGACCAGACCCGAATAACCTTAACCCGAACCCGACCCAGTTATTAAATGGGTCAAAATCCATGACCCGAACCCGACCCGATTAATAAATGGGTCGGGTTGGCGGGTCGACCCGACCTGTTTATAGAGTATTTTTTTGATAAATGCCCAACCCGAACTCTACCCGACCCGATTATGCCCAACCCGAACCCGACCAGTTTAATAAATGGGTCAAAATTCATGACCCATACCCGAAATTTGCGGGTCGGGTTCACGGGTCGGGTCATATATTGCCACCCCTACTTGGCACCTCTTCCTGCATCTCATCATTATAGTGGTGATGCTGATGAACAATCAAATTATATCAAGAAATTACATGAACAAGTTTGTGATAGGATTATAAAAGAAAATGAAAAGTATGGAAATGTTGTTAACAAGCACCGAAAACCTGCAAAGTTCAAAGAAGGAGACTTAGTTTGGATTTATCTACGTAAAGAACGCTTTCCTCCAGGTCGTTATGGCAAACTGAAACCTCGAGCTGATGGTCCATTCAAAGTTCTCCAATACCTTGACAATAATGCTTATAAGATTGAACTTTCAGAATATTATAATGTATTTTCTATTTTTAATGTTGCTGATCTTTCACCATATTATGAAGACGACGAAGACAACTCGAGGATGAGTTTTGTTCAATTGGGGGAGAATGATACCGATTCAAATTAACGAAAGCTTAAATTAATTTAAGAATTTTGTTATAATTATTGACTTAGTGGTTGTTGAAAATTTTATATGAAGTGGCAGTTGAAAATGTATATCATGAGGAGAATTTTTGGATCATGAAATGATAGTTGGGATTAATTTTGACTTTGAAAATTATTAGGAGAAATTAAGAATGTTAGATATGGTTAGGAATATTTGGTATGAAAATTCCTATAAATATGTAACCATTTAATGTCGAATACAAATTTGGAGTATTTTCATTTTATTGATCTTTTGAGGAAAAAATAGATTTCATCTCTTAAGTGGATTCTTAAGAGTGAGTTATTATCTTATTAAACTTGTATTTTTCTCTCCTTCTCCTTTCCCTTTTTCGGGATCACACTTAGTTCAATAGTATCTAGATATTTTTGCTATCTAAATATTTATATTATCTTTAAATTATTACCTATTTGGCTTAGTGTTATTATATTAAACAATAATAGAAAGCCAATCCAAACTCGCTCACTTTCATAGCTTCGCGCATAAAATGGATTAGATCTTTAGTTTTTTTCTGCAGATTTAGCTGCTGGCAAGCTTCATTGTTCACCAGAATTCTTGCAATTTGTTCACTTCCCCTATAACAATTTTCACCTTTTTTTTATTTTCCATTTGAACATACAGAAAAGGAAAAAAAAACACGAGAAAAAAAGACTCAACAATAGCCACAACAAAATAATCACATTAATAAATTTAAGTCATTCAGTAGTATTACTACATTTATATTCTTATCATCAGAAACATTAAGCTCATCCCAACTACTCGAGCACATCTATTCAATACTTGTCTTTACAGTTCAAAATAACATGTGTACTTGCCTTTACATTCACAGGAAAGAAGGAAAGAAAGAAAGAGAGAAAGAAAGGAAGGAAGGAAGAAAGAATACATGAGTATCATTCACTTGGGCCTGATCTCGATTCCCAGCACAATGAGGCCACTCTTCCTAGAGGCCGCTCTTGTAGTGCCCACCTTTTGTTTCCATCAAAGACAATAACAACATCACCATCATCCCCTTCCTCGTTCAAGAATTCCCCAACTTCCATCCACCCGTCATGCCTTCTTTGTGCCACACCTTTGACTTTCAACTGTGAGTCTTGGTGTTGATCGTGAGGAAGCTCCACTGGCCATTAATGGCTCCGGTGGATGATGATCAGGTGGACGCTCTTTTAATGCTTCTGGCTCTTCAGGTGGAATTACTAGACATCGTAGGGTGAATAGCCATCAAGGATGACGAAAAAATGGCCATGGTGGCTAAGCAACTTCAATTACTTGATGCAAACAAACCGAGGATTTGGAAACATAGGATCCATTACTAGCAACACCTTCAGAAGAGGATCGCCAAGACCTTCAGAACCATCAAATGTTTTGAAGATGAGATAAACAACATCATTTGTCCTTCGAGAAAGAATCCTAGTATCAATCTTGCCACGAATCTCTAAACACCATACATCCAGTAGTTCAACAACATCCTCGAACCTTACAAAAAATAAGTAATATGAGAAAATAGTTACTATTAAGTCAAACTAGAAAAACCCAACTTATATGTTTGAACTCGATCCTAAATGAAATGACTTAAAAGTATAAAATGCAAAGGAGTGAAGGTTTTTTGAACCATATACGTACGAAGATTCTTTAATGCGGTTGTAAAAATGGTTAAAAGGAGAGACAAAGGAAAGCAAAATTTAAGATGAATTACAGCCAAAGACCAAATTGCAAAATAGATCCATAATTGACGGTGAAAAAGGCGTAACGAACAGATCCAACCCAATATGTTTGTGCCATATGATTTTGTTTAGTTGTAGTTTATTTTTGGGATGATTTGTGTTGTTTTGAGGAGCCTTACCCCTTTAACTTACTTGAGTCCCTATCCACTAAGAGTTAGGTTGTGATTATCACTTTTTAGCTTGAACAAAGGTTGCCCACCTTTGGGAAAGTTCATATAAAATAAAATACCCCTAAAAGCACACTTTTGTGTCTGCAATCCATCCTTGCCAACAACCCCCCACAACCCAATTTATGATGACTTTCAAGGAACAATAAGAACATCAAACCTCTAATCTATAGCATCAAGGGAGACAATAAAGATTGAAGAAAAAAAATGAGCAGCACAATAAGCAGACAAACCTGAATTCAGGGTGACGATTCCAATTCCAATAATGGGGAGTATCACCTCAAATAATCACAAGCTCCCTCGCTGACAGCATGAAGCAGTTGGCCCCCTGTCTCTCTATCCAACGCAAAACTCTGCCATCGCCCAGCAACGAACCAAAGCAATGAAGCACAGCAGTGGAATTAGTTACACGAACAGAGAAGAAGTGATCGGTTTATGTTTGTGACAGAGTTCCATCTTGCAGCCGTCGACAAGGATGGGGTCGCAGAGGCGGAAATAATAGATGCTTCTAGGAGTCGATTTGCAAGGGATCGACGGCCCCTGAGAGGATCTCTCCGCAATCGGACTGCAGGAAGCGCTCCCAAACGGCGTCGGACGACGAGGCGGCCCGGAACGCTAGGGAGACCGCCTCCGATCGGCACGCATCCCGCCGAGAGGTCAGGGAGATCGCGTGGGACATGAACTCCTCCGGCAGCCTCTCGATGTTTCTGCTGCCGCCGCTCCCAGTCGTTGGCCGATCCGTTCATCGCTCGCAACGAAGACTGCAAAAGTTCCCGCACCAAATTATCATGAAAATATTGTATGCGACCTTTCGCACATAAACCTAAATGCGACCGTCCAAAAACCCTGATGGTTAGCTCACGGTTTTGGACGATTTTTAAGCTGGACTCATCTTACCTATCCGCATAAAAATATCTATGCGGAAGGCCGCATAACACAGTCAGAAGGCGTAAACTAGGCTTAATTTTAAGCTTCGCGTCAAATTTGTGTTTACTTGTTTATACACACGCACACTATGAATTGAATGAAGACCCCAATAAATAATATTTTTTTTTTAAATTAGTAGACGAATTTAGTTAATTTAAAATCTACATTAATATTTTAGATGAACATAATATTTAATTTAATTTAATAATAGAAATACAAGCATCTTTATTAATATTGAATAACTTATTTGTACGTTATTTCAAACTAGAGTATCAATTTGGTTAGTTCGGAAATTTTAAAGAACAAATTGTACATAAGCTCAAACTAGAATAACTCAATTGCTATCAACTGTATAAAATATATTCAAGTAAAATATTTTAAACATGCACAAAAAAAATCTGAAATGTAGTCGGCCGAAAGTTGAATTGATTTTTATTTTGAATATGTTAACTTCAAGTCTAATGCAATCGAATAAAATAGAACAAGTTACAAAATAAAAATATTTTTCTTGACTCATGTTTTTTATTTTGATTGTGTGAACTTAAGTTGATTTAAATTCAAATGGGATTTTGAGGGACTACATTTCAAGTTGATAGAACAAGTTACAAAATAGAAATTTTTTATTTGTATTAAATTGATTTATTATCAATTGAGTATTACTATTGGCTATGTATAATAAGTGCACTTAAGTATTACTTTATTCGTAAAAGAGCGGAGAGTAATAACATTAAAATGTCCTTCATATAAATGCTCCTAATAAATAACAACGAATAGAATGATTTCTGCAATAAGAACCTAAGAATCTCTGAGATGACTCATTACTCGTGTAACTCTTCCAACTAAAACAAATTCGCGACATACATGTTGAAACTAAATCATTAATGTGATATTAAAGTAGCTGGTTGGGAAAAGACAAATGAACCTAATCAAATATCTAAATCCAAAAACATAGAAAATCAAGAAAAGAAAGAGATTGTTCGAAGTTGATGTATGATGTTTTACATAAGAATCGACTAAACATGACAAGAACAACACATGGCAATCCAAAAAGAAAAAAAATATGAAGGTCAATAATAGCCGCAACAAAATAACCAAAACGAAAAATTTAAGTCATCCATCAGTATAAATTTTTCTAGATTGTCATCAACAACATTAGAATTATCCAAACTGTTTTAAGATTATCTATTGGATCTTTTGCCAGTTATTCCATTTCAATGCAACATGTATACTTTTCTTTTCATTCAAAAGTCGAAAGAAAGGAAAGAACGTAGCCCTCACTTAGGCCTGATCTCAATGCCCTGCACAATGAGGCCGTTCTTCCAGTGCCCTCCTTTTGTTTCCATTAAAGACATAATAACATCACCATCATCCCCTTCCTCGTTGTAGAACTCCCCCAATAGAACTTCCATCCAACCATCATGCCTTTTTCGTGCCACACCTCCCACTTGCACCTGCGAGTCTTCGTGTTGATCATGGGGAAGTGCTTCCTCAGCCACTAAGGGCTCCGGCTCCGGCTCCGGCTCCGGCTCCGGCTCATGAGGATCATGTGGAGGCTCTTCTAATGCTCCTGGCTCTTGTGGCAGATTTGCATGACGTAGTAAATTGAAAGGCCCTCGACGAAAAATAGGCCTTCGATGAAAAAATGGCCCTTCTGGTAGAAAAACTTTAGCATCTCGATGCAAACGAACTGAGGATTTGGAGGCAAAGGATCCCACTATTAGAGAGACCTCTTGCAGAGGATAACCAAGACCTCTGGATCCTTCAGATATTTTGAATATGAGATAAGCAGCATAATTGGTCTTCGGAGAAAGAATCTTAGAATCAAACTTGCCACTTATCTCTAACCAGCACACATTCAGTAGTTCAGCAACTTCATCGAACCTTGCAGAATAGAAGTACAACAATATGAGAAAATTGATAAGACAACCAAATGAAATTAGAAAGATCCACTTATATGTTTGCATCAAATCCTAAATGAAATGAGTGACAATTGCAAAACACAAAGTAATGAAGGTTTTCAAACAATCTATGAAGATACATTAAGATTGTTGTAGTTGTGGTTAAAAGGGGAAAAGAAAAGCAAAATAAGGATGAATTATTCCCCAAAATGACTTTTCCAAGTAGTTTATAGAACTTTCACTAAAAAAAAAAAGTAGTTTATAGAACTTGCTTTTCCTTGAATTACATTTTCTGAAAAATCTTTCAAAAGATGCTTCATATCTCATGTTTTAGTGCATCCTAGAAAGTAGAAGATCTAGGAAAAAATCATGATGCCTAAGATAAGTTCACTGGCTGCCTTAATATATGATGTAGTCCAGAGTGCTTTAAAAAAAGAACCCACATATAGTTGTGCAGAAAAGGTGAGCTTATGAAGGCAAAAAAAATAGAAAAAAGCATCATATTTAGGTTTCTTTATGATGCAACACGTCCTGGTACCAACTTCAACGGCATCATCGGACTTGGCTCAGGGTTAATTTCACAAACATTCCATGACTTGATCTTTTCATTCTCACATTTTATTTCATTTTTAGTATTTTATTATGATTCATATGTAATACCTCTTTTCATATGGGCCTAGTTCGTATAGATTAAATTTTATTTAGAAGAGAAAGTGAGATTTATATACATCTATGTGAGGAAAGAGAGAAAGAGAGAGATATATTTTGGGCTTATTTTTGGGGTGTGTTGACAGAAAGAGACGGGAGTCCCGAGAATCAATAGCACGCAGCGTGCTTAGCCCAGGGGTCCAGGGGTGTGATTGTTAAGAGGTGTAATAGTCATCCAGAATAGCACACAGAAATTACAGGTGGTTCAGGTATAAAATCCCTTACGTTCACCGGAGAGTCAGTGAGGTAGGTTCCACTGAAGCTCAGAAAAGTTTTGGTCAGAAGACCAATACAAGATGGATTATAAGCTTCGTCCTTGACGTTTCACAGGGGAATCTCTCTTAACTTATCTCCTGTTGCCTGTATGTATCTCTCTCTAGTGTGTCTTATCCGGAAATATTTATAAGCGAGCTGTAGTGAGGCTCAACAGATTTTTCGGGCTGGAATGCTGAGTATTTTGTCTACTAAGCCCATACCAGCAGTCCCATCACTGATGGCTTCTGAAAAATCCGTCAATAGTGGCCGAGGCACTCGGGTCCTCAGTTTTTGCGACCAGTGGGAATCTTTGTCCAGTGGAAGTTATGCTAACGTGACGATTTGACAGCGATAACCGGAGCGAGGCGGATGTCGTGTTCAATATTACGAGGGGTGTTGAAGTTCAAACATTGCAGTTGGTGTCGTGGGACGCCGAACAAGAGGGATCGAGGCTTGAGGTCTCTTAGGTCTGATTAGTCAAATATCGTTGTTGATGACAAATAATAAATTTGAGAGGGTCCCCTGGGTGCCACGTGTATGACCGAGATGCGATGCTGAATTCATGTGTAAACATCAGCCCCCCACATGGGTGGAAGCGAACATTTCATGTGGGCCCAACCATGCATCTACTGGCACATGGGTGAGTGCGTCGCTTCGAATTCTATTCCTGGTGACAAATAATTTTAGGGCAGAGCCTTACCGATTCGTATTCTGCTCTTGCTTCCTTATGACCTGTGAGAGAGAAGGAGACATCGGGTTAGGGCAATGGCTGACTAAAAGAATTGGGCTGGCCTGGCGTCTCTTGTTGGCAAGAAGAAGAGGTCCAACAGCTCTCCACTAGAACCCCCTCCTGAGAAGACTAGGGCAACCAATTTGCCTCCAGAAGATGATCCGTCGCCGCGACCTGAGCCGGCGACTTCTGCTCTAGAAGTTTCGAAGAGACCGGTGGGGGAACTGGTGGTGCCTCCCGCATCCTTCATGTCTCCCGAATGGTCGATGTCTAGGGTCGTCGGCATAATGCTGAAGACTCTTTTGTCCGCAGAGTAACTTGCCAAGGGGGGCGAGAGGGAGAAGGAGCGAGCAGAGATAGTGGAGATCTCCAATTCTCCTGCCAAGAAGGTGGAATCAAAGGCAGGAGAGGAGAAAGAAATAAGCGTCTCGCACCGGACGCGCGAGGGCGAGATTTTGCCACCAGGGAGAATACTGCTCAAGGACGAGAGCCTATAACAGCTTTTCCCGCCGCCAAGTACTGTAATTGTGGGGGGATCCGCGAAGACCCCTCTAGTAATAAGCGGACCCATCCTCTCCTCTACAAGGCCAGCGTCTCCCCCATCCTCCATACTGAAGTTAACCCCTCTCCCTTTGAGTAGCGCGCGAGACTCAGAAGGCTGTAGGGAGAAGCATGAAAAGAAAGAGGTCAGCTCATGATTGTCCCCAGAGATTAAAGGGGTTATCAATGGTTTGGGGGAGATGTTGGCGGCGAAGCTCACTGAGATGAAGAGAGGAGAGAAGATCTTAAGCAACACTGCCCTCACTGCCAAGGTAATAGAGAAGATAAGACAGGGTCAGGAGTGGGAGGTGTTGCATTGCCGCAAGAGAGCGGCGGAATTAGAGGATGCTTTGTCCAAGGCAACAAAGCATTCTCTAATAAGTCACGGGGAGGAGCTAGGGAAGCTTTATAAGTCAAAGGATAGGATAGCTTCCCTAGCTCTGAGAAATTCAGAGTAGGCAGGTAAGGTAGAGGCTACAAGGGGAGAATTTCACCGTACGGTCTCTGAGATCAGCCAAGCCTATTTTGCGCATGTTAAGGACCTCCATAAGAGGATAAAGGAGCTAAAGGATGAGAGGGAGGCCTTGAGGAAGGAGCGGGACACTCTCAGAGTTCAAGCGATGGAGGCTAAAGGAGCAGAGGCCAAGCTGAAGGACACTACTTTTGAGGCCCGTCGCCAGAATGATTTGATGAGGTCAGAAATACGCTCAATGCGCACCCTGATAGACAAGAGTCAGGGATGGAGAGGGCAGCGCATGGAGGATTTGGAGAAGATAGTGAGGAGGGCCATGAACATTATCAGTTCCTCAGCCCTAAGGCACCACATCAAGAGCCAGCCAGCCTTTGATGCACACTCCTGCAGATGCTAGTAGATGTTAGTATTTTGAATCAGGAGAATATCAAAAATCCAGTAGTCCTCCCATTTTGTGGTTCCAAAGGTCCAGACAGGTTTTTCGATACTGAAAGCCAAGGCTTGGAGGAAGTTCCACCTTTAGGGGCCTACGCTGGCTGGGGGCATTGGCCTGCATTCCCCTGCAGAGGCCCCAATGAAGGTCAGAGCGCTCCTCCAGAGCCGCACCAGCAGCAACCTCCTACCGAAGGGTCATAGGAACTCGCTTCTTCTTAGCAGAGTCCTTGGCAGATGAATCATTCTGTATAATCATAGGCGTTGCGCTGGGTTGGTCGTTTGGGTTGGTTGGCCTTCTCGAGCTATTTCTGCTAGAGATATAGTTGTTTGTATTATGGATGTTTTGCTCTGTTTTCTCTTTTTCCTATCTTGTTCCCAAAGAAATATGTAAGGGTTAGGACAAACATAGACTTGTAATAGAATTTTTTTATCAATGAAACTCCTTTTTTGTATGTTTTTTGTATGCTAAGTCATGGAGCGTTTGTAATGTGCTGTGAAATGTGGAGTGAAATGGTGATCTGTAGAGCAACAAAATATAGACTCTGAACACTCTTTTGGACCGTGTTGTTGAACATGATAGTTAGGGGAACAAGAGGACCAATAAGATTGAGAGGACTGATAAAGATTGGAGTACGGTATGATGCTTCCTTCGCAACCGGAGTTCAAGGAGATCCTGAACGCCAACCAGATCGTACCGGCGCAACTTGTTCCTAACGCCGTTGCGTACATCTACTCCATCAAGCTCCTGAAAGCCCAAGGCATTCCATGGAGCTTAACCTTATTCAGGGGACTGTTCAGCTGGATGGGGATCCCTGGATACAAATGATGCCTGGCCCTCCGCTCTAAATCGAAGAAGGCGATGTTTTCTGGGGTCAGTAGTTCCCATTCGAACTGACGGGACTACTACTTCTTCATGGGGGGCGAGCTAGGGATCCCCAAGAGACCAGGGTGTGCTGCCCGAAGTACATAAGGGACGCCAGAAGGATGGCCGGAGAGGAGACCATGGGCCATTTGGAGAAATTGAAGAAACAAAACTGGCCCCTAAAAGACTTCATAAGGTATGTGAGGAGTGGCATATCCTTGCTAGCTAAGTCGCTGGGATATGACATTTTCAAAGAAATAGCTCTCCCTCCTGGTAAAGTGATAATGAAGAGGGTCATGAGAGGGCAGCCCCCTGCCACCCAGTTAAGCAAGGAAATAACTGAGGTGGTGGAGAAGCAAGGAAAAATGGGGGGTTCCTTAACCTGTGTGTGAAGGAGCCCTAGTCGATGTGGTATCTTCTCCGGAAGATACTAGCGACCATGATATCCCCTTGGCCTAAAGATTTGAAGAAATGGGTAAGGGGAAAGCACTTGCGGCATTGTCCAAACCCAAGGCGGTTTCCAAAGGCAATAAGGAAATCATCCATGGGGGAGGTAAGAAAGGAGGCCGCTGCAAGTCCCCCTCTAGTTTGGTGGTGGCGAAGGTGCCCAGGAAGAAGAGGGGCCTTCCAGACAGGAGGATGCCAGAACCCCCTTCTAAGAGAAGCAGGGAAGTTGAAGAAGAGAGGCCTTCTTCAAGGGGGACCTATGGTTGGGACCGTAGCATAGAGTCCCCTTTCAGTGTTAACGTCAAGGGGGCCTATGCAATGATAGGGTGAAGATTGCTGCGGAGGCCCAGGAGGATAAGAAACAACTGAGAGTGCTCTCCCAGCAAATATCTGACCAGGGGTTCTCCGTATCGACGGAGATGGGTCTAGCTTTGGGGGGAGGTCCGGTCACCACAAAGTTGGAGAAAAAAAACGAAGAAGTCTCCATACCAGACCTCTATGCCAACATTGCTAACACAACAATTTTTGTAAGATATTGTTCCTTGTGCTTCTCTATTCTCTGTGTACTCCTGCTGATGGCCTCGCTTTGTCCTGCAAGTGTTGGCTCGCCTCCCTCTGATGCTGAACAGGGCAATGAGGGCCGAGGAGCAGATCGCTGTACAGGCTAACCTTCTTCATCAAAAGGATGAAGAGATAAAGGCAATAAAGGCTCAGCTGGAAGCAAAATATTCTCAGAGGAACGCCCAACAAGAGAAGATCGTGAAGCTTCGAGCGGATTCAGACAAGTACAAATATGGGTTGAGATTTTCAAGGATTAATGCTTCAGCCAATGAAGTAAGCTGAAGAAGGCACTTGAAGAGCAGAATGCCACCATTGCGACCAAATCAGCAAAGGCGGTGGAGTCCTACAAACTAGCATAGAGTGTAAAAAAAAAGGCTAGATAGGATCAGGAGAGCCTAGGAAAGACTGGTTTCTACTCTGATCAGAAAGAGCAAAATTACTGCAGATGACCTCTCTAAAATAGATCTCATTTCTTACTTGGCTGCTGATCCCTTATATAAGGAAGAGGGACTGGAGTTCACTGATGAGGTTATCCAGCAGATGTTCGATCTGTTGGATAACATCAAAGGTACTCCACCCTCCTAGATTTTTGTGTAAGCTCGTACTTTGTAATCAGGAATTTATGAATGAATATCCGCTTTACTGTGGGTTGTGCATATTGTCAAGGTAATTTTCATTAGGAATGTACGTATGATCCTTCCGAGCATCTATTTACTTATAATGTGTAACAATTCTGATAATGAGTGAATAACTACATCCAGATGCTGAATTAAAATGATGAACTCAAAGCAAGTAACTTGGATAAAAGTGTAATTGTAATATCCACAATTATCCTCCTCTAATGTTTACAAATATCAATTCTGATAATGAGTGAACCACAAGTGAAAATGTTCTTCCTTGCCAAACCTAGACAAAGGTAGCCTTGCCTGCACCTGCACAGAAAAGAAGTAATAGTACTAGTAGTGATCTTGCCTGGGAGGGGTTACTTTCCCAATGTCAAAGGGCATGCGTCCAAAACAACGCAGCCGATGTTTGTTCTGAGATACGGGTTAATATCGAACCCGCGATGATAACATATCGGGGACGACAATGCTTATTGTAAATAATGAAGGTATCGATCCCACTATAACATGGCCTCACTATCAATCTCTGGAGTATGCAGGTTGTTCTTATTGAGATATTATCTTGTTATGGATGAATGCTAGACCTTTTTTTCATTCGTCAAAATTACGTCGTTTCATGTTTTATACCTAGAGCATAACTACGTTATTGTTAACTTGCCAAATTTTCTATAATTACTTGTCAGAGCTTTTATTTGTATGACATTTAGTTGCAATATTCTATCAAATTATCATGCATTCAGTTAGCCTTGTATCATTTGGTATCAAAGTAAGTTAATTAAAGTTTTCTAATCTTAAATGATTGTGTTTTGGCCATTTTAAAGTTCATTTAAGGGACGTTTGGTTCAATATTATCTTGATGTTATGTTATGTTATCTAGCGAAAGCAACTGTTTGGTTTAATAACATCTATAAATAATCTTCTATTATATTATACAATTATTAGTCAAAAGATGACATCTAGATGTCATTACATCTAAATTACATAACATAATACCAAGATAACAACGAACCAAACGCCCCCTTAGTTAATTCTCATAAAATCTTGGGTTACTTCTGCAATTTCAAATTTTTTTGTAAATTCTAGGTTTGTTCTGTAATTTCAGCAAATTATAGGATCTTCTTACTTTGTATGATAATTCTGTAATTATAGAATTGTTTTTGCAAATGTTCTACCATTCTACATGCAATTTCTGCAATTCTTCAATACCATTTTGAAAAAAAAAGCATTCTGTTCTCAGGTTTTTCTGCATTACAACTATGTCCTACATTGCATTCAGGTTTTCAGCATTGCATCTAGGTCTGTCGGCCTTTCATTTAGGCCCATTTCCAACTTCAAGCATGTAGGAAACCTCAATCTAGTTAATCTTGGAAGCCTCAAGTAACCATAAACATGACAACTGTGAGTGGGCGCCTGTACCAAGAGAGTATAACAAATGAACGTGACACGTGGCTCTTACAAATGGCCCATATTACTTGAGTTTGGGTGATCCGTGGTCGAGCTTAGGGCTAGAGATAGAATGTAGGTCCTAGAACTAGCCTACTCCACACGAGGGGTTGTCTCGGATCACCACAATGCAGTTACAGACAAGACTGGGAGGGAGGTCGAGCCCCATCAACATGTAGGCTTATCCACTGTCCATCCACCCGCCTCATCTATGGCTGATGATCTCCGTCGACCTCCCCCTCCTCCGAGTGATGGAAATGGAGTGCCGCGAGCTGTGCTAAGCGGAGGCAGGCCCTAGGGAGCCCATAGGAGCACGGGGATGATCACGCCGCTTGGTGAGCGAGTCCATGAGCCCACATGCACTCTACTAGTCACCTCAGGAAGCACCACCACATCACCCAATGCAACATGATTCATATTCAACTATGGGTTTCCTATGCACCATGGTGATGATAGAGTGAGGTGAGTGCAGGACAACCTGCGTGAGATCACGAGGAGCGTGTAGGTTGATAGGGGAATATTTTCTATGCAGCATGCTAATCGTGTCGCTATTCACACCTTAATTGGGTTACATGGATTTTGAAATGAAATTGCTGCGATGATCTCTTAATCATGTTTGGGATTGTTTTCTGAATTTGAAATCTGATTACTCACTTCAGTATTTTATTTGGATTTCAAAATTTCTCTCCCAAGAGTATTCTCTGATTTTGAAATATTGGTTGACATCAAATAGGATTGTCTACGATTGCTCATTGAAGCTAACTTTGGACTCAGTAATCCATACCTAATCTAATTCTTAGTTGTACTGTTATCATTGTTCCATAAAGTGCAAGATTGTTCCAAGAGTTTAAGTGATCTCGAGTTCTAATGTGTACTAACTAGTTCCCCTAAGTAATTTGACAGATGTTCCTTATGTAATTTGCATAAGATCTTTGGATGCATTTGGAACATTGCTAAACTTTCTAGAATTTCCATGAAATTTTATGTGAATGTGAAAGCATGCACATTTGAAGTTAACTACATGTAGTCTCCTCATTATTCCATCAAATACTCTAGTTTTAGTCATGTTAACACGTAGTCTTCACTTGCATATGATTCCATTAGTAGATTAGAATCTCTCACATTTCATACCTAAGCACAAAATTCTCTCTTCGATGGCACCAAAATTGCACTAATGACTTAAGCGCTAAATCAAATCCGACATGGTACTCGCTCGGTTGTTGATTACATGATTTACTTTGATGAGTTGAATATTAGACGCAACCTAGCTGAGGACCTAAGCACAACCATGTGTATTGTCTACACCGATCTGCGCTCTGACATCGAAAGAGAGATGATCATCTACGGTGTGTCCACGCTAGAGGAGGCTTACTAGAGAGCACTTCAAAACGAGCAGTACTTGCGAGTCCCCATGATTCATAGGCAGAGTGTTGTAACTAGTAAGCCACCATGCAGGACCATCCCTTAGTAGGTAGTGTCCCAACCTCACAAAAGCATCCTACATCCTAATTCTCGCCGATGTCTAAGGCAAGGATGTAGCCTCTACTTCGGGAACCAAGATTGCAAGTGTTATGTGCTTTAAGTGCGGTAAGGAGGGCCACTATTGATGTAAGTGCATCTATGACATCACTTCCACAAATGATGACATTAACTACATAGGAGAAGTTGAATTATTTTAGGCTCTATTTATTCCAATTGGGAAATCTTACTATTATAATGTGAAGTATTCATTGTTTATTTTATTTACTGCAAAATGAATTTGAACATTATTATGAAATCAAAGTTGCAAAATTAAGTGGAGGACAATTCCACAAATTTTGGGTTTATTTGGAGCTGTTTAGGGCCTACAATATATATTGAAAGAGGTTGAAAATAAAAACTTTACTTCAAAGAAAGCTATTTGGACTTTCTTGATAGCTACCACAAATAATGGGCCCAAAATATAATTTTCTTCGCTAGAGGCATTAGTTAGACGCCTAATTACAAGAAAAGGTTAGGGGCAATCAAGTAATTTTAGCTTTTATTTTGCACTACATAGAGAAGAAAGGATATGCCTGAAATTAAGAAAATTGGGCAAGGGGTAAAAGGCCATTTGACCATCTAATTGGCGTTAGCTGAGTAGGGGTGGTAGAAAAAAGGAAAAATTGCAAATTAGTTATTTTTTGCAGATTTCAACTAATCAATTCTTGCCACTGATCTAATAAGAAAGGGGCAAACTTCTCTCTAAGTTTAGCCTTAAGGTCATCTAACAATATGATTGGACCTTATCGGTCGTGCTGCAAGATCAGCTCAATATTATTTAAAAGCTTAGCTTGCATAATGAGTTTCATCTTCGCAAACTTAATCTTTTGATTTTCGAACACGTCAAGCCATTCATAAAAATTGTCCATGTCAGCTTCCTAATCTAAATAATCCTTTGAATGAAGTTGATTGTCAAAAGCAGAAGCCTATATCTTCACATTATATTAGTTATTGTCATTTGGCTCATGTGTCTCACAAGTATCATAACCCTATAAGCTCATAAATTTGTCTAAGTTGTTCAACCTCAACCCCACTCTATAAACTATTTTGGCCCTTAAGTTGACCAATCCTATCATCTATATGATCTAATCTAGTCATAATATTGGCTAACTCTCTTTAGAGCTCTGGATCCATACTAATGGTTTGTTTGGAGTCAAACAGTGGAATACTCAAAACCAGAACTTATACATATGCAACACAAAATAAATATAATCTAAGTAATATTGGTGCGAATATGCCTAACCTGGCCTAAAGCTCTGATATCAAACATGATGAGGGACAAATGAATGAAAATGTAAATTCAAAAACTAGTAAATTCAAATAGCAAATTTGCCACAAACTAATATAAGAATTTTATAATTCAATCTTGTAATGATCAAAATTTTAGTCAACAACAACAACCAAGCCTTTATCCCACTAGGTGGAGTTGGCTACAAGAATCCTTTATTTCCATTGCACTCTATTAATTAACAATTCCTCATTTAGCTCTAAATGCATAAAATCATTCTTTATAGTTTGTTGTCATACTTTTTATGGAATTCTTCTTGTTTTTTCATGAACAAGTTTCAATAACCCAACTTTTCTTATTGAGACTTTAATTGACCTATGATTTATATGCCCAGACCATCTAAGTCGGCTCTCTTTGAGTTTATCCTCAATTGATGCTATTCCAACTTTCTCGCGGATATATTTATTTTTGATTCTGTCTTTTCATGTATACCTTACTCATCCACCTTAGTATCCTGATTTTTGTAATATTTATTTTATTTTTATATTTTTTTTCGTAAGCCAACATTCAATATCATTATTATTGCTGGTCTTACTATTATTTTATATAATTTACCTTTAAATTTGAATAAAATTTTTCTATCATACCACATGCCAAATACATTTCTCTACTTTATCTATTTAACTTAGATCTTACTAATGACATCACTCTTTATTGCAGTGTCATTTTGTATGATTGTTTCAAGATATCTAAAATATTTATTCTTCTTGTCAATTTGATCTCCAATTGTCACAATACCAATATAAATGCTTCTTTCTAGATTACAAGTATAGTACATCTATTTAGTCTTCGATCTACTAAGATGAAAACCTTTAGGACTTCTTTGGAGCTTATGTTTGCAAGACATTTACTAGCATGACTCCATCAACCTATCACACATTAAGTTAGGCTTGCATCATCATTCATGTTACTAAAATTAAGCCATGCAAGTTGATAATACACATTAAGACATGCAAGCTGATAATACATGTTATGCAAATCCTTTGGAGCCTAAACCAAATCTTCATGAGATTCCCCAAGACTTCTCAAGGTCTTATTTGCTTGGAGCCTATCCTTGATTACTCGTGCAACTGAAACAAAGTTTCTCTTTCCTATTGAGTTAGGCTCCTGGAAGTTCTTTTGGGTTGTTAGGATTGTTTCCCGACACTCCTCCCGGTGGACAAGGTTTGGGAATAATCTCTTGATCATAGTTCATACCCACAAGTCACACAACATAATGTGAACAAATAAAACACCATAAGATGTAAAAAGATCTCTCACATGCAACTCAAAAATCATCAAAAACAAATGGGATTATTACTACAAACTTTAACAACAATAATTGATGGGATCACACCCAAATTCTTCATTATATCAAAATAGCTCATGGTTATGTGATGTGGGTAGTCTAAAGGGCTTGCTAGGTGTGCTAACATACACCAATAGCTTAGGCTAAACATGTTAATAACAAGCACCCAATACCAAACCCATGCAATCATTCAATATAAGGTGCTCTTTGACACCGTGGACAAATTTGACACCGTGGACAAAACTAATTTATATAAAAGTAGTACTTGTTATTTTTCAACAACAACAACAATGTTGGAATACATGCTTAGGACTGCTGAATTTGTCAAAGTTTGATTGAGTCAAGTTTGTTCCTTATTTTTAGGAGTTAGTTATTCAGTTTATCATGGCTATTTTTTAGGAGTTTGTTATTTTTTCAAGCTTTAAATTGTAATGCTTCATGTTAATGAAAGTGTTCTGATTTCCCTTCAATCTGCAGCAATTAGTTTCGGTTTTCTCTCTTTTTTCTCATTGAAAAATACCAACAATTGGTATCAGAGCTTTCTTCTTAAGGGGCCTGTGTATAAGTTTGAGCAGTTATGGAGACCGAAGCTAGTTTCTCCTCAATTGCTCCGCCGGTGTTCGACGGAGACAACTACTAGACTTGGGCAGCACGCATGGAGACATACCTGAAAGCTTTGGATCTCTGGGAAGCAGTGGAAGAAGACTATAACATTCCTCTTCTCCCGGACAATCCCACAGTGGCTCAAATTAAAGCACAGAAGGAGAAGAAGAAGAAGAAGTCCAAGGCAAAAGCTTGCCTGTTTGCTGGAGTTTTCTCCGAGCGAGGGATTTCAAGGTAAAGGATGCTTTCGTCATGATCAAGAATGCTGTGATTTGGAGGAAGATTTTATTGGATCTCAATTTGGAGCAGAAAGAAAATACTGAGATTTTTGTTGACAACCAAGCTGCCATTGTCATTTCCCATAACCCTGTGTTTCATGGGAAAACTAAGCATTTTAACATCAAGTTATTTTTCCTAAGAGAAGTGCAGAAAGAAAAATTTGTGACTCCGGTTTATTGCAAATCTGAAGATCAGTTGGCAGATTTATTTACAAAGCCACTTCTAGTCAGCAAGTTTGAGTTTCTAAGGCAGAAACTTGGTATTCGCAGCTCCTAAAGCAAGGAGGAGTGTTGGAATACATGCTTAGGACTGCTGAATTTGTCAAATTTTGATTGAGTCAAGTTTGTTCCTTATTTTTAGGAGTTAGTTATTCAGTTTATCATGGCTATTTTTTAGGAGTTTGTTATTTTTTCAAGCTTTAAATTGTAATGCTTCATGTTAATGAAAGTGTTCTGATTTCCCTTCAATCTGTAGCAATTAGTTTCAGTTTTCTCTCTTTTTTCTCATTGAAAAATACCAACAAACAACAACAACCAAGCCTTAATCCCACTAGGTGGGGGTACTTGTTATTTTTCAAAAAAAAAAAAAAAACTTGTTTAATTGAAACTCTTAGAACTAGCTCTCAATGTCAATGAGTAAAAGATATATGCTACACAACAACCTATACACATAAATTCAGAAACAGTGGACATAATGAGCATAAAATCAAAAAACAACCAAATCTTTAATTATGGAATGCTTAATAAGGATTACATGGAGAAAGTTGGAACAAAACAATAATAATTTCTAGGGGATTTAAGTTTAGATCTCTAGAACTATAAAGATATAAATAGAGTTCAAAGTTCAAAGATAATTAGTTGAATGTAAGGATGAAAAAGAGCTAAGGTGTTGCCTTCTTCACTCGAACAAGTACATCGCAAGAAAATGGCAAAGGCAACACCACTGAGGATTAAACATAGATACAGAATTAATCAACTAAATGCTTTCTCAAAGTGGGTAGATTTAAAAGAACAAAATTTTAAAGAGGCAAAAAAACTAGTGGCTTTAACCCTCAAATCGCTATGAACCACTAGGTGATTGGCCCTTTTTACTTTGCATCTTCAAGCTTGAATAAAGGCCGTCCACCTTTGGAAAAGTTCATAATAAAATAAAATACCCCCAAAAGCACATCACAATCCCCAAATAATAAACAATTTATGATGAGCATCAATAACTTTGCAACTGCATTGTATAGTAAGAAAAAGGGAAGTTCTACAATAAAATGATTCATAAAGCTATCTACTTTTTGTATAAACAAAGAAAGAAAAAAAAATTTAAGAAGTCTACACTTTCAATAGATCAAAAAGTTCCCATGAGAACATCAAAACCCTAGTCCGTAGCATCAAGGAAAAGAAAATGAACATAATAGAAAAGAAACAAGAACGGCAGAACTAGCTAGCAAACCTGGAGTCAGGGTGACGAATCCAAGACCAATAATGGGGAGTATCACCCCAAATAATCACAAGCTCCCTCGCTGACAGCATGAAGCACTTGGCCCCTGTCTCTCTATCCAACGCAAAACTCTGCGATCGCCAGGTAGCGAATCAAATAAAAAAAAGGAAGTAAAATAACGAAGCAAAGCAATGAAATAGCATGAAGATAGAAGCAAAGATCCGTAAGATAGGCAGTGACAGAGAAAAAGCGGGCACCATCCTGCCACCGTCGATAAGGATGGAGTTGCAGAGGAGAAAATATAGATGCTTGTTCGACACGACTTCCAAGGGATCTGCAGCCCGCGCGAGGATCTCTCCGCAATCGGACGGCAGGAAGCGCTCCCAAACGACGTCGGACGCCGCGGCAACTCGGAATGCGACGGAGACCGCCTCCGACCGGGACGCATCCCGCGGAGACGTCAGAGAGATCGCGTGCGACAAGCACTCCACGGGCAGTTTCTGGATGTTGCCGCCGGCGCCACCTCCTTCGCCCTCCATTGCTACCTCTGAAGCCGTTATTCGGTCTGTTGCGCTCTCTGTGGAGGTACGAATGTCAGGGGAAGAAGAATGGGATCAGGCTGAAGAAACTTCGCCATGAAGGAGTCGAAGAACCGGCGCAGAGATGACGACAAACAGCAGGCGGAAGGCAGATGATTGCCTGCTGTCCCTTGAGAAGAATTCTCGACCGTGGGATCGACGGACAATATTTTAACGGCGGATCGCTGAACATGATATCATTTAAAATATGTTATGCTTAATTAAATAGTATTATCGCTTCTATATGCTTAATTAAATTATATTAATTGTAGTTGATACAAATGGCCTCTTTTATCCAATATACATTTTAATATTAAAATTTAGGGCAAATTTCACCCAGGTCCCTGAGTTTAAGAATTATTATCACACAGGTCCACGTATTTAAAATTATATCATCGGAGTCCCTAGGTTTTCAAAAATTATCATCTGTGTCCTTTTTTTATTTTTTTATTATTAAAAAATATACAAAATTACCATTATACTCTTACCC
>JAEMOT010003919.1:21980-41737 GCA_019297695.1 Apostasia ramifera | reverse complement strand
CGGCGCGGCTGCCGGATCTGTGGAGATTGGGAGGGTAAGGGTATAATGGTAATTTTGTATATTTTTTAATAATAAAAAAATAAAAAAAGGACCCACATGATATTTTTGAAAATCTAGGAACCCTGATGATATAATTTTAAAAATGTGGACCTGTGTGATAATAACCCTTAAACTCAGGAACCTGGGTAAAATTTGCCCTAAAATTTATATATATTTTACTTCATATATATATATATTCTAAATAATAAAATTAATTTTATTTTATATTTAATACGCATATAAAAATATTAATTAATTTATATCACCTTCTTTACGCATTATAATATAATAATTAAAGTTATTTTACATCATATACAAGTCTTTATAAAAAAATTTATATTCAAATTTAATTTTAATATTATTAAAATTAATTTTTGCAAACAAATATATTCTAAAATAATATGAATATAAATACAAAAAAGATAAAGTATCACTACTTGTAACACAAAGTATAAATATAGTAATTGGTGCACGATAAGCAATTAATCTTATGGGCAGCAGCACAACGAGCCACCTCTCCCAATAATTTGAAATAACTGCAATAATAAATGTCAATGACGACATTCGTGATGTTTATACAGAGGTCAATGCTAATAGACGGACAACGTCTCAAATTCTAAAATGGCCGGTGAAACCTAACAATAGCATCGCATCCCGCAACAGATAAGAACTCAATTAAAGTATTACGTGTTGGTTCCTCCCTTGTAGTAATATTGTGATTTTGATGTTTAACAATATGTTTAAGTTAATTTATACTAACATAATTATTTAGTATTCTTAATCTCAAGTTTATTAAAATTGCATCTTAATTGTATACTAAAATTAAGATCTAATTAAGTAGGAGAGAAAGGTTTGAGCATTGAAGATTAAGTGAAGCAAATTGTATTATTGTCCTTTTTATTCTATTTGAGAGTAAAATTATTGTGAGGTTGATCTTGATTGCTAGAATAGCCTGGATATGAGTTTGAGCACTTAGAATCTCTGCGAGTTAATTAGATAATCTTAAAAGTTAAAATTCTCCTAATTATGTGGCATAGTAGTAGTTTCTAGATGTTTTCTTTTGGTTGTGATAGCTCCAGGGCAGCCTTGGGATAGTTGAAGGGTGACCTTCAGTAGTGAGGTCGACCTTCAGCAGCGACCCTCAACAGAAACTTTAGTTATCTTGGGAGATTTTTCTAGGTCGACCTTCAGCAGCGACCCTCAACAGAAACTTTGGTCATCTTGGGGAATTTTTTCAGGTCGACCTGGAGGCGACCTCAGTGGTGAGGTCGACCTTGGAAGTTCGTTGGCCTATTTTTATCATCCAACGGCTAACTAGAAGTCGACTTGAGGTCGACCTCCAGGTCTTTTCCAGCTCCTTTTTCTAGCCGTTGGAGCACTTGTTATATAAGGAGATAGGGGTTGTTGGTGTATTCCCCTTGGCTCATAAAATTCTCTAATTGCTCCAACATTCATCTTCATTCTCCACCATCCCAAGAGTTGGTAAAAACATTCAAGTTGAGTTTCAATCAAGATTCAAGGCGATCTAGGTGAACTTGGACTCAAGTGCTCAAACTCTTCATCCACTCTTCTTTTAGCTCTCAAGATTCAATCATAAGAAGGAAGAGTGAGTGATTTTCTTTTTTTTGTAATATTTTAGTTGTTCTTTTTTGCCTTCACTGTGTGTGTGAAGAGGGCCTCCAAATTAGGGTTGGAGGAGGTGAGTGAGTGAGCCCTCACTTAAAAGTGAGGTGGGCCTCTAGTGAGTGGATAGAGGAGAATTTGTATAGGCTTCTCCGTCTAAACCAAGGAGTGTGTTATAGTGATATCTTTTTGATCGGGGTTGGGTGAATTAGGCTCTAATTTGAGCTGAACCACATTATATCGTGTGTTCTTTGTGGATGTGATATTTTCTTCTTGTCTGCACTTATATTTGCTTCCGCTTGTATTTTGCACTAACTATTATATTTAGTACATTAAGTTAAATTTAAATTACGTCTATTCACCCCCTTTTAGATGTCATACTTGATCCTACATTTGGTATCAGAGCAAGGACTTCTATATAGGTTTAACCACCCAGAAGTAGTATGACTTCTAGAAATTTAGAAGGCCAATCTATTCATAGGCCACCACTTTTTGATGGATCAGATTTTGCATATTGGAAGATAAGGATGACTGCTTTCATTCAAACTGACTTTGATATGAAGATTAGTTTTAAGAAAGGATATATGCCACCTAAGGATAAGTATGGATTAGAGTTAGATGAAGAAAATTAGAGTGAAAATGATAAGAAAAGATATATGACAAATGCGAGAGGTATCACTACTTTACAATGTGCCTTAACTAAAGAAGAGGTCAATAAATTAGGTCCCCAAACTAGTGCTAAAAAAATATGAGAGAAGTTGATTGAATTACATGAGAGGACATCTGAAGTCAAGAGAGCAAAGAAAGCTCTCTACAAAAATCAATTTGATAATTTTAAGATGAGAGAAAGTGAATCTGTAGCCCAAATGCATTCTAGATTCAAAGAGATTTATCATGGGCTTGTAGGGCTAGGTGAGATTTTAGAAAATAGAGAAGTTATATGTAAAGTATTGGAAGCTTTTCCTAGAACTCAATTATGGGTTGGCAAAGTTGATGCTATAGGAGTTTCTCAAAATCTTGATATATATAAAATTGATGAGTTGTTTAGCCATATGGAACTTCATAAAACTAGGCATGGTAGAGAGAAAGAAGTGAAGAAAGGTATAACTCTAGTAGCAAAAGAAGAAGTATCTAAGAAATCTTCATCATCACCTTCGCCTAAACTCTACAAGAAAGTCCAAGTTGAGATATTTTCTTCTAGTGATAGTGATGAGGATAGTGATCTAGAATTGTAGCCTATATGGTTAGAAGAATGATGAGGAGAGAAAAGAAGTTTAGTAAAGATGATATGAAGAAAATAATTAGGAGGTCTAGTAGGGATAGAAATAAGAAAAATATTAAAAATTACGAGAAGAATAATTATAATAAAAATTAGAGATAAAATGTTATATGCTTTGGTTGTAAAAAGTCAGGTCACTTTCGAGATAAATGCCCAAATATTCAAAGAGAGCATAAAGGCAAGAATACAGCCAAGAAGAAAAAGAAGGTATTGGCTGCTACTTGGGATGACTCGAATTCATTATCTTCATCTGATAGTGATGCTACCAAAAAGTATGTAGCAAATTTTGCATTGATGGCCAAAAACACATGATGAAAAGCGATTCTGAAAAAGATCTTGAGGTAAGTGATTTTTCAATTGATGATATGCAAGATTTTATTTGTGAATTGATGGATGAGTTAAAGTTATCAAAATCTAAGGTTAAAGGGCTCCATAAGGAGTTAAATTTTCTTAAACTTGAGAGAGAATCTTTAATTAACACTTTATCTTCTACGACCTCTCAAGTGACTTTAGATGAGAAATCATGTGATTTTTCTCAAGTTGAAAAACTTAAAAAAGAAAATCATGATTTAAAATCTAAAATTAAAAGTCTTAAAAGAGATCTTGAAGTATTCACTAAGGGGTCCAAGTATCTAGATATGATGCTTGGAAACCAAAGAGCAGTATACAACAAGGTCGAAATTGGATACGATTCCACTCATAAGGAGAAAGCTTATACCTCCTTGATTGTGAGAAACGGAACTAACTCTCCCATTAAGAAAATCTTAGGGTCACTCATGTCTTTAAACCTATCTAGAGGACGTGCTTATAAGAAAGGATTAAAGGCATGGGTACCTAAGAATTTAGTGCCTAACTCCATTGGACCCAATTATTTTTGGGTACCAAAATCTTTAGTTTTTGTTTGTAAATAGGTGTGCTTGAGGAGTAGGGTCATCGGCAACCTATGGTATCTTGATAGTGGTTGCTCAAGTTATATGACCGGTGATGCCTCAAAATTCTCCTCCATCAAATTTAAGAGTAAAGGTAAGGTTTTTTTTGGTGATAATAGTCAAGGATTCATAGTAGGTTATGGCTCAATTCTAGTAGAACCTAATTTATTTTTATCAAATGTACTATTAGTTGAAGGTTTGAAACATACCTCCTTAGTGTAAGCCAATTATGCGATAATGGCTATTTAGTAGAATTTTATTATACTAAATGTATTATCAAACACATTGAGTCTGACTCTATCATTTTAATTGGTAGTAGAGATGAAAATGTGTACACAATTGACTTACCCATTACTACTAATAATTCTGTTAAGTGTTTAATGTCAAAGGAAGAAGAAGCTTGGTTATGGCATAGGAGAACGACTCACTCCAATATGAAGCTTCTCTCCAAGCTTTTGATTATATAGATGGACTTTCCCAAGTGAAATATGAAAAAAATAAATTATGTGATGCATACCAAGAAGGTAAGCAAACTAGATGCTAACATAAGGCCAAAGAGTTGGTAAGTTCTTCTCAACTTCTTGAATTACTTCATTTAGATTTATTAAATTCACACGGAGTAGTGTCCATTGACGGTAGTAGGTATGTTTTAGTTATTATTGATAATTATAGTAGGTTTAGTTGGACACTATTCCTTAAACATAAAAATGACACTCTTGAAAGATTCATTATTTTTTGTAAAAGAGTTGAAAATAAAAAAAATGTCAAAGTCAACCGGATTCATAGTGATCATGGTGGTGAATTTGACAACTTTAATTTTTAAAATTTTTGCAAAGCTAATGGATATTTACATGAATTTTCTAATCCTAGAACACCTCAACAAAATGGGGTTGTGGAAAGGAAAAATTGAGCTCTTCAAGAGGCAGCACGTGCCATGATTAATGAATATTCGTTGCTTAAATACTTTTGGGCCAAAGCCATTAGTATGACATGTTATGTCCAAAATCGAGTATACCTTAGACCTCTTTTAATGAAAACTCCATATGAATTTTGGAATGAAAAGAAATCTAAGATCTACTACTTTAAAGTATTTGGATGTAAGGTTTATTCTCTAAATACCAAAAATTATTTGGGCAAGTTTTCACCAAAAGCAGATGAAGGAATTTTTGTTGGATATTCCCTCACTAGTAAAGCTTATCATGTCTATAATAAACGGACACTAAAAATTGAAGAAATATCCAATGTCGCATTTGACGAATCTAACTTTGTTTATCCAAGATATTCCCCTATAGATGATGACATTGAGGAGGAGGTAGCCAAGAAACTAAATCAAGTCCAAATCCATGGGCATGTGGATGAACTAAAAAATAAAATTCAACAAAAAGGTGAAATAAGCTTAGGAATGGCAACGGGGCGGGTTTGGGTCGGGTTTATAAATCCCCATCCCCGCCCCGCTATATATTATTCAATACCCATACCCGTCCCATACCCGTTTTCGCCCCGCCCCGCCCCGCTTCTAGTTTTCATAACCCCTTCCCCGCCCCGCCCCGCCTCGTTTCCTCGATAACCAAAATTCGTCTGGGTACTACTAACAAAAATGCGTTCACTTTTCTTAACTTTTCGTTTAAAATTTGAAAGTGGTTTTCAATATAAACTTGAATTTTTATTTAGGATATTCTCAAATTTAGTTTTTGGAAAAACTTCGAATACAAATTTACAAAAAGAAAACTTTTTTGTTATTAGTAATCAAGTTAACTGGCTGTTTAATAATTATCATTATGCTGCAATTTTTATATCAACAGGTGAGAATGACACAATAGATGGGCAATGTGAGGTATGGTGGAACATGTGGAGGCAAAAGACACTTTCTTTTACAAGACCACATCTCATGGAATGTATGCATTCTACGAACCACATTGAGTGAAATCATTTTCAAATTTAAGTTTATTAAATCGGGTACGGGGCGGGGCGGGTCTAGATGATTCATCCCCGAACCCGCCCCATTTCATAATGGGGCGGGGCGGGGCGGGTATTGCGGGTAAAATTTGAGTACCCATACCCGTCCCATTAGGGGCGGGTCGGGGCAGGTTAATCAGGTACGGGTACAAATTACCACCCCTAAATAAGCTCATCCTATACCTATGCTCCACCTCCCCCTCAAGCTTGGAAGGTACTTCCTAAACACCCTTTAGATCAAGTTTTAGGTGACCCATCTCATAGTGTGAAAACTAGGTCATCTTTTAGGCAATTAGATAGTAATTTTGTATTAATTTCTCAAATTGAGTCTAAAAGTATTAATGAAGCATTGGGCGATCCAGATTGGATTATTGCCATGATTGGATTATTGCCATGCAAGAGGAACTTGCTCAATTTGAACGCAATCAAGTTTGGGAATTGGTTCCAAAACCGGATGATTACCCAATTATTGGTACTCGTTGGGTTTATAGGAATAAATTAGATGAAAATGGGGTCGTGGTTAGAAATAAGGCTAGACTAGTGGCCCAAGGTTTCAACCAAGTTGAAGGTCTTGACTATGATGAGACGTATGCTCCCGTAGCTCGTCTCGAGTCGATTCGCATTCTTTTGGGGTTTGCCGCACATCGTGATTTTAAATTATATCAAATGGATATGAAAAGTGCCTTTTTGAATGGTTTTATTAAAGAACTTGTTTTTGTTAAATAGCCACCAGGTTTTGAGAATATTGATTTTCCTGATCATGTTTTCAAACTAAAGAAAGCACTTTATGGATTAAAACAAGCTCCTAGAGCTTGGTATGAGAGGCTTTCGACTTTTTTGATATCTAAAGGCTTTAATTGTGGTACAATAGACCCCACATTTTTTAATAAAAATATAGATAACGATATTTTTATTGCATAAGTTTATGTAGATAATATAATTTTGGTTCCACTAACAAGACTTTCTTGAATGAGTTTACCACTCTCATGGAGAGTGAGTTTGAAATGAGCCTTGTAGGTGAGCTTACATTCTTCTTGGGATTACAAGTCAAGCAAACTAAAGAAGGTATCTACATCTCCCAAAAAAAATATGCCAAAGAACTAGTAAAGAAATTTAGTATAGAAAAATCAAAGGAGATAGCTACTCCAATGGCAACAAATATAAAGCTTGACAGCGATGAAGGAGGTAAGTGCGTTGGCCAAAAATTATATAGAAGCATAATAGGGAGTTTGCTCTATTTGACTACTAGTAGACCCGATATTATATTTTCTGTTTGTCTATATGCTAGGTTTCAATCAAATCCAAAAGAGTCACATTTAGTTATCATTAAACAAATTTTGAGGTATCTTAAGGGTACACTTAATGTAGGCTTATGGTATGCTAGAACAAGCATATTTGATTTGATTGGATATACTGACTCAGATTACGCAGGATGTAAATTAGATAGAAAAAGTACTAGCGGAGGTTGTCAATTTCTTGGTTCCTCCCTTGTAAGTTGGTATAATAGGAAATAAAATTGTGTGGTACTATCATCTACTGAGGCTGAATATGTTGCAGCTGGTAGTTGCGTAGCCCAACTCTTATGGATGTTGCACACCTTAGAGGACTATGACTTGAACTATAAGAAAGTGTTAGTTCTATGTGATAATATTAGTACAATATACTTGACCAAAAATCTCATAAATCACTCTAGAACCAAGCACATTGAAGTGAAACATCACTTCATTAGAGATCATGTAGCTAGAGGAGATATAGTATTAGAACATGTTGGATCTAAAGCTAATTTAGCTGATATCTTCACCAAACCTCTCCCGAAAAATAAATTTACAAATTTAAGGAGAGAATTAGGAATGTGCACAATAGGACACTAGTTTGATCACTTAAACTAACCTATATCAAACCATAGTAATTGTTGAGCCCTGCACATGCTTTACATACACAATGCCTAATCATGGATTGCTTCATGTACTTTTAAATAATATTATTGAGTTGTGTATAATTCAATGTTATTTTTATCATTATAAATAATGTAGCTCAATTATTATTTAGTTTGTACTGCAAATAGCAAAATTGCTTTGACACCAAGTGCTAAGAATTTTTAGCGCCTGCTAACTTTGATACAAAAAATCACATGAGCATGTTCGTTTTGATAAAATTAAAAAAAAAAAAAAAATTAAATTAATGGATTAGATGGCTTAATTAAAATTGAGACTTTTTTTTGGGACAAATCAACCTATAGGATCAAAATCTCCTTTTAATTTTATTTTGAGCTGAAATTTTTTATATTCTTAGGGAATGATGATAAATGTGTCTGCCAATCTTCAAATTTTTGGTTTTTATTTCAAATTTCAAATTCTTTTTTTTAACAAACTACAGTTACAGGAAACCTAAGGGCGACCTGAGGGCGACCCGAGGGCGACCTTAGGGCGATTCGAGGGCGACCCGAGGGCGACCTCAGTTGAGCTGAAATCTTTTTTAATATTATTATTAAGTTTTAAACCCTTTCCCGAGCCCCGTCGCCCTCCCTTCATCCTCCTCATCTCCGCATTCTTCCTCTCCTCGTCGCTGTCATCGTCGCCAGAAAGGCTCGCCGCCGACAGAGCTCCAAGCCCTTTCGCCTTCCTGCTTTCCTGCACGACGCCGTCGCCGTAGGCGTCGCCAGCCACGCTGAATCTCCGTCGTGCCCTAGACCGTTGTCGAACCTGCGCAATCCACTGCAGACGACCGCCCCGCCTTCGGAGATTGTGATATCGTCCGCAACGAAGTTGGTGAGCTTCATCACTGCCATTCTCTTGGTTTTCGGCCGCTTTTTCGGCTCCAAATCTCGCAGCCACCACCCTATCGCCGACTATTTTGCTTGGCTGCAGACGATTGCTTCGACACTGTTGATTGGATCATCATTGACCACTTTCACCTCTGTTCTCCCCGCAGCAGTACAGATCCATCTTTTGGAGATTCACCTTCCACGTCTCTTTGATGGTCGATTTCCCTTCTTCACTTGTTATCTCTTAGTTTTTTTGCCTTAGAATTTCATTACAATGGTGTCCCCGAAAAGAGTCTTCAAACAACTCAAGAGAGGTCTTAGAGCACCATACTTAAGCCAGACCTTAGAACCCACCTCCCCATCAGCTCCACCCTCACCTCTACCTGATTTTTCACCGATTCAGTCTCCACCTCAGCCCATCCCAAACCAATCCCAACCTACCACTCAATCTATTCCTCAGCCTAGGGAAGATGAAGATTTTGATTGCTATCAGTTCTCCTCTAAAATTAAAGAAGTAAACTTTCGTCGGAACTTCTATGAGCCGATGAAAGTTTACTATTTTTGATTTGAGCTTTTTTTAGGGCAATTGCAGTTTGTGTCCTCTTATTGATCACTACAGGTGGTGCAAATTCGCCACTTATAGATCAAATATTAATATTGATCTCTGCAGTCTCTTTTTCTATAACCTGGAAGTTACTCCTAACAGACCTCATCACATGACTACTCATATTCAGGGAAAAACTTTTGAAATCACTCCCAGTGATTTCAATAGTTTCTTAGGCATTGAGGACATTGACTCCTATTTTTTTCTCCTTTCTTGACTATATTCTTGATGAGACTGTGACAGATCCTATAGAGGATATATTCATGTATTTTTTTTTTCATCAGGCTCCAGACTATGGGTCCCATACTATGCTCAGCAAATTCCTTCGACTTGAGCATATCCCTCTCTACCACTTTACTCTTAACTGCGTCATTCCGATAGCCTCTAGGAACAGCACTCAAGTTCGCATTGGCCACCTATTTTTGATGTATGCCATGGTTCACCATCGTCTCCTGAACTTTGGTTTTATTATCTTCTCTTGGATTTGTAGTAGACATGTACTCCTTCACAGTGATAGAGTATTCATGCCATATTGTCACTTTATCACTGCTTATTTAGAATTCCTGGGAATAGATATCTCCAAAAGTATTATTAAAAAATTGGGAAAATCAGTCAAAGTAGGTAGAGACAATATAATCCAAGTTGGATTAAATGTAAATATCTCTCCACTTACTTGGGCTGACGGAAAAGGACCTGAGGGTGCACCTCAAGACGAGCTTGAGGCTGATGCTGAGGAGACTGATATAGATAGACCAGGACCTTCTCATGCTCCACATCATCATCAACCTACTTATTCCCACTCAGACACCCTGACTGCTATTCATGAGCTTCAGTCTCAGTTTGGGGAGTTCAGAGTTGAGGTGCGCGATCACATGCACTCTATGGAGACCAGACTGATAGCAGGTATGCAGAGGATGACAAATCACTTTTCTCAGCAGTTTGGATGACCTCTATTTCAAGTCTTTCCCCCGCCAGAGCACCATTATTTTTCCCCCGGAGCACCGCACGATCATGAGCATGATGGTGTCCAGTGATTGACTTGCTCCGTTCCTTATTGATATTATCTCCTGTATTACCTATTATACTTTTGAATTTTAGTTTTGTTGTGAACTTATTGTACTATTGAGTTTTCCTTTATGATTTTAGTATGGATGTTTCGTTTCTATTTACTTTTTGGCCCACTTGAGGTCTTGTAGACACCACCTGACCCTATTAGTAGATCTCCTTTTTATGCCATTTTATTTTTCTTTCTTTTCTTTTTGATGATTGGCAAAGGGGGAGAAGATATACGTTTAAGTTATAAAAGTTATTAATTTTCTTTAAACTTTTAAAGTAATAAATTTTTTGGAATGATATGAAAATATTTAGCCTTTAATATATTCATGTGTAGATGCTCTGCGACTTGTATATTCATGCTCTGTGATGTATATGTAAATATTTAGTCTTTGATGTATGAATGTGTATCTTGTTTATGAGCATTATTACTGTATATATCTCTTATATTGTATCTTACTCGTTTTGCCTTTTTTTTAAGTCCATTTTCTAGGGGAAACTTTGCCGAAATTTTTTTGAAAATTATTGAGCTAAATTCCACTCAAAAGGAATGTTAATCAATATCCATTTTGAGGGGGAGTTTCTTTTTACAATATTATTCTTTTATATGATATCTTTTTCTTTAACTTAAATAAATTGCCAAACATCAAAAAGGGGGAGATTGTTGGTTCCTCCCTTGTGGTAATATTGTGATTTTGATGTTTAACAATATATTTAAGTTAATTTGTACTAACATAATTATTTAGTGTTCTTAATCTCAGGTTTATTAAAATTGCATCTTAATTGTATACTAAAATTGAGATCTAATTAAAATTAGTTAGAGAGAAAGGTTTGAACATTGAAGATTAAGTGAAGCAAATTATATTATTGTCCATTTTATTTTATTTGAGAGTAGAATTATTGTGAGGTTGATCTTGATTGCTAGAATAGCCTGGAAATGAGTTTGAGCACTTAGAATCTCTGCGAGTTAACTAGATAATCTTAAAAGTTTAAATTCTCCTAATTATGTAGCATAGTAGTGGTGAGATTGTTCTAGATATTTTTTTTTGTTGTGATAGCTCCAGGGCAGCCTTGGGATAGTTGAAGGGTGACCTTCAGTAGTGAGGTCGACCTTCAGCAGCGACCCTCAACAGAAACTTTAGTCATTTTGGGGGATTTTTTTAGGTCGACCTTCAGCAGCAACCCTCAACAGAAACTTTGGTCATCTTGGAGGATTTTTCCAGATCGACCTGGAGGCGACCTCAGTGGTGAGGTCGACCTTGGAAGTTCGTTGGCCTATTTTTATCATCCAACGGCTAACTAGAAGTCGACCTGAGGTCGACCTCCAGGTCTTTTCCAGCTCCTTTTTCTAGCCGTTGGAGCACTTGTTATATAAGGAGATAGGGGTTGTTGGTGTATTCCCCTTGGCTCATAAAATTCTCTAATTGCTCCAACATTCATCTTCATTCTCCACCATCCCAAGAGTTGGTAAAAACATTCAAGTTGAGTTTCAATCAAGATTCAAGGCGATCTAGGTGAACTTGGACTCAAGTGCTCAAACTCTTCATCCACTCTTCTTCTAGCTCTCAAGATTCAATCATATGAAGGAAGAGTGAGTGATTTTTTTTTTTTTGTAATATTTTAGTTGTTCTTTTTTGCCTTCACTGTGTGTGTTAAGAGGGCCTCAAAATAAGGGTTGGAGGAGGTGAGTGAGTGAGCCCTCACTTAAAAGTGAGGTGGGCCTCTAGTGAGTGGATAGATGGGGATTTGTATGAGCTTCTCCGCCTAAACCAAGGAGTGTGTTATAGTAATATCTTTTTGATCGGAGTTGGATGGATTAGGCTCTAATTTGAGCCGAACCACGTTATATCGTGTGTTCTTTGTAGATGTGATATTTGCTTCTTGTCTGCACTTATATTTGCTTCCGCTTTTGCACTAACTGTTATATTTAGTAAATTAAATTAAATTTAAATTACGTCTATTCACCCTCTTTTAGACGTCATACTTGATCCTACGTTACATACCGCATTAAGTCGAATGACATAACTTGGACGAAATACCCTTAATCTTAAAAATGCAAAATATACTTTTCTTAAATACGTGTTTGTAATTTTTCCCAAATTCTAATTAGAAGCTGAAACGAATCCCAGGTTGGGCGCTTGACGGAGAACCCGTAGCGGCCGATCAGAAGAAACGATTGGCGGCCTGATCTCCTTCAGTTTCCTATAAAAGCAAGAAGGACCGATCTCTCTCCTCCCTCCTCCCTCCTCCCTCCTTGGTGTCGCTCTTTCGAACCCATGGCGGTGGGGGTTCTCGCTCTTCAGGGTTCTTTCAACGAGCACATGGCGGGTTAGTGCACAATCATGTTTCGTTCCCCTCAACTCTCTTCTCCTTTCTCTTCCTTGACCTTGCTGAATCGCTTCTGGTTCTTCGATTGGAGACGTGGAGCAGCGCTGAGAAGGGTTGGCGTGATCGGGGTGGAAGTGAGGAAGCCGGATCAGCTGGAGGCGGTCGACGCCCTTATCATCCCTGGCGGCGAGAGCACCACCATGGCCAAGCTCGCTCATTACCACAACCTCGTCGGTTCCCATCATTTTCCCTATCATCCTTTGTCTGAGATCTTCTATTTTACTAAGAATTTTGTTCCGTTTTTGAATCAAGATGCTTTGTGAAAAGTTAATAGATTTTTTCATCTCTGTTGTTCGTCAAGATGCTTTGTTTAGGTTTTGAGGGTATGCGTTCATACTCCTTACAATGAACCCATAATCGCCACTTCATTTTTGTATCATTCACTGTCTAACCTTGAAAGGCGTTTGGAGGAAATCAACTAATATCTATAACCAGATGCCAAATTTGCACTGATAGATAACTGAATTATATATCTCCCATGGAGGGATTGTTTGAGGACGGCTTTGATGCTGGAAATATTGATTTTCATTTGTGATTAGTGATGTTTGCTTCAGAAACATGCTTGTCATCTTTATAATTCTTAAATATGATTGAAGTTCTCTTAGCATTTTGTGGTAAAAGTCCTCCAAGTAGGGGCCTTTGGACATATCTTTGCAATCACTTCATGTCATGTTAGAATGAAATTAAGTTTTCTTATAACTTAGTAGAAGTTATAAAGGGTATCATGTTTTCTCTAGTTCTTTTGAAGTTGAAGTTGTTGTCGTGAAAAAAATTAAGAACCATATATATATATATATATTCTTCTTTAAAGATATTTATTTTGTCGCATCTTAGTTGGCCTTCCACATATCAATTAGGAGTTCTTTGTTGGAATGTGTTTATTCTCACATCTTTAAGGCTAAGGCAATGTGTGATGTGGCATGCTAGATTGTTAATTAGCATGTTCACTAGCATGCCACATCACATAGGGTATTCTATTTCTTATTGTAAGTTTTCAGCTATCATTTAGACATATTGAATCAATTTATTTTGCAGTTTCCTGCGTTGCGAGAATTTGTTAATACAGGAAAGCCAGTATGGGGTACCTGTGCAGGATTAATTTTCCTGGCAAATGATGCTGTTGGTAAGTATATGATGCTGGCGAGCCACATTGACATCCTTGAAACTTTCAGTGCTTGTATTTGTTGCAAGAGATGGAGAAACACTTGAATTGAACGTGGTTGAACTTTTTCGTTTCAACATTTGGCGATTTTCAAACTTTCTGCTTTTGTCAAGTTTTAAAAGTTCTCAGTGTGTTCCGCCTCTTCTTTTTAGTGATGATTGTAGAAATACCCTTCTTCTTTCTTTTGTTTCTTTTCTCCTTTTCTAATCCTCTCTTCCTCTTTATTCTTTCTTTCCACCTGCCCTACTTCTATATCTCTTCTCTTTTTCTTCTCTTCTACCCATTCTCTCTCTCTCTCTCTCTCTCCCTTCCTTCCCTTCCCTCTCTCTTCCTATTCTATTATCTATTATTTCATTCTCTGTTAGTTGGGGCAACCCTCTGAATTACCTGATAGTCTAATGTCATGCATGCTAGAAAGAAACAAAGAATGTTGTTCTCCTATGAACGCCCCCTCTTTCTCTTTGTCTCTCTCTTCTACCTATTCTCTTCTCTTCTTCCTCTTGCACCTAAAATACATTTGCTGAGAGTCGAGGAGCTGAAGGTGGCTTGCCATCAATTTATCTGCAATGTTTGGCAAGTTAACATAAAGAACACTTACCTATAACAGAATATTATTGAGATCACTTTCATTTCAGGTCAAAAGATAGGTGGCCAAGAGCTTATTGGGGGATTGGACTGTATTGTTCACAGGAATTTCTTTGGTAGTCAGGTCAATTGCTTTGGCTAAAATAGTTCAACACTAGTCATGATTCTTGGTGAAACATGCCATTTGTCTCTCTTCTAGTCGTAAGAAGAATGAATTATTGTATTTTGCAGATTCAAAGCTTTGAAACCGAGCTTTCAGTTCCTAAGCTTGCAGAGCAAGAAGGAGGTCCTGATAAATGTCGTGGAGTGTTTATTCGTGCACCTGTCATTCTGAAAGCAGGACAAGATGTTGAAGTACTGGCAGATTATTCTGTTCCTCTGGAGAAGTTGAAAAGTATGGCATCTGATGCTGAAACTAAAGAGGTTACTGTTTCTCACTATTTTTTCCTCTTCCTTTTCCTATTTGAACTAAATGCAAATTTGCCTTTGCTTTTTTATCATATTTGTTGTGCTATATGTTATTCTGCTGTGTGTTTTTTCTTTGAAATGTGGTGTTATACATTATCAATATGGAGTATTTTTATAGATATCATTTTTCAAGTGTTTATAATTGAGTATCAGTGATGGTTAGACACTTGATCACTTCATCCCTAGAAACTATCATATAAAATCATGCTTTCTACGTATCCTACACTATTGTAGTATGATAGTTTAACAAAAATTTAGAACTGTATCTATATTGAATGAAACTATTAGGCATATTCAAGGCCATCACTTTTAGTCGTATAAACAAATCTCATTTTACTAGCATTCTTATTCACGGGTTATACTTATCTCAGTGTGTATAAAATATGCTTCGACTTATGGAAGCCTCTACATACGAAGTCAACAATTTGGGTACAATTGTCTGTCTCCCTAAATAATGGGCAGCAAAGAACAGTTAATAAGGGTGCAGTTCGCAACCCAGGAGGAAGTTGATACCCACATCTTCCTTAATGAGGAATAAAAGGTTGTTATAAGGACAAGATATAAGGGCATCAAGTTACAAGGGTGAGATATAGAGAAAATCGGAAACTAAAGTAGGAGTGGGCTACGCGGTTGGTGAGCATCTAATTAATGGGTAAAGTTTTCAGGAACCAAAAGAGAGCTGTGGAAGAAACACACGGAGATTTCTTAATAAGGATAGCAGGAATGTTAGAATTGCACTTTGCCATACTCTCGTGTAATTATATTTTATTATGTGCATGATACGAGAAACTTGAGGATTTACATATATTTTTTGATTTTGTTTTTTTGAAAAGTTAGAATTTATATATTATACACCCAAATCTCGCTAGTTGTAGAGCACACAACCCTAATATTTAAGTGTTCCGTTGCCCACACCTTTGTTAGTAACATTAGTTAAATTTAAATTGGATAAAACTTGGCCATCATTACACTTGACTTGAGTTAGAAATTGACATTCCCTACTGCTCTAGTAAGAACCTTGGTTCGATCAACTAGTCTTAGAACTAAGCCGAATGGAATGTGTATGCCTTAAAAGATAGTGGTTGATCTTTATCGATGTTGGATGACTCTTTTCTATAGATTTAGTTATCCCTTGAGGAAGGAGAATTAGAAGAAACTCTCTCTCCCTCCCCCGCCCCAATTTGTACAAATTTTCTTGTCAACATTTAATAGACGCAAAATACCTATTGTATATGTTATATATTCGTGTTCTTACCTTTGTATGAAACAACAAGATAATGCCCTAGTATTTACTTCACTACCTGAAAGCCTGAAATACTTCTATTACTGCCATTGATGTTGATGTTTTGTCTCCCAGGCTATGGCTGATTCCCAGGGGAAAGTCATAGTTGCGGTAAGGCAAGGAAACATTCTTGGAACTGCATTTCATCCTGAGCTGACTTCTGATATCCGTTGGTACAATCTCTGCTTGAATCTTCTTCCATAACTGTAAAACATTTGTGCTTCACTGTTGGGCTTGTTCACTCCCTAACAGCTGCTACTTGGCACTGTACAATCTCTGCTTGAATCTTCTTCCATAACTGTAAAACATTTGTGCTTCACTGTTGGGCTTGTTCACTCCCTAACAGCTGCTACTTGGCACTTGGCAGGCATAGTTATTTCCTGAAGATGAGGAAGGAGAGTGGTGAAAGAAGCCTGCAGTGCTTGGCCCAGTCAAACAAGAGTTACCATTTTCCTCTTGAAAAGCAGCCTTTAGACCTCCCAATTTTTGAGTAGCTACAGTAATGTTTGACATTTAATCATCTTATCATGCTTGGATTTCACAACACAAAAAAAAAATGGGATAAAATGCTTCTTTACAAAGTTAGCTTTTATTTGACATTTTTCTTCTCGAAGAAATCTATGATGGAAAAAAAAATTAGTTTGTTATAATAAAATTTATATAAAATATTAAATAGAATTATTATTATTTTATTATTGAGGATGAATGTTAGATGGAGTTTGGCTTTTCTTAGCCCATTGCCAAAGGCTGCCTTATAGGGTGAGTCGAAAATATTTACAAGAATAAATTACAAGGAGATCCCTTAAGTTTTGCTATTTTTTCAGCTAGATTCTTTGTTTTATTTTATTTTAAAAATAGTTCTCAAGGTCCATGATTTTTTTGACATAAGTTCTGTTAAAATTGTTGTTACCCTTATTACCCTCAAAGTTTCTTAATATCCTTCATAATCCCCCTTCCCTCCCCTAACACCATTTCTAACTCTCTTTCTCCTTGAAGCAATTGTTGAGTTTAACCTTCTATATAATGTGCCAATTGCATCTTTAGACATACATTTAGAAGTTCTTTTTAAGTTAATGTGATCATATACTTTAAGCATTTAAAGCCTAAGTTTATGATTGCTGAAACTAACAAGCTCTTAATTACAATTTTCCAAAACCCCATGCTTTAACACCTTTTACTAAATTTACAAATCTTAGGATATTCTTGGTCTCATATCATTTTAATTATGCTAAAGATTGAAATAATTTATTCATTATAAAAATTTAAAAAATAATATTAAATTAATTTTTATAATATCATATATAATTTTTAATATAAAAAAATTCATTTACATGACTTTTAATATATCAACCAATTTTATTTTACATTTTACATAATTTTTAATATGCAACATGCATTAGGCATGCAATTTGATTTGCAGCAAAACATGACATTTGCACGTAGCAACAACTGCAGCAGATAAAGCCAGCTATGATGAATTGGATTGTGAAAAACTTACTGCAGTTCGCCCCGGCACGAATTTGATGGAATTAAAGAATGCGTCGAAGAAGTTGGCCATAAACCGATTGAGAGTAATTGCCAAAGCCATCACAAAGACTGTGAAGCAGCTCCAGCTTGCCCTGAGCATCAACAAAGGATGCCTTGATACTTCCTTGAACTTCCTGTAAAATATGACCCTGAGTCTCCTGTCTTGCATTATAGAATGCAACTGAGTTGAAGCGGGGGAAGTTGCTCCGATGTTTCGTGTTTGTTTTCCTTCCATTTCATAGACTTGACTACCGTTTTCAGTCAAGATAGCGCGTTGATGAATTGCATCAGCGAGAGCCAGGCCGATGTATCGCCGGAACAACCATGCATCTTTTGAAATCATTGCTTCAGTTAAAGAGACAGTATCCTGTAAACGACCACAGCATCAATATTGTTACAAGGAAAGAGAATAGAGAACAAAACAAAACACAGCCTTCTCTGGTCTTGAGGAATTTGAGAAAACTTTTATCAAGCAGATCACGTCACAGTAAAAAAGAAACTGCAGATCGAGAGCAGATGCAAAATTGAGTGTAATGAGGTACAAGAAGATGAAACTAAACCGAAGAAACGTTTGGCGATAAACAGATGCAATTTAAGTAATGGATATTGTGTTTAGCTCCAAGGAAGCAAACGTGTTATCATGAATTTCTTGAATTGGAGATGCTGCAGCGCAAGGAAACTGGGCAACTGTAATTACCTAGGAAGGTTAATGGGAGCCAAATATTGTTGTTTAGCAAAAAAATTAGAATCTAGAAAATTGATAACTGCTGCATTTGGCGTTTAATTTTTCTGTTTGCGACAATCACCAAGCTCCTGCAATTGGAGTTTCTGGAAGTTTGCTTGCTGTTTGGAAGAAAAGCTACTACCAATTGATTTTCCAAATTAAATTTCATTCAAGTTGATCTAATTATATTAGATAATACTATTTAAATGAATAAATTTAATTAATTTAAATTAATTAGAATTATTTTATTTTGATAATTATCTAGAATTCTAAATTTTTTTATTTTAATTTATTTGTTTATAAATAAGCTGGAACTTGCACATATTGGAAGAACTTTTGATGATATTTGACCTTGAAAAAGAGGTCGATGTCCCAAAAAGGAAGGTTTGAGAACCCTAGGTTAAAATCCTAAAAACCCTAATTATTCACCATTTTTTTTCATTTTTCTCCATTATCTAAACTCTATCAGAGCGCGTTGTCTAGCATTAGCTTTGATATTAGAGCGCATTGTTCTGCATTAGCTTTGATATCAGAGTGCATTGTCTCGTACCAATTTTGGTATGAGAGCCAGTTCAACTAATGCCTTCATGTTGTCAAGTTCCACCTCCGCCTTTTCCATCACACCGTCATTCTACGTCGACCTCCGCATCTTTGAAACCACTAGGGCACTATTCCCAAAACTACCTCAACACAATTCCCACAAGCCCGCGACCCCAGTAGCCTGCACGAGACTCGCGGTCTGCACGAGATCCATGCGAGCCAACCCGCCTCACACCATTCCATGCTACTAGCTGCCCTCACACCAAACCACACCTCGCCGCCCTTGCTTGTGGAATCACCCCAGTTGCCAGCGCTCTCTCGCGTCGCCTCCTTGTGTTCTACATCTGTGCCTCACTTTGCATCTACAATGTGATCTCTTTGGCACTTCATTAGTCATATAGTACTAACTTATTGCGCAGTTTATATATTATTATGGATTTTTACAAGTCTAGTTGACTCTGTTTTAACCGTATTAGTTATGATTCCTCATATTCCTATTACTTATATGTACATCAACAAGATTCACAATATTGTAATAAAGAGCTCCCTAGTTTTGATATTAGAAGAAACTATAGAGATTCTATTACTTTAACATTATATTTAAATAATAGAATACCTCATGTGTTTGTTCATCTTATTATTATGGGGTAATTCCACTTAGGCCCCTGAGGTTTAGTTGACTTGTCACACAGGTTCACAATTTTGAAAACATGCCAGACAGGTCCCTAAAACTTACTGTATAGGTCATTTTGGTCCTTCTATGACGGTATCCGTTAAACGCTGTTAAAATTACAAAAATACCATTCTTTACCCTTCCATTTTCTGATCTCCGGC
>JAEMOT010003919.1:890-21945 GCA_019297695.1 Apostasia ramifera | reverse complement strand
CGTGCGTGGACGTTGGCGCGCGCACCGCCTGTGCGTGGATGCCGGCGACCGCGCGCTGCTGGCTGCAGCGAGGACCAAGGGTTCAATTGTAATTTTACATTAAATTTTTTTTATGATTTCTTAATTAAAATTTTGATTTAACGGAATGTTTAACCAAAAATATTTAATTGGACCTTATTGAAGCTTTTTATAAATATTAAGGATCACAATAACCTATACAGTAAGTTTTAGGAACCTGTCTAGCATGTTTTCAAAATTATGGACCTGCGTGGCAAGTCGAGTAAACCTCAGAGGCCTAAGTGGAATTGCTCCTATTATTATTATTATTAATGACAAAGATTCTCCCTCCAATTCCAAACAATCTTAATTAGCATAATCAAAATAAAATTTATCTAATTATTTTATAAATAATAATTTAAATCTTAATTAATAAAAAAACTATATAATTAACACCTCAAATATTAAAAAAATAATTTTCTAATTACTCCCTCCTTCACCTACCATTTTATGCATCTCACATTCTTTTTTACTAATTTTTATTTTATTTTTTATTTTTTAATATTTTGATTTTCATACTAGCCACCTTCTTTCTCCATTCACACTTTCACCCTCCTTTCTCCATTCAGACTATCACTTGACCATCATCTCCCTTCTATATAAACGTATTTTCATGGATCATTCAAGACAAATTTTCTCCATAAGCATTCCAATTTATAGATCAAGCACCGCTCTCCACTCAACTCTCTCGACTTTGATCATCCCATTTCACATTCTCTCTCAAGTGAATTCGTATAAATAAATAAGTGTCAACTAAAGACTAATGCCAGCTATCAAAGATAGGTAAGCTACGTCAGTTATCTCCTCCTTTATTTTTATTTTTTTTTAACTCTATACTTTTCCATATCTAGCTTCATTTCACCATGAATATCTATGAGTATTGACTTCACTTCGGAAAGTAGAAGAAAAAAATTTATATAAGTTTAGGGTATTATAAAATAAACTCTTAGACTTAAATAAAATTCCATGACACGAATTTGTGAGAAAAACAAACTTATACCTGGCGATCTTTGTGAGATAACTAGCTTATGAACACATGATTTTTGAATCCTTAAACTTATAATTCATATGAATTTTCTAATTTTATTAGAAAATTACATGTAAGTTTAAGGAGATTTCAAAGGCCCATCTCCTTGTTGATAAATAAACATAAAATCTAAAAACTATAAGGGTTTAACTCATAGTTGTTGATCCTCAAATTTCATCTGAGGTTAAATGCCTCAATTTATACGAAAATTGAGTATTTTCTCACCTTTTGAAAATTTCTCAATTTGGCCTATAAAAGGACTCTACAAATCTTGTAGAAAATATCTACTTTAAACACTACTAAATTGATCTTACTTTTACAAGAGCCTAAACTGCTGGGTTGGGGTCATTAAGGGTTGTATCAATAGTCATGATGAGAAATCTAATACCTCGAATAATGTGGCGAGTCCATCACATCTCACATTTACTTAGACAAGGAAATAGTTGTACTGCACATTAGTAGGCACCAAATTATACTTTAATAAACCTTACAGAAATAGTGACCAAATTTGATGGTTCCACTGTTACTTCAGTTGCAAACATGCAAATGTCATGTTATATGGATTCAAAATCCCCTTAAAAACGTATATGTATGCATTCGGAGAAAAAAGTTAAATTTTTAGAACCTGGAAAATCTGTAAGTGGTATCAAGAGCCTGGAAAGTAAACTAATGAAAACAGAGATATAACCGAGTACTATTCAGCATAGGTATTGAAACTAGTTCGAAACTTAAGACATGCATTGGGATTAAAACATACCGCAGCCATAAGCAATCTTCTAAGGACCGCACCATCCTTTGATAGCAGAAGCCTTAATATCAGGTGAACTACTTCAAAGGCATCCTGCTTATTTCGTTGACTTTTGGTGTTAGTATCTTTGCTCAACATTTGAATCCCCATAGACTCTTTTCTGTTTCAGCGTGTATGAATGATATTAACCTATAGCGTACTAGTATAACCCACAAGAGAGCATACCATTTTTGTTGACAATGTTTAATATGTACAACAACAACAGCAAAAAAATCATATTTTATGTGATTAAACAATTTATATTGACTGGAAAGAAACACTTATATGTGAGCTTAGGAATTAAAACTGAGAGGCTTAAATGAAGAAAGGACCCAGAATTATTTAGTGAAAACATCAGGGAGACTAAAAGTTTTACAAAATAACGACTAGGTATGCTTTGTCATATGGGTATAAATAATGGGCAAAGAAAGAAATCACTAGCAAAAAATTATGTTAATGAGATGAGAATGTCAAGACCAGTGATAACTAAAAATGATAATATTAAAAAGATTAAGTTAGAAACAATAAAAGAGTAGTATCGACTTAGATAGTATGAACATATCGTACAAAGAATACACTTAGTTGGTATGGACAATATAGCAAAAAAATAGGTGCACTATTAAATGTTCATAGATATAGAGTGATCAAAGAATTAAAAGAAAAAAGGGAGGCCAAAGTTAACTTTATTAAAAATTAAATGACTAGATGTGGATAGGCTAGCAAAAGCATCATATGTCGCATGAGACTAATTAATTAGCAGAAAAAGAATCATATACCGAATACAATAGAAAAAGAAAGGGAAGAAGACCATAATAAAGGAAAGAAGACTAGAACAAACAGAAGAAGACCAAAAGATGTATTTATTTATTCTCCAAAAACCGCTCATACAATGATAAGGGAACTATAAGGCCAAATAACTAGAGAAATGAAAGCGAATAAAATAAAAGAAATAAATACCAATAATCTTTAAGATAAAAAACTAACTTCCATAAATTGTGAATATTTATATTCAAATAAAGACAAATACTATATATTTATAATTAAACAAGCTATCATTACATTTTAAAAATAAATAATCATATTCTAATTTTGGATTAACTAGATCCAGATCATCATCCAAATTATCTTGATTTACATCATTCTCCTCTACTTCAAATAAACTTGACTACGTCACATACGCATATAAGAGCAATGTGACGGGATTTGGACACAAAGGTTGATATGTATCATATGTTGCCCTATTACCATTAAACCCATCTTTCATTGAAGGGCTTGAAATAGAGGCAAAACAAATTGCTCAAATGTGACATAGATAGCAAATCTTTGACAACTAACATAGAACTATTATTTAAATGACTAGATAATTAATATAATTTTGCATGTGTCCAAATTTGTGAAGGATGAGGAAGAATTCAAAGGCTCCAGAGAGAACAAATATTGCAAATGAATATTGAATTCGAGGATTTTGAGTAACTGGCCAAGCTACTAAAGTAGTGATAAATCTAAAAGTTTGTCAATTTAGAACTCCATTTCTTAACACTTCCTGACAGTGTCATGCAAAACCATGATATATTGACTCATTAAGTGTTATTCCTTCTGTAAAAGGGATTTCCTTTGCCTTGTCAATGATCTCCATCCTCGTATCTTACCAAGAAGCACTACAGATACCTAACCGGAATAAAGCCATGGATGCTAAAATGGTAGTTCTAGTATCTTAACACGTGGGACTTGGTATCTCTTTTTGCTGGTGCTCACCAAGCAGTATGTCGTTGGATCTTTGCTATGTAGCATGACCCTAATGGTTTTGTAGAACACTGTAAAGGTTTTACACAACTTAATTTTATCAATTGCTTTGAGACCTTTCCTATTGCTAGGCAAACCTTTCTTTGCCTCTTACTTTTAGTAGTTATTCAGAAAAGGACAATGTAACAAATGGATGTTAGCAATACATTTCTTTATGGAGATATTTCCAAAGCTATATATATGGAACAATCACTTTGTTGTCTTGCTTAAGAGAGTATAAGGTATACAAGTTTAGGAAAGCCATCCATAGGCTTAAACAAAGCTTACCATCCTAGTGTGATAAGTTTCATAAGATAGCTAACCAAGTTGGTCTTACAAGTAGTGTGAGGTCACTCCATCTTTACTAGAAACACATTATCTGGTTGTGTGAATCCTACTATTTATGCTGGCGGTATCTTACTACTTAGAAATAATCAAATATGCCTTGCTTGATATTAAGAAACCTTTGAAAACACAATTTGTTACCAAGGATCTCGATAGACCTAAATACTTAAAATAGAAATGACTTGTTGTAAATGGAGTGTTCTTCTTTCACAAATAAAATATGCTACATATTTACTTTAAGAAACTAGAATGTTAAGAGTGTGAGCACATTGATATGCCTATGGAAAATCAGTCCATTACTGAAGATGAACCTCTAGAAGATATCAAAGCATACATGCTTCTAATTAGTAAGTTGATTTATTTAATTAGCATTGGATATGATATGCCTTTCTTTAGTATTGTTAGGAAGTACAAGCTAAAAATCCTAAACAACATTATTGAGAAGCTGCCACAAGAATTCTCAAATATATTGAAAAGTCTCCCCAAAACATTGATGTTGTGGCTTATTCAATGCAATTATGTTGGATTAGTTGATACAAGAGATCCACATCTAGCTTTTGTATCCTCATAGATGGAAATCAACTGTAGAGGCTGAGTACCAAACCATGAATAAGCTAGCTTGTGAAATGGTGTTGATTAAATCACCACTTGGATTTGGATTTCAAGTTAATGGCCCGTAACAATGTATTATGGTATCAAGGTAGCAATTTGCACTGATAGCAATCTAAGGTTTCATGAGGGCTAAACTAAAATTGACTGTCACTTTCTCACGAATGATGTTGTGTAAAACCAAATAGTCACTCCACATGTTTTCTTTGAAAGGCAAAAAATAGATATTTTTATCAATTCTCTCAGTCCATCTCATTTCTCTAATTCATTGAAAAGTTGAAGTTAAATGACATCTATGCTCCAGCTTGAGAGGAAATACTAGGTAACAAGGGTTATCATAAATTTACATTGGATTAGATTAACATTATAGCCTTTCACATGACTTAAAGTACTGGATAGTGAGATTATATTAAGTTAATGAAAATTTATTTTGCATCTGTCAGATTGTTCTTCTGCAATGTTAGGGACCCATTAGCACCAGCACCACTATCGAAAAGAACGGTGCTGTAAAGGGCATGATATTAACCTCTTTCTAAGGAATACAAAAATGACCACTTTTGATTTTTTCACGAATATAATCAGACAAAAAGTGGGCAAGAATTGTGATAAAAGAAAAAAAAGGTAGTATTAGCACCTCTAGTTTGCATGGCTACTACTTCAGTAGTTTACATATTGAAAGGTGTAGTCCATGATTTTGTTATCTTGGATGTGAGAAAAATATTTGATCATGGCCGCGTTGCTCTTCTTTCTCATGCTCAGGTGGTGGTAGCTTTTTAGTATCTTCTTCCATCAATTTTCCTTGAAGACCAAACCAAAGTCTCAACCCATGCCACAATACTTAGATATGCTTTGCAAGGCTCATTGTGGGCCTAAAAAAGGCAAGGCCAAATTTAAGCTCTGTCAACCTTACTGGCGTGAGTTAATACTTGCAAATTCTTATTTGATTAACCCTAATATCTAACATTTCTACATAGTGAATCCAAAATAGACAAATTGAAGACATTGCATTAGGTGGCTGTTTATAAACTAAGATTGAAAGAAAGCAAGTCCATAAAAATTGGAAAGGATTGTGGAGTCTTTTTGAAACTAGTTAAACTAAATTATATTTATGATTAGCTTTATGCAAGAATATAAAATAATCCATGGGCCACAAACTATAAGCATAAAGCTTCTCTTACAAAAAAAAAATCAAACATGTAATCATATAGGCTTTGAGTTTGAATATCAGTGTCCCCCAATTATTTCTAGTATAAGAATATGCAAGAATATAAAATTATTCTGGACTAGAGATAGAGGTTTTGAGTTTGAGACCATAGTATCCCCCAATTATCTTTAACATAAAAAAAAAGAGTGATCTTTTTTAATATGTTTCTTGAACTTGCTTGGATTAACCTGTAATCAACTAAGATATTCCACAGTAATTCGTATAAATCAGCGAATATTGTGATTAGTATAATTTTAGAAACCTAACTAATCACCTCTTCATTTGCAATTATTTTTAAAAATAAAAATCCAAAAAAAATTTAGTTTATTTTCTATAGTAAAATCTAGGCATTAACATAATATTGATAGCATTAGGATCACTTTAAAACGACTCCTCGCACTATATCAATACATCTTTAAATATTTCACTATGAATGCACATTGACACGCTCTACTGTTATGTGGCAGACTTCATATTCATCTGGACTCACCACACATCTTGACTCCTTCAGGGCATGCTTCACCAACAATGGTGGTATTGCTACTCTTTTAATAGTCTTGCAGTCTTCCTCTCTTCTTCATCCACTGACGATGTTGGGATAAGTTGCTCATTGGTTAGTGGGCTGCTCAGCTTTCCACCTTATTGCAGGGGAGTTGCCAGATCCTCAATGAGGAATGTTGAATCACCGATGACTGCATTAATATGGGTGGCCACCATACCCTCTACAAATAATGGCCATTGTTGCCTTTGCTTTTGGAGAGGCCTTTTTATAGCATTAGATTGCAAGATTAAAGCAGGAGTATCTTCTTCCTAGAAGCTCTCTCTCGGAGTAATGTCATCCTCCTCCATTCGAAGTGACGCAGGTAAGTGGGCTATGGTTGATGATGACTTGGTCATGGAATCAGTATTCCTAAATGACGGCATGTTTTGAGGCCTTTGCTCCTTCCTTCTCCAATGCCTCCTTTACCATTTCCAGCAAAATTGCTAGACCTCCTCCTTCAACATCTTCGCTCTATGCACTCATTCTTACACTCATTCGCAGCAAAATTGGCGCGAGCTTCAAGTGTCAATGTTCCTAGCCAAAAATAGCTTCTCATCGCCGGCTAGTTGTCAACAGCGAAGGGGTACGTCCCCCTGCTTTCTGCTTTCCCACCTATTTTCCCGGCTTCACAGACCAACACTGGTCAACTCGAATTTTGATCCTAGTTCATCACTTAATCAGTGATAAGAACATAAAATTTTTATCCTAGGCCATAATCTACAATGCTGGTCAACTTGAAATAAGTTTGCACTGGAGGCCATATGGGAACATAAAATTGTTATCCTGGGCTAGAATCTACAAACCTAAGCATTTAAGCCAGTTTATAACTAGAGATTTAACAATTTTCCAAGATGTGAGAATACAAAATAAGCAGTAGCTTCTTTGGAAAAGACCAAGGCAAATCAGCAATAAGTTCTTTGACGTTGGCTAGACAAACCCTAGATATCAGCAACCATTCCCCAAGTTCATGGATTCCTCTTCTGATGTCCGGAAGATTACAATACTCAAGATTTTGATTCCCTGAGAACATAGTCCCAGAACTGTGGGAAAATTAACACGGCTATGAAACTAAGGTCGGCAAACAAAAATGCCATGAAAACTGAACAAATACCGAGCAAGAGCAAGCAGAATAATGTAACTTATTTCCCCTTCTATAAAGTTAAGTTAAAAAGAGACTGAAGATGGTCAAACGTTTATACAAATATATATATTGCATGTCCTGCACCCATTGTAGAGTTATCCAAAAGTTTTGCTTGCAGCAAACAAACCACCTGTGATATATTGTCAGATGAAGAAGATCCCATTTTTTACAGAATATATAAATTAAAATAGTTGCAGATAGCAAGTTCATCAACATACCTAACAGATCCTATTTTTAGGAATAACAGGACCTTCTTCCATTGGATTTCCATTCTTTTGTTAAAGACAACCTGTGTGATGAGACACATAAAAGTAACCATCATCAAGAAAGACTGTATCTTTATACAAAAAATGCAATGAGAGTCTCAATAAACTTAGTGCTGTAGATTAGACAACTTTCCACAGTAACTTGAACAAGATGACTAACAATAACGGTCCAACTTTGTGCATATGATCCGGCCAAAAAAGAAGAATTAGACATAATTTCTCCAAGCATATGTGCGGATCTAAAATGCTATATCATAGTACATAGCAATTAAGATAGCATAGTAAATAGCATATAAGATAGCAAAGAATGTGGCTTTGAAGAATTTATATAAAAACTAGACATTGAAGAAGGAGAAACATATATACAGGATTGTCAAGGCAAGAGATAAAAAAATTAAGGACTCGACTCAAGTACAATGCATTCAGAATGAAGATTAGAATGTACTTTCCAAGGAAGACAACATCCAATATAGATGGATGAGTTACTTTCAAAACCTTTTCAACGATGGTTATGAAAATACGATGATATTATTGAACTTAGCATTTAAAAGGAAATTAAAAGTTACTCTTACATCTGGAGTATTAAAAAAACTGAAGTTTAGGAGGCTTTAAAAACGATGAAGTGTAGAAAATAGTAGAACCGGGTGATATCCTAATAAATATTTAAAAATGTATGAAAGAGTTTCTTGGCTCACTAGTTGTTTAATATAATTTTAAAGACTAAAAAGAAGTCAAATAAATGGAGAAAAAATTATAAAAATAAATGCGATGTACAGAATTGTGCTAACTATAGAAAAGATAAATTGATAAGTCATACTTTAAAATTTTGGGAAGGGGCGATCGAGCGTAAATTACGTCATGATACTAGAGTATCACAGAATCAATTTGATATTATGCTAAGTACATCTACTATGGAAGCTTTTAATTTATTTGGATAAGAGAGACAAAGGAAGATATAGTTTTTATCAATTTAGAAAAAGCTTATGATAAAGGCTGAGGAAAGTACTCTGGAGAGTTTTAAAAAAGAAATGAGTTTATACTACTTATATTCAAGTAATTAAAGATATATATGAAGTAGTTACTATAGATGTTCAGACACAAAAGAGTTTGATTAATGATTTTACAGATGAATTACACCAATGCTCCACTTAAGTTCATATTCTTTCAATAGGTTTGGATATATAAGTCGTAGGGCAATAGAAGCTCTACTAAGGAGAGTTAAATTATTGAATCTTACTCATGTAAAAAGAGAAAAAGAAAGACAAAAAAAGGCATGACAAAAAAACTATAAGTAATGATCTTACATATTTATAGCTAAATGAAGATTTATTATTTAATAGAATACAATAGAAATAAAGGATTCATGTAGCCGACCCACCTAGTGGGATAAAAGCTTGGTATGTTGTTGTTGTTGGTTATGGAGATTCTTACTTTACAAATTCAAGATGGAATATTTTAGTATATGTTTTTTGCATATGACATATTCCTTATTGATAAAATTATAGATGGGGGCGCAAAAATGAAACTAAAATTATGAAGAAATATTTTAGAGTTTAAACATTTTCATTTTAGTAGATCAAAAACTAAATATATGCAGTATAAATCAAATCAAGAAAGAAGCACTTATATTAATAATATAACAATTAATAATTAAATTATCAAGAAAAGTGAACGATTTAAATACCTTAGATCAATCATACAAAATGATAGAGAAATGGATAGTGATATTATTAGTAGAATCTAAACAAAATAGATAAAGTGGAGAAATACTTTCGATGTGTTGTATGACAGAAAACTCACTTAGATTTAAAGGTAAATTTTATAAAACAGTAATAAGACTACTGATTATATATGATATTAAATACTGACTTATAAAGAAAAAATATATAAATAAAATAAATATTGTAGAAATAAGAATGCTAAAATGGATGAGCAAGCATACATGAAAGGATAAAATAAGAAATAAATATATCCATAAGAAAGTTGGAGTAACATGAATTGAGGATAAACAGAGAAAGAGTAGGCTTTAGATGACTTGAACATATAAATCGTAAGTCGATTGAAGCTTTAATATGGAAAGTTGGTATATTGAACTTTGCGCATGTAAAAAGAGAAAAAAATCAAAAACATACGATAAAAAATTATAAGAAATAATGTTCTACACTTGGAGCTAAATAAAAATTTGCTAATTAATAGAGAGTAACAAAAACAATGAAATTATGTAGCAGGCCTCACATAGTGGGATAAAGGCTTGGTTGTTGTTGTTGTCCTTGCCAATGAAGTGATGATGTAAAATATAGTCGAATCATTCTAAAAGAAGGGGTAAATTGCCTTTGAGCCCCAAGGTTGGAAGGACATTGCAAATTGGTTATAATTTTTTTAAAACTTCAATTTGAGTCCTTGAGGTTATAAAAGTGCTATAATTTTGATCCCTCTTTTACAAACTTACTACTTTTACTGATTTTTCTTGATAAAAATGTGAAATTTGAATATTTTTTAACCACTTTAAATAATTTATATATTTTAAAAGACTATTACATCTCTCTATTCTCATTTTTCTTTAAAAATTTAACAAAAATTTAGAATTTAATTTCTCTTATCACTTACTCTTTCAACTAAAAATTATTATTTTTTTAATATTTCAAAATTATACTCTAAAAAAGCCTTAAATTTAATAGATGAGAATAATCTTATAGTATATTATTAAAAAAATACAAATTATGTCTTAATTTGGAACAAAACTGCAAAATTTTTACAATCTTAAAGACCCAAATCAAAGTTTTAAAAAGTTAAAACCAATGTGAAACTCCCTTCTGACGACAAAGGTCTAGATATAATTTCCCCCAAAAAAGTTGAATCAAGGTAAAATTGATGCTATTCAAAATCGATAGGAATACAATGCATTTAGTCTTAACGTTACAGATTACAACAGGGATGCTAACGTCACTCGAAAATCAAGTATTGATTAAAAGTTGAATAAAATTTTGGATCGAATTGAGATTGACTCAATCCAATCGAGTAGACCAACAATCCAATTTTATGGCTCCATATTTTGATCAATTCAGTCTCAAGTTGGGATAGGATTAAATGAGCCTACTTGAGATCGAATAGATTGAATAATAATAATAACAATCTTTATCAAAATAATAATAATATTCTAATATATACAAATATATATAAATGATTTCATGTTAGTTTCTGTGTGATAACCTAGTCTATGCTACCTAAGAATTTTCATTTGTGAATCCTGTTTAATCCAGAATATTAATTTTTTTTTTGTTTTTATTTATAGCCGTAGGATGGATGCCTTAGATTTAAAATGAATGACTGAACAAACCCATGATGCCTAAGTTTTTGCCTTTAAGATAAAAAATAAATTGAAAGTCAGATCAATTTTGGCTCAAACTAAGTTTGCATTTATGATCAACAAGCTAGACCTTGCTTGGATTGTGGTTGGGTTGCATTATTCTCCTTAGCTAAATCTTGATTTAAATCGAGACCAAATTGAAAACTTTTAATTTAATCTTGAGCCAATGTCAAATATACTCGAGATTAGCTTATCAACAACCTTAGATTATAGTTGCTTGTAATTTTTCTTATACATATTTCACCATCAGAGATAAAATATTATATATATTATACTAAAATCTTACAAAATTATATATTTGACACCATTTTTTGATAAAATCTCACTAATTTCCAAATTCTGATCCCTAAAACTGTAATTTATAATCCAAAACATTAATTATTATACCCTAAATTACTTTAATACCAAAAATTAAACTCTAATTTCTAAGCTTTAAACTTTAATATTATACTTTAAAGACCGTTTATTTCATAAATTAGCTATAAATAAAATCTACTTTAAACTCAATTTAGTGGAATGAATGCCTATATTATGGATTTGTAAATCATACACAATATAGAGTAGTATTCATGAAAATATATCAGTAATTTAATTTATAATAATTTTCAAAAATACTATGTGAAATATGTAGTTTAGTAAGATTTTAGTGTGATATATATAATATCTTATCTTTGACAGTGAAACAAATAATTTTTTGTAATTAAGATATCCTCCATGTAAATGTCTCTTAATTGTTTATCTTAAAAAATAAGAGAAATCGGGTAGCATTTACCTAGACCCAATTTCAGTAACAAACTTTGAGGGATTTTCTGCCTACAGAGTCTTGGTTGTTCTTATCTTAGCATACAGATTAATGAAGTAGAAAACTAGAAAAAATCATTGGTCTTCTCCTCAAGAATTCATGATGGTATTAGACCAATTATGATTCAGTCTTTTTCCTCCTTCAAAACTCCCTACCTATAACATATAAAATGCAGAATGGCTACGGGAAAGAAGAGTGAGTCCTCCAAGGACTCGATCCATGATTGATGAGAGAGCTGAAGAAATCTGGCTTCTGCAGATGAGGGAATAATACTGGAGGAACCCCATTCTGCAAGAAAAAAATGGTCTTGAGAAAAACGTTTCAGCGGTCACAAATGAGTTTACTAAAACCACCTTAGGACTAAGCAAGAAAATTAATTTCCCAACTGTTCTAAGTGTAAAGAGGAAGAATTAAGAGTCCATAGTTTGCCAACTTAGAAACATCAGACATGTCTGGAGATGCTACAATTTGAATAACTATAGCCCATGTAGTTGGGAAATTCACTGTCCTAAATGGATCTCTCTCAAAATAACAGCCATAGGACGTAGTTGTTAAGTTTGTGCTTGTGGCTCTTAATTTGGATTGCAACTTGTTATCTATAAGTGAACTCACACAAGATAAAATTGTGCTACTACATTCTTGAACAATACTGATGAATTTCAGGACTTTGATTCTGGAGATGTGTTCAGGACTCAACTTCCTCAAATATAATGATCATCCTGAAGGGCAACCTCAAAAGGCAATGTGTTCGAGTTTCTAAAAGCAATGTGTGGAAGACCATTATCTTTTATTTGTTAATTCTGACAATGAAAGTATTGTTATGTTGTCACACCACTGATTAGATCATCATAGTTCCTCGTATCTCAAAAAACCTTTTCTTTCCATGTTCAATAATAAAAGTTCTTGTATTTCAAAGTCCAACATATGTTCACACTTATTGTCCAATCCAACCTTACAAAAACCTCACCATTATCTATGATTCACAACCATAATTGGGGACCATCTAGGGTCAATAATGTTAATGACAATTAATGGTTTGTGCCATTTGTTCATGATCACTCTAAAACTACATGGATATTTCTCGTAAGGGAAATATCAGAAGCAGCCCAACATCTAAAAAATTTCAATAACAAGATTCAGGCAAAGTTTCAAACAGAGATACAAATATAGAAAAGTGACAATGTTAGAAAAAACTTCCAATGTGTTCCTGTGATTTTCTAGAGAGAAGCTGTATTCAGTCAACCTAAATTTCAAAACTCTACATCAAGTTCTCAAAACATACACCAATATTCGGATTGTCCCCACCATACTCCATCAAGTGTTTGGTTGTTCAGCATTTATGTTCAGTAAACATTTTGAAGCAAAATTCATTCCTGGTTTGTCCCTTGTTTAATTTATTTGTTATTTGTTTATATACATTTTTTAAAGTTGGATGCATGTGTTTAAGCATTTTATAAAACTAAACTTTACAGGTTCATTATGCAAAAAGACAAATATAGTTTAAAAAAATTGGCCAAGCAAATGAACCATTAACCACTTATCCAGTTAACTCATATACCAGGTTTTGTTTATTTTTTCAACATGAAGAAACTATTGATCTGATTTCTGGTTAGGTTTTTACATTATGGACTGATTAATTGGTCATTATCACCCCTAACGAAAGCATGATTCAAGAAGTTTAGTGACACTATAAGGAAGCTCAACTACGATCAGGAGCAATTAAATAGATCTTCTTCATCAAACATGCAATGTAAGGCACTAAAACCATCCTCCTTTTGTATGTTGATGATATTATCATAATAGGTTTTGACAACTTTAAATTGTAACCTAAAAACGAGACTAAGCTCAGAGTTCGTGATTAAAGATCATGTCTCAAATGTTTTTGAGGATGGAGATTGCTGGAAGCAAAAAAGGGTACCTTCATTTCTCAAACTACACACTAGATTTGCTAATAAAGACCAATGGACTAGCAAATTAGGAAGTGAACCAAATGTCATGCCCCTTGAAATAAATTGGAGAAATAACCCATAGAAAAGGAAGTACTGATAGAAAAGGAAGCTACCAGAGGGTAGCGAGTTAACTCATATTTATCTTTAACTAGGCCTGATACTGCTTTTTTCGTGAGTGCCGTAAGCCAATAGATGCACTTTCTTACCCAACAACATTTGGATTTTCTGAATCAAATCTTGAGGTATTTGAAGGTCTCCTGGCAAAGGTCTACTGTTCATAGAATGTGAAAAGAGGGACATGATGTGGATTGGGCTGGTTCTGAAGATGACACGTTGTACCTATGGATACTATAACTAGGTTTTGGCAACATAGTGGCATGAAGGGTTCAGAAGCGATAGATATAGTTGCTCGTAGCAGTGCAAAAGATGAATTCATAGCTCTTGCACTTGATATTCATGAATTGATTACCTGGAGACTTGAGGATTTCAAATTCTACTCCAATGAACCTATACAATGGTAGCAAGTTTGCTATAAGTATAGCTCATAACCAAATCCATCATGACAAAACAAAACACCGTCGAAATCAACAGATACTTCATCTATGAAAATGTAGGAGCAAACCAGATTAGTCTTCATATGTGGCAACCTCTAAATAAGAGGTTCAGATCCTCACAAAGAACATGCCCAAATCATGGTTCAAGATGCTAATTGAAGAGTTGGGAATAATAGATATCTATTCAACAACTTAAAAGGGAGAGCAGGAAATCAAGGGTAAGAACACTAAAGTGCTCTATTGTCATTATTTTGTTGTAATTGTTATTTTTTGTTACATGTTTTACTCGTAAACCATTTAAAGGAATTGTCCAATATTTAATTAAAGGACTTCCAAATCGGTGCTAACTTCTATTTTTTCTTCTTTATTTTCTATCAACGAGATTACTACATATAGACAATTTGCCAAAGAAACAAAATTATTTGACTATTCTTTTTGAATGAGGCCCAATGTCATGTACAATGAATGATATGTATCTCATATTTTATGAACCACAGGTACAATACAAAAATATAAATACAATACGATACAGATAAAGTGATATAGAGAAATAAAAAAAAAATACAGATACATCATAATATGATAGTTATACACATGAATATATACAGTGTTGTATTTTTATTTTAAAATGTAACTCATATGATAAATTAAAATAATTTATAAATCTTAATAACATGAATTTGAAAAATATCATTTGAGTTTTCGTAAAATTAGAATTTGATATTCTCAAACATTCTCGGTGCTAAAAAATTTAACTTTAAAAAGTAAAAAATATCCTTCAATAACTATTAAATTTAAAAAAAAAAAATTAAATTTAAAATAATGTTATAATGTGATTATATTTGTATGATTGCTTCCTAACTTATCACACAATATCTAGGTGAGATGAAAGTTTAAATATATGTTAAACATTAGCTTCAATTTCAATCTAAATTCAATCTAACTCAATTAGCTTGATGCAAATGGGATACACAAACAACCAACCACAACCAAGCTTTTATCGTATGAGGTGAGGTTAGCTACATGAATTCTTTGTTTTCATTGTACTTTATCAATTAACAAATTCTCATTTAATTTTAAATGCATATTATCATTTCTTATATTTTTTTCATATATTTTCTGATCTTCCTCTTCTTTTTATATGGGAAGTGTCAAACAACCCAACCTTTTCTACTAGAGCTTCAATTGGCCTATGATTTATACGTTCAAACCATTTAAGCCAACTCATTTTGAATTTATTCTTAATTGATACTATTCCAACTTTTTCACGTCTACTTATTTTGCATTTTACCTTATTGTGTATACTCACTCATCCATCTTGATATCTTTATTTCTTCAATAATATATGGTACTTAGTCTACAAAAGAAAAATATGCAAATAAAAAAATATAATATAACATAACCCAACTTTTTCTACCAGAGCATCAATCAGACTACAATTTATATGTCCAAACTTTTTAAACTAACTCTCCATTAGTTTATTCTCAATTAATCTACTCCAACAATCTCACGGATATACTCATTTTTTATTTTATTTCTTTGTGTATGCTTATTCATCTATCTTAACATTCTCATTTCTGCAACATATATTTTATTTGTATATCTCCTTTTTGTAAATTAATATTAAGATATCAAAAAATCAGTTTAGTTTTATGCCAGGTAGATTTACTATAGAAGCTATTTATTTATTGAAAAATTTAATGGAGAAGTTTAAGGAGAAAGAAAAATCTATATTTTTATTGATTTGGAAAAAACTTATGATAAAGTCTCAAGAGAAGTACTTTGTAGAGTTTTAGAAAAAAAGAGATTTGTACTGCTTATATTCAAGTTATTAAAGACATGTATAAAAGAGCTGTTACCTGTGTTCGGATACAAGGAAGTTGACTAAAGATTTTCTATTACAATTGGATTACACTAAGGCTCGGCTTTAAATCTGTATCTTTTTCTTTGATTATGAAAGTCCTGACTGGACAAATCTAAGATGAGGTGACTTGTATGTTCTTAGTAGATGATATTATTCTTATTGAGAAAACTAAAGAGAGAGCTAAAGCGAAACTCGATCTTTAGAAGAATGCTCTAGAATCTAAAGGTTTTATTTCAGTAGATTAAAAATTAAATATATAGAGTGCACATTTAGTCAAAAAAGAAATACTTATATTGAAGATGTGATAATTGGTGATCAAATTATCAAGAAGAGTAAGTCTTTAGATACCTTAGATCAATCATTTAAAATAATAGTGAAATAGATAGTAACGTTATTAGCAGGATTCAAGCAAGATGGGTAAAATGGAGAAATGCTTCTGGTGTGTTGTGCGATAGAAAAATTTCATCCAAACTTAAGAGTAAAATTTATAAAACTGTAGTAAAACCAACGATAATATATGGTGCTGAATGCTGGGCTACAAAAAGAAAACATAAAAATAAAATAAATATTGCAGAAATGAGGATTCTAAGACGGATGTGTGAATATACATAAAAGGATAGAATGAGAAATTAGTATATCTGAAAAAAAATTAGTCTTGCAATAATTAAAAATAAACTTAGAGAAAGTTAGCTTAGATGGTTTGAATATATAGATCATAGACCGATTGAAGCTACAGTTAGAAAAATCGAACTATTAGATTTTGCCCATATACAAAGAAAAAGGGAGATTAAAGAACACATGACAAGAAACTATAAGAAATGATCTTAGTTACTTAGACTTAAATAAAAATTTAGTAACTGATAGAGCACAATATAAATAAAGTGTTCATGTAATCGATCATACCTAGTGGGATTAAGCCTTGGATGTTGTTGTTGTTGTCTCCTCTTTGTAGATTAGCATTTAGCACCATATATTATCGCTAGTCTTATAACTATTTTATAAAATTTACCCTTAAGTGAGTGAAATTATTTTATCACACTAGACGTATTTCTTTATTTTATCTATCTCGCATGGATACTATTAATGACATTACTATTTATCTGATAGTCATTTTGTGTGATTAGTCTAAGGTATCTAATTTTTTTAATAATTTAATTACCAATTGTCATATCACCAATACAAGTGCTTCTTTCTTAACTTATGTCTGGTTTGGTTGGAAGATTGATTTTTAGACAAAAAAAATATTTTATTTTATTGGTTTAAGAAAAAAAATTATTTTAATATTAGAAAGTTTGTAACAAGTGAAATAAAGTTAATTCTAATATTAAAATTTGTATTAATGTGAAATAAAATTGATTTTTAACATTGAAATTTATATTGAACCTCAAAAAAACGTAAAACAAATAAGGCCAAATATGCATTTCATATAATCAATTTTTAATCTAGTAATACGAAAGTTTTATACCCTAAAGTATTTTTATATAACCCAGTTTTTCCTTAGCCTCATCTGTAGTTTTATCAATAACTAAAATATCATTTACGAAAAACATACACAAAGACATCTCATCATAAGTGTATTCAATCAAGATCTCTACAGTTAATCTAAAGAAATATGAAGTTAAAGCCAAGCCTTGGTGTAATTTAATTGTAAAAAAAAAATCACAAGTCAAACCTTTTTTTATCTAAACATAAGCAGTAGCTCCTTTATACATATCTTTAGGCCTTATTTGGTTAGGGGCTAAAAAAAGTTCAAACTCTTCCAAAAATACTTCTATTAATATTTTATATTTATTTTACATTATATATAAAGTATTTAAAATTAATTTTATTTTACATCCTACACAAATCTTAATTTTACAAATTAACCTTATTTCACATCCGACACATACTCTAATAAAAAAAATCAATTTTATTTCACATTCAACACAAATCTCAATAATGAAATAACTTTATTTTACATCATAACATTAAAATATATTTGTTCACTTCTCTTTTTATCTTTAAAAAATTCAAATATTCTCAAAATATACTCTAACCAAACGAGGCTATAACTTAAATATAAGCAGTACAAAACCCTTTCCTTTTTAAAATTATCTAAAGCAATTTACTTAAGACTTCATCATAAATTTTTTCTAAATCAATAAAAACTAAATGTAAATATTCCTGTCTCCCTGAATTTTTCCATTAAACTCATAAATAAATGAATAGCTTTCTGTTATACCCAGCATAAAATTAAACTGATTTTGTGATAGCTTAATATGACGACGTAATGTATACGCAATTACCCTCTCCTATAGTCTTAAAGTATGACTTATTAATTTAATTCTACTATAATTGACACAATCCTGTACATTACTTTTAATTTTGTAAATTGGTACCAATATACTTTTTCTCTATTTGTTCGACATTTTCTTAGTTTTCAAAATCAAACTAAATAATCTAGTGAGCCAAAAAACTCTATCTCTATTATAGTTTTAAATATTTTTAAGATATCGTCTGCTTTTACTACTTTTCTACTCTTCATCGTCTATAAAATTTCACAAACTTCAGCTTTACTGATATGCTAGATGTAAGAGAAAATTTTATTTATTTTTGAATGCTGAGTTCAATAAGATTAATCGTATTGTCACAACCTTCATTGAAAAGCTTTAGAAAGTAACATATTCATCTATAGTGAATATCTTCTTTCTTGAAAAGAACTTTTAATCTTAATGCTTAATGCATTTTACTAAAATCAAGTCTTTAATTTTTCTATATGTTGCTTTAGCAATCCTATATATACATGTTTTTCACCTTATCTAGTGTCAAGATTTTTATATTAATCCTTAAAAATTATATTCTTTGCATTAGAAACTACTTTCTTGGTCTTTCGTCGAGCCACTTTATATTTCTCTCAATTCTCTTTGCCTTTCCATTTAAACCAATTTCTATAACAAGATTTCTTATTAATCATTTTTCGTACATTTTCTTTCCAATACGATGCATCTTCATAATTTTGAGCTTTTCTTTTTGATTCTCCCAACACATCCATCTACACGTTACGGATATAGTTAGTAACTGTGAATCACATAAAATTAATTTCCCTCTATCCCACTGCCTAAATTCCATAACTTTTTAAAAAATACATCTATTCTCATTTTTTAAATACCACCATCGAGTCAGAGTGCATTATTTTTGCTTGTAATTCCTTCTCCAACTCTTTATCTTAAAATTTAAGATAATTAATCGATATTGGATAGTCAAATATTCACTTTATAAGAAAAAAAAAACTCTAAAATAATTTTACCTTCCTCATTAGTTTTTCCAAAACCATACCGACCATGAAAGTTGTTAAATTTCTCAATAACACTTCTAGCATATCCGTTTAGATTTCCTTTAATAAACCTCTTTTCTTTTGAAGTATCCATTGTATTAACTCCTCCAAACACTCCAAAACTCTTTTTTTTTATACTTACTTTCAAATTTACTTGGGGGCATACAAAATTACAATATTAATAGTTGTTGCATTAATTACAACCTTTAAAGCTATAATTCTATCATTATTTCTCTAGACTTTAACTACATATCGTTCAAACTTTTATCTACAATTACATCCACTCCATTCCTTGTTTTATCTTTCTTAGAGTACCAAAGTTTTAAACCTAAGCTATAAATTTCTTTTATTTTTTCTGCCATCTATTTTGTTTCTTGAAGGCAATGAATCATAATATCTACCAATTCTATTAACATGCTTGTCAGGGTACCTATATTCCAAATTGCTAGTCTAATTCTAGTGACTTATGTTCTAGTATTTTGGACTAATTTCTTTATCCGCATTCGTCTATGATGCGAAAACTTTTGCTCACTTATCGCTATATTTGGGCGCCGATGTAGCGGCTTTTACACATTTCTCAATATATTGAAGTAACACTACGTCGCTTCGAGGGAACGCCCTGACTTTAGCGCAATTTCATAAAAAATTCATGTCATTTTTATTTGACACGTTTTACGCTATCTATTAACTGCTTGACATAATATTCGACGTTTCTCATCCAAAACTTAGGACCCGGTAACTATGTGTTGTTGCCATTATAAGACCTAGAAAAAGAATCAATTAAAGTAGATGTAATAACTTACGAATATCAAATTTCTCTTTGCTGCTAGAACTCTGCATGTGTGAAGCTCTATGCTTCCTACTTGCTAGAACACAATGTCGCTATTGTTGGAGAAAAGAGAAGAAGAAGATTGCTAGAAAAGATTTTTGATATTTTTCTCTATATTTTCATCTTTTTAACTTACATAAAACCATACATTATATAGAGGCTGAAACACATAAGAAATATGAAAAGGGGGGCACATGTTTGGTGTAGCTATCATGGAATATGACAGATTTTCAAAACAATAGTTGTCATACATTTTTTTACTATTCAAATCTGAAATTTTTTGACTGAAAAAAGTCAACAAAATTGGCTGATTTGTTGACTTCACTAACTCTGACTTGTTGACTTTACTAACTCACAAATTACTTTTCACAAATTCCCCTCTTAATTTGTGAGTTTGAGTTGCTCTTTGTGCTTCTTGAATTTTTCAGCTGTAACAGCTTTGGTGAGCATGTCTGCTGGCTGCTCAAGAGTGCTCAGAAATTCCAGTTGAATTTCACCCTTTTGAACTAGTTCTCTGATAAAATGAAGTCTTAACTCTATGTGCTTGGTTCTGGCATGAAAGACTGGATTTTTAGACATAGCTATTGCTGACATATTGTCGCAATAGATCACTGTAGG
>JAEMOT010003918.1:170225-216869 GCA_019297695.1 Apostasia ramifera | reverse complement strand
CTCTCAACCATCCACTTTCACATCTGATCCGGCATCTATGTTCACTCCAAGGTTTGCCCAATTTATTGAGGATGCCTTTCAGGAGCTGGGTCACCATATTCAGGAGCAAGATCTTAAAATTCTCTCCTTACAGGCTCAGATTGAGAGACTTACGCGTGTAGCCTCTCAACTCACTGACTTGGTTTGCCATAATGGAACCACTCTTGAGATCCTTGATCTCAAAATTGACTCTATTATGGGCCATTTGTTTCCCAGCAAGAAATGATATTGGTTGAGGTGGGTTTGTTTAACTTACTGTTGTATTGAATATATAACATTATTGAAAACTTATTTTCTGTTTTTCTTCCATTTGGCCATCTTTTTTATGATGCCAAAGGGGGAGAAATGTAGTTTGTTGCTATGCTTTTTATGGACAGATTATATGCTGCTATGCTATGCTTTTATGGATAATTTACATTTTACATGATTGTTTGTTATGTGTATTATCTCTTCAGCTATGTATAAAATAGAATGCATTGATTGAGGGGGAGCTTTACTCATGCTTAGTCTATTAAAAAATCCCTCTTTCTTGCTTTGTTAATTTTATCTCCTACTAAGGGGGAGTTATCACTGCATTATCTGTTTAAATTGCCTTAGCCTTCTAAATTAATTGTCATCATCAAAAAGGGGGAGATTGTTGAACCCTTTGATTTTGATGACAACAATTAATTTAGTTGTTAAAGACTAATCCTCTTGTTTAGTGTGTTAACAGGTTATATTATCTCATATGAGGATTGAGTTCAAATTAAAGTCCAAAGAAAAGATGGATCTCACTGGAATTTTTATTATTTTCTTTTCTAGGACCATTATGTAAGCATGTGCATATTTGCCAAGGTTTTTACTCAAGTTTTTCCTTTTGGTTTTCTAGTTAAGAAAACCTTATTCTCTTTTGTATTTATCATGTTTGGTTGTTTAAGCAAAAATCTCTTCAACGTATTCATGTTAAGTAATTTGAATTAAGAGTGTAGCTCACTCAATCTATTGAATTGAGTTTGAAGCTTAACTCAAGGTTTAAATACTTATCACATTTTAGGATAAGAGTTGGTTTAGCTTAAAACAATCTCATGCCTATGATAGATCACTACATGGTCATTAATTGTTCCTCTATTTTGGAATATGGCAACATATAACCTATTGGTTAATACCCATGTATTTTCCAAAAGGTTGCATGGCCACATCAATCCAAATCAAGAGCCATCATTCCTTCTCTTTGTAACTTGGGTTTTGTTTAAACTCATGAATTCTTGGCTTGTGTTTTGATTTCTTGCAGCCTACCGTTTCTTCTTGAAAGCCTAATTTGCTATGATGGCCACCATGTAAAATATTGAGGCATGCTTCCACTAATCATTTTTTATTCTTAATCCACTTGTCTTTGTCCCCTTCATGTTGGTTTAAAGCTATAAGCCTACAATCACTAAAGGACAAAAGTGGGCTGTTTTCTTCTCTCTCCTTCCAACGGAAATGTTTTCTGCATTCTTAAGCCCATGCTGTTTTTTCTCCAATCTGATTTTCTCCAACACTGTTTTTTGTTTTCTGCATTCTGTTTTTGGAGAACAACAACTCACCTTCTTCTCTCAAGCTCACATCCGATTTTTGATCTCCCTAAGCCATTCTTGCAAAACATTTTGAAGGAGACTTTAAAGAAGGAGATTGTGGTGTTTCTCAAGTGGAAAGAAGCTGAAATTTTTGGTTCTAATTTTGTTTCCTGCTTCTCAAAATTCATATTGCTGCGTTTTGGTTTTTGGTTTGAAGTGAATCTTGCTTCCTGAAGTTATTACTCATTAAGATTCCTCAAACTTCTGTTTTACCTCTTGTTCTTCCTGTTGAAGGCTTACATTGGGTGATATTTCTTAAATCATTTTGCTCACTGTTTTATGCTAGCCTTTTCGGATTTATTCGAGTTGACCCTTGGCTTATTTGCATATGCATAGAGTGCCTCATTGTAATATTGATTCTTGTATATGCATTGAATTGTAAGCTAGCTAGTCTAGCAAAACCTTTACTTCCTTTCTGTTTTCCTAGTGGAGGTGTGTAGGTTTGCTCAGCTTTGGTTCCTGTAAAAAGTTGTAGGATTGAAGGTTTGCTTGGCTTTGGTTCCTTGAAAAAGCCATAGGGTTGTATTGGGTTTGTTCGGCTTTTGTTCCCGTAAAAAGCCGGGGTTTTTAGTGAAATTCCCATTCGAGGTGCGTGGGGAGCGGACTAGGCGGAAGGCCGAACCACTATAAATCTTTTGTGCCTATTGTGTGATATATTTCTACTGCTTACCTTTATTCAATTGTTGAATACGTTATTTCTGCACTGTGTTCTATTTTGCAAATTGACCTCATTTCTGCACTGAGTCCTATTTTATAAATTGACCTAATTTCTGCACTGAGTTCTATTTTGCAAATTGATCTCACTTTCTGGTGGTACTTTCTATTCTAATTTTTGTGTTGTCTGATTTGCTAAATCAACCTCTCTGCATTGTTTGAATTATCTATTAGTTTAATTGCCTAAATTTAAATTCATAAATTTTATTATTCCCAATTCACCCCCCTCTTGGGAAGCCTTTGGGCCAACAGCATCAATACTTGTTTTGAAGTATAGTTTTTTGTGGAGTTCTAGGTTTGGATAAGGTATGCTTGCAGGCATGCTTGGAGCTGCTTTTTATATGATTTGATAATGCATATTGTTTCTATTGAGTTCCACTATGCGGCACCTTATCAGATGTTGGGAAGGGCTTAGTGACTTGGCTCATGATTGGGACACCAGGTAGGTGCTTAGCAGAATCCCTCAATAGGGTTATGACATAGCTCTAATGCTCATGAAGCAACTTCTAGGTATGAAGGCTTGACTGAGAACTACCTCTCGTAAATGGCTCCACAAGACTATAGTAGCAGGGAATCCAAGCAGACCTTTGACTACACTCATGACCATTGAACTTGAGTAGGTCCCTGATGATCCTAACCTCCTATTACCCTGGCACATGTGGGGTTTAGATCTCATGTTTTGTGGGATTAATAGACTGAGAAACTCTGAGGTTTTTGGATATTTGAAGCGTCCATTCATCATGAACATGTCAATTGGCTCAACTTGATATTAATTGTCCTGGGCACATTAATAATACCCAATTTCCTACAGATTATTACCAAGTGAGCTTATGGAAAGCTTTAACCAATCTAAACAACAAAAAGAAGCATAAATCATTCCAGAAAACTGCTCTTGGCAGACGTAGAATTTGATCTTTCATGTATGGTTATTTGTTTCTTTTGACAAATACTCAAAACTGTAGTCTTATCCTAAGTGCTCATGTTCATTAGAATCTCTCTTCATACAAGATGTTTTATATATTTTAATTTTATTTATTCCAGCATGTTCTTTCTTGAATTCAGTATTGATTTCTCCCATGATATATGCTTGCAAATCAATGCTAATAGATATTAGACACATGAAATGGAAATATAATGAGCTTCACCCCAAATCAAGGCTAGATTCTCAGGCAGTAAAAGATAGAAAATTTACTATAATGAATAAATTTTTTCTTATATTAGGATAGGGCGGAGAGGAATATATAACTCAAAAGTACTGCTAAAGTCCTAACTAATAGGAGTTTGTATATTACTCTGAAATAAATAAAAAAAAATTCTGAAAACATCCACATATAGCACACGATGGTTTAGAGCTTAGAAAGAATGAACTAGTTGAATTGAAGGCAACTTAGCGAAAAGAAAATCTATGTGCATATTTAACATCTGAAATTTTAATTAGTTCTTTATCTTTTTTTTTTTGTATGTTTGCTTTTATGGAAAACATCTGAAATTATACTAATGCCTAGCATAATATCTTTCTTGGCAGCAGAAGCAGGAAAGTTCCAGAACATTAGCAGAACTGATGATCCATTAAATAATTCTTTTCCTATCCAGAAGTAACAGGTGTTTATATGCCGCACGCCTACATGCACTTCGCTTGTAGCTGGTATATAGCAGCTGTTGTTTACCATCAGGTATGCCTAAACTATATAAATATATATATGAATACATATTTATAAAGTTAGATATTATTAGAATATAAAATTATTTGTAAGAGGTTTTAGGTCAGCTGACTAAAGACTTAACATGATATTACAGTCGGTCTTAAGTTTGAACCATAATAACTCCAATTATCTATTACATAAGATTTTTAAAAAAGTACATATGCTGAATTCATGTTGCAAAATAAATAAATTAACATATGAGGGGATGTGTTAGAATCTAATAATATTTCTGGATTATAATCTACAATTTTAAACTTTTAGGCTTGTTAATAAGATGAGACTAGTTAATATTTATAATAGAATCTGCTGCTTACAGTTTTGCTGTCAAATCCATTCTATCTCTAGAATCCTCTTCTATCAAATATTTTTTAATGTCGGCAACCACAACCAAGGTGGAGAGCTCTCATTTAATTAATATCTACATGTGTACCTTCTATTTGACATAACAATCATACAGTAATATCCATAAAATAGATCTTGCTCTACCCACCATCAAATATTCACTAAGATATTTATAGGCATTACACCTAGGTCTGTGGAGTCTAAATTGTCTTTTACACATCTATCTCTATTTTTTTTTAAACATTTCATATTGATCCAAGAAGTTATTTAATTAGGAGGCATTTGGTCTAATGTAATTGTAACGTTATAATGTCATGTTATTTGCAAAAATTAAATGTTTAGTTTGATGACATGTTTAGATAATATTGTAAACATTACAAGATTGTCACTCAAAAATAACATCTACATGTCACCCAAAATTGTGTGGTGAAATAGAAAATACAATAAACAACTAGAAATTTAAAGAACATGAAACGCAGGCTTACATAAAAAATCCCAATGTCGAGAAAAAATCACAAGTAAAAGCGGAGATCACTATATAAAAAAGATTTAAGCACAAACAATGTTTATTTTCTACGGCTACTTGTTCTTTAAGATTATTCCTCCATAATATACAAAGCACTATATATAGTGCAATAAACCCTAGATCTAATATTTGTCATTTAAAACAGATTCATATAATTTTCGCATTATTTTTTTACCAAAAATATCGTGCCACAAGCTCTTCGGACCAGACTAAGGGGGTGTTTGGTTCGTTGTTATCTTGATGTTATGTCATGTAATCTAGATGTCATCTTTTGATTAGTAATTCTATAATCTTATATAAGATTATTTATAGATGTCATTAAACCAAACAAGATAATATAACATAACATCAAGATAACATTGGACAAACACCCCCTAAATAGAATTTAGGTCACCAAACTCTAACAGCTGACGGTTACTTCTTAATCTGTTAATTATGATGGAAGGAGTAGATGTTGGATTGATTTCTATAATCAAATTTTATTATAATGACATTTAACTAAACAAAGAACAATTTAAAATTAACATCATTGACATCTTGATAACACAAACATTTAGATATCATTGAACCGAATACCCCTTCAATTGTTTCGCGCTGATTATTCCATTAGCAATGTCTTTAACCGAGAACATTCAATCAATGATGAAATCGTTAACTATGAGTCCACCATGCATGTTGGTAAAAATTAATTAGAATATATAGAGGATTTTTTTTTTGAAATTAAATAAAATTAGCATTCCAAAACTTTTGATCTACATGAGAGAGCCCCACATCTTAGAAATCGATATGTAATTTATCCTGATATTTATCTTAAGCTGCTTAATTAATTAGTCTCCCACTATCTCTTGATTTAACCTTGGTGGAGAACTCCATAATTGAGAGTTTTTTTTTTAATACGTCCTTGTTCATTTGTTCTTCTAGATTTCTTCCGATTTTCTATAAATAGTAACGTTGGGTACTTTTCTCTTTTATCATTCTCTCCACGAGGCTACAGCAAGAGATGATTATAAAAGTAGCTTCTTTGCTCCTGGTGTTCGCCATGGCCGGCGTGATTTGCTCCGGCAGCAGACTCCTCGCCGTAGAAGGGAACCATGAAGATTCTACGGCCGCCCGGCATGAAAAACAAGCAGATTTTCTTCCGGTGGAGAGCGCCGGCGATGCTGACGCAGCCGCCAGCGATCCGGCGGACGCTGATAACCATCACAGTTTACCCCGGCAGTCTTTTGGTCGACCAGTTCCGCTCGTTCGATGATGAAAATAAATACCATGGCAAACCTGGACGTTAATTATCTCTTTTGTACGTTTGAAGTTCTCTTTTGTATGCGTGTTGGTATGTTAAAAGTATATAATGATTTATCTACGAAATATATTAAAGAGGTGTTTGATTTAATGTTATCTTGATGTTATATTATGTTATCTAGAGAAAGCAATTGTTTAATTTAATGACATCTATAAAAAAAATTTTATTAGATTATAAAATTATTAGTTAAAAGATGACATCTATATTACATAATATAACTTCAAGATAACATCGAACTAAATGCTCCTTAAGTTTTTGTGTTGATTTTTGTGGACTATCTAATATGTTTCATTTGATTAATGACCATCAAATTCTTTGAGGTTTATGCCATAAAATAGTTCACAGTTCTAATATTGTAAATAATTGAAGAGTTACATGAATTTAAAGGGTGATTCTCTCTAGGATTATTTTAATTAGCGGGAATGAAAGATAACTTTTGATTTAAAAATATATAAAATATTATTTTGAAATGTATATAAGATGTGAAATTAAGTCAGTTTTTATTTTGAGATTTGTATATAAGATATGAAAGGAGATTATTCTTTGAGTTTATACATGTAAGATTTAAAATATAATTAGTTTAATTTTAAAATTTATGTAGGATGTGATTTGTAAATTATTAAAAATTAAATAGATAAACAAATAGGGTGACATATTTTATTTGTAAAAATTAATTTTAATAAGATTAATATTAAAATTAATTAAAGATATTTTTTTATTTAAAATTGTGTATAATATGAAGTAAAATTAATTATTATGTTTATATTTTTAAGAAATATAATATAAGTTATTATTTTTTTTTATAAAAGTAATTTATTATTTTAATATTTATAGAATGTAAAATAAAATTAATTTTTATTTATAATTTTAGAGTAAATTACACTCAAGTTTTTGATTTTAAAGTATAATAATATTTAGATTTATGTTTTTAAAATTTTAAAAATTGGTTTCTAATTTTTAAAATTTTTAACATTTGGGTTATTTTTTATTTTTTATTATTAAATTTTTAAAAATTTCAATAAGTATGCTCACCCTTTTTCTCTCTCTTTACAGTGGCAGAGATAGGAGGATATACTTACAATTTTAAGAAAACATGACATTGAGAAATTCAAAAAAGAACTATATTATAATTTTAAAAATCAGAAATTCAAATATTAAAATTTTGAAAACGTTACACTGAATGTTATTATATCCAAACTCACAGATCTAAATATAATTTATTTAATTTTACTTAAAGAATATTTGATTCGTGATGTTATGTCATATAATTTAGAAATCATAGCATCTAGATACCATCTTTTTATTAATAATTTTATTATCTTATAAAAATTTATTTATAAACATCATTAAACTAAATAATTACTTTTATAACATAATATTAAAATAATAGTAAATCAAACACCTCCTTAGTAACATCAAGTAAAATTAATAAAATTAATTTTAATCCAGATGAAGATCGTGCATATAATTAATTAGCAAAGAAGGAAGCATGATAATGCATGACAGGAAAGCTTGCTTACATATAATTTCAAAAATTTGTTTATTCTAATTTTCATAGTAATATGTATGATACATTAATTTGAAGCTTTTAGCTTGTGTGAAAATGTAAAATAAGGTTCACAGTATCTCGTTGTTACGCATAAAAATAGCTAGGAGCAAATTAGCACAATCATTTTTATGTATTACGTTTATTAATGATGCATTCAAAACTTTATTTCAAGCCCACATGTATATTATCTATTAGGTTAACAACAATGATTTTACTCGAAAACTCATGCAATTGAACATTTCAAATTCTGGCAAAATAAAATGAGAGATCATAACAAATGTTCTTCCCATTTAGATGGAGATGATCATATATATACGATGATATTTTTTTTTTGAAATATTTAAATTTTAGATCGATCATAATATGAATTTTCGCGAGTGTATACCATCTACGTTAATTAGTTAGATGACATCTAGTTATTACAATCTTTACACATTGAACTTAAGCAACATATATAATTAAGATAATACTGAGGAATGACTGCTCAAGTTGTGGGAATTGATCAGTTGCTCTCCATGGTGGCAGCTAGTTTTCGAGTCAGAATTCACATTAAATTCGGGAAAACCAGGCCATATCAAACAATTCGCATGTTGGTTAAATCCGAATTAATTCATGGGTATATATGTATAAGTAATACTGCTCAAAATCCGGTCCTTTACGAAAATTAGGATAAACCATCAAAGCCTAGCTAATTAAATAAAAAATAAAACATAATACATAACAACAACAACAACAACAACTAAGCCTAAATCTCACTACATGGGGTCGGCTATATGAATCTTTTGTTTCCATTGCGCCCTATCAGTTACCAAATTCTTATCTAAGTTTAAGTAACTAAGATCACTCCTTATAGTTTCTTGTCATGTCTTCTTTAGTCTCTCTCTTCCTTTTTGTACATGGACAAAATCTAATAACTCAATTTTTCTAACTGGAGCTTCAATCGGCCTACGATTTAGATGTCCAAACCATCTAAGCCGATTTTCTCTAAATTTATCCTCAATTGGTGCAACACCAATTTTTTTTCGGATATACTCATTTCTCATTCTATCCTTTCGTGTATATCCACACATCCACTTAACATTCTAATTTCGACAACATTTATTTTATTTGTATGTTTCCTCTTTGCAGGCTAACATTCAGCACCATATATCATCGCTGGTCTTACTACAGTTTTATAAAATTTATCTTTGATTTTGGATGGGACTTTTCTATCGCACAACACATCAGAAGCATTTCTCCATTTTACCCATCCTGCTTGAATTATCTATTTCGCCATCATTTTATATAATTGATCCAAGGTATCTAAAACGCTCATGGATAATTATATATATAATTAATTAATACTTGATTTTTATTACCTATATATTATACATAAAATATGGCACAATGTACAGCTTAATTAATTTCTGCCATCTATCATTACTAAACACATATGCTATTGCATTGTGTGAAATTTTCACATCAGATCTTTAGTAAAATATGCACACGCACACGCACACGCACACACAAACCATATATATGTAATTACACATGCATGCAGCAGCGACGATGATATATATATATATATATAATATGATGGTAATTAATATATAATTAAACCCATATATATACAGCCTGATTATTGCTAATCATCAGCAGAGGAAAATTAAGTTAATCTCGTTCGTAATTAATTTTGTAATTGTCAGCTTCGAGGCTGGCAGAAGCGCAGATGGGAGGCAGCTGCTTTGAAGTTGAGTTGAAGCACTCCCTGGGGAAATGATGATGGTCCCCAGGATTTCCACCTTTATCTTTGTTCAACGGCAGTAACTGCCCTTCAACTGCCATCGTCTTCCTCACTGGCACCGCCATGGCCGAGCTCGCGAGCATCATGCCGAGAAGGAAAAGCAACAGTAACTTCATCGTTTCAGGAGGATCGTCTGATCAGAGTTGCTGCAAGAGCAATATAATATATAAATATATATAGAGATATACAGGTGATCAGGGTGGTACGGAATACTGAATGCTTATATTTTTTATCACAAGTTTAAGATTATTTTGTGATGAAGCTTAATTTTAATCATTTCATTTGAATATTTGAGTTCATTATCGAATTTTGCATTTTTATATTTGTTAGATGTACACATAAATATTTAATTTTCTTAGAACTAAAAAAACATTTGCGATCGGTGGTAACAATATATGAGTAATTGTTAGACCAAACCAAGGGAAGAATGCTAGCTAGCGCCATGCATATATACGAGCACGGCTTCGAATATTCGCTATGGCATGATGAACAAAAATACTTAATGAGCTTGACTTAACATTATTAATTAGAGTCATATATATGTACATTTCAAATTAATTTTTCTTTTGTAAATATTATTTTAATTTGAGGATATTCCTTCCTTGAACTCTGCTCTTAATTATTAATATATAAATCTTGTTGGTCTACATAGTCACTACAGATCACACCTAGTGAGATAAAATTTAATTACTAGTGTTGGCGTGCGGTGGTCTACATGGTCAATATTAATAGTGTGTATTTCTGGATTAATAATATTAAATTTTTAGATTAGAAAGCCAGTTATATGCACAGTGATGTATCATTATCTACAGTATATCCATTAAAGCATGCCTAAATTAATGCTTCAAAAATAACTTGAAGCTCAAAGCTTTCTTAAATTCTTGACTAAGGCTCAACTTGAACCATTTTGAGTGGAGCTACAAGTCAATACTTTAACTCGAGTTTCATTTTGAGTTGAGTTTGAGCCAAATATAGTTAGATCACTCAATATAAACTCCAACTGAGTTAAAATAATTAAATATCTATAGATTTTATTTATTTGTATATTTATAGATATTTATATCTATTTTTATGTATTTATAATATAATTATTTTTTAAAACATAAATATATTTATTTCGAGCCAGCTCAAAATTAATTTTAAGTCTGCTCATTCTGTTGCAATTAGTTAGCTTGAACTCAACTCATATATATATATATACATGTATACATGCATGCATACGTATAAATATATGTAAATATATAAATATTTGTCTGTAAAAAGTTAAATGAATGCCTTTCAAGAAAATTTTTATATATTCTTGAAGGACATATATATTCTTTTAGACTTTGTTAAATGTCTTTTATGAATGCTCATTTTATTGATGGATTATTTTTTATTAAGAGAAAATAAATATATTAATTTATATATTTGATTAAAAAAATAAAATTATTTAAATATACATCTATATACATCTATATATGTATGTATGTATGTATGTATATATATGTATATAATTAGTTCGTAATAGTTAAATGAACGCCTGTCAAGAAAAATGTAAATCTCTATGAATGCTCGGTTTATTGAAAAAATTACTTTTTACTAAAAAAATAAATATATTAATTTATATTTGTAATGAAAAATAAAATTATTTTAATATTAAAAAATATAAAAAAAATCAATTTTAATGTCAAATTTTTTTGTTGAATGTGAATAAATTTAATTTTTAATATTAAAAAATTATGTTAAATGTAAAATAAAATTTATGATTAATTTATAAAATATTAATAAAATAATAATTTGCATCTTTTAACTTTGAACCAAAGGTGCTCATTTGTTACAATACATAGCCGCATGTATATAAAAAAAATTTCAACTGTAAATACATACTGTGAATTTTTTTATGAAGACTATATATATATATATATATATATATAAATATATATCTATATATGTGATTATTATCTGTTTAAATTAACTAAAAATAACAATAAATAAGAACTTTTTAATAAAAAGATTTTAGAATCTTAATGTTCTTAATTTTTGATAGTTTACTCATAGTAAAAAATTTGCACTCAAAATATATATCTCTAGATATATATATATATTTGTGTGTGCATATATATAGTCGATCGAATTAGTGTTGAACATATCTGTTTAAATTAACTAAAAATAACAATAAATAAGAACTTTTAAATAAAAAGATTTTAGAATCTTAAAATTCTTAATTTTTGATAGTTTACTCATAGTGAAAGATTTGCACACAAAATAAATAAATATATATATACATATATATATGTATTTGTGTGTGTATGTATATAGTCGATCGAACTAGTGTTGAACAAATGATTTGGTAAAATATTTTAAGCGAAAGCAATATTTTTGGTGTACTAAAAATTTTGTTCATAACATTTTAATTTATAAGTTACACAAAATATATATATCTGTATATATACAAATATATAATTAAGAAGTAAATTGATAATTACCTGAGAGATCAATCTTACAAGCTTTATGTGAGGGAAAATGCAAGAAAGCTTGAGTGGTTATGCCAAAAAAATGAAGAGCTATTGTGGTATTTATATAGATAGAAATTAAATGCCAGTACTATTTATTCTGTATATTTGAAGGATATATGTCTTCTCTTGCTTCCACCATGTTGAAGACAATTTTCAGTGGAGTATACATCATACTAATTTGTTCTCCTTGGATAATCATGAGTAGCAAGAAAAACTTTATTTAATTTCTTGAATCACATACAATATATATTAATATTTACTAACATATGCATATATACATATATGTGCATGCACTTATATGTTAAAATGTGATTTAAATAATAATTAAATAATTTTAATTATAAGGATTATTTGTTAAGCTGTTGAGATTTTTATGAAAATCAAATACATGATTTATTATAAGCTACTATTATAAATACGGGATGATCAGGTAAGCTGAAAAAATTGGAGAGAGAGAGAAATAGAAAAAAAACTGGGATTATCAGGATTTCTGGAGGAAGGCTGCAAGTTCTCAAGCTTCTTCTTGGGAAACGTGAATAGGTGATTCATTTGGGTATTTTCAGCAGTGATTTCTCTTGGATCTTCTTCGTCGGCTATGGAGGTGATTTCGTAGGAATCTGAAGGTAATCATCTGAGGCTCAAGGAGACATATGTGCATATATATATATATGTGTGTATTAATTAAGTTAATTGGCTAATTAATTAATTATCTAGAACTTGGTTCAATTTGAGATTAAATTCTATAAATTAATTCACTTCAATTAATTAATTTTATGTTTAAGGTTTCTATAAGAAACAAAATACCTTAAAGGGTAAATTGCATATAGGTCATTGGGGTTTGACTTAACTTTCATATATGTAGTCAGTTAGAATATGTTTTTTTTGGAATTAATCCTTCCACGCACTCATGCATGTAGGTCATTAACTGTCTTTTTTAATTTCATTAATTATGACTTTTAAAGGTTTTCTAATATTTTCAATTTTAATTATCCATTAATAAAAAAAGGGATAATTACCTATATACCATACCATTTCACTTTATTTATGTGTTACTCATCTATTCTTAGTTAATTACGCTATGCACACTCAAAATATTATAAAATCTTACATACACACACTTTTACTTGTTTTCATTATAATAAATAATTATAATTTTCCTATAAGCTAACTATAGTTAGGTTACAAAAAATCTGAACCGTTCATCATATTATTTTAAGGATATTTAAATATATTTTGAGTGAAAATCTTAAAACTTTGATGTTTAGGTTGTGGTAAGAGAAAGAAACATCTGCGATGTGAATTGATTTTAGGACAGATCAACGCTTTAGTGTGACATCGAGGAAGAAAAAGCTGTGACCAGATATCTGGATTGGATTTATTTTCACTACAACAGCATGTCAATTCTATCTAACAAAGGATCTCTGGAGAAATATTAATTTTGTCTCTACAGTAGAGTTTCTTCTTCAACCCACTTCTTTCTTCAATTATCTCCTATTTATAGTGAGTTGTGCAATACAACTGATGAGTTATCCTACTCTTTATCAAATTTCAAGGCCAATGTTTGACTCGAGAATTCTTTAGAGATTGTATCAACTTTAAATCTCTTCTGAGAATTATGTCGATTGGCTTAATTTTGACTCTCATGACTTACATCTTTTAGTATTTGACTCTTATTTGAATAGGTGTTTTCAGAACGTCTTCTTTGATATCATTTTGACAACTATGAATACTCTACTTAAAGTAGCATTTGGTTCAATATTATATTGATCGTATTATATATGTAATTAGCATTCTCTAGATGATATTTTTTGGGTGATAATTTAAGTTTTTATAAGATTATCTATGTCATTAAACTAAATAATTTTTTTCTAAAAAATATATATAATATAATATTAAGATAATAATATTGTATCAAATGCTTGATGAATAATTTCATATGTGAACTAACAGCATAGTAATAATTGCTCAACATTTCTCTGTGTCTCCCATGATATATCTCTTTCCTGCTTAATTTGTTTCTCTCTCTTTCTGATCTCCAACAGGAAGGCTGTAACGAGATGAGTGGGAGAGGGAGAGAGGAAGTTGAAAAGGTTAATAATATTTCTTTGTTGGGGATTTACATACAGAATATTGAATTCATCACAAATTACGTATTTCACCATCGTTTAGTAAATATTACGCATATCACACTCTGCTTATAATAGAAATGTTATAATAGAAATGTAAAATACATAAGCAGAGTGTGATATGCGTAATATTTACTAAACGATGGTGAAATGCATAATTTGTGATGAATTCAATATTCTGTATGTAAATCTCCCTTCTTTGTTTTAATTGAAAGAGAAGTTGAATGATTTGTATGAATTGAGTAGGTTAATTATCTTGGAGAGCCATATGAAAAAACTCCAAACTATGAACTTAAGATATGTTGAATCTATAGGACCCAAGTGTAATTTATAATAATTTATATTTAATTTGTGATGCTGTTAATAAAATGGGTAAATTGCGTTTGGGCCCCTTTAGGTTGGATGAAAATTACAAATAGGTCTAAATTTTTTAAAATCTTTAATTTAGGTCCTGGCCTTAAGCAACATTTGCGTTGTTGTAAGGTCTTTGAGATTAGTTCCTGCCTTTCGCCAAGCTCTTTTGGATGAAAATTGTGTATATTAACGAAAGCAATTTGAAAGAACATTTTTTTAAAATAAAACTATTACTTTTTTTTTCTATTCTCTCTCTAGCTATCACCTGTCATTAGTTGAGAACTAATAATAATTTGATAAAAAAAATCATTTACATTCATTTGAATAGCTTTGTAATTATTAGGACTAATGCAAAATTTTACGTGAGAGACTTAATTGAATCGATGATTTTTAAAGAAAAACTAAGGTCCTATTTGACGCGAGGACCAAAACAGAACTAAAATAGTACTAGTTTAAAAAATAACAATAATAATAATAAATAAATTATTTTAATTATTCTACACAAATTTTAATATAAAAAATAATATTTTTCTTCACATACTCAATAATTTTTAATAAAAATTCAAACTTTATTTCATATCTTAGATCAAAATACTCGACTTGAATATTTTAGTCTAGAATGTGAAATAAAGTTGATATTTTTATTTTAAATTATTGAGTATATAAAGTAAAATAATGTTTTTTATATTTAAATTTGTGTAAAATGATTTAAAATATTTATTTATTATTATTATTGTTGTTTTTTAAATTAGTACCATTTTGGTCCTGTTTTGATTCTCACGTCAAACAGGGCCTAAATTTGCAATACTTATTCAACCTCAGGAGCTCAAATACAATTTATATTGATATCGGAAACCAAATATTGCTTGAATAACCTCTAAAGCCACACCTATCTCTTACATGGTGACATTGGATAATTGCTCAAGAATAAAAATTAAGGCTTTGTTTGGCAATGAGCTAAAAATTATGACTAAAATTAATCATGGCTAAAATTTTAAATTTATTTTAAAAAAATTTAAAAAATTATTTTATATCTCATCTCACATAAATTTCAACATTAAACAATCACTTTATTTCACATCCAACACAATTTTCAATAAATCAATCAACTTTATTTCACATTTTTATAATTTTAAATATAACTAATTTACTTTATTTTACATCATATATATTTTTCAAAAATAACTAAAAATTTTAGCTAATTTTTTTTTTTTTTTATTATCAAACAGAGCCTAAAGTTTCTCCATTTTCTGATATTGGACAAGTTGAGTATTCAGAGCAGTTGAAAGCATTATTGCTTTGGTAGAATAAAAAGTTTGGATAGAATATTATATATATATATGATTTGATATATTCTCTCTTGAGTCATGACATAATTTTATTAAACTTTAATATTGTCAGTTATATATGTTTTACCAACATAATTCATATTAATTTATATAAGAATAGTTAGAAAAATCATATTTTATCTTCAACAAATATAATTATATTCCACCTTTGGGGAGAGGGAGAAGTCTGCTAATTTGTGTTGCAATTGATATTATATCGTAGAATATTGGTAGTTTTGTTAATTAATTTAAACATTTCAAGTCTATTTTAAGAAAACTTTGATGAAAGTAAACGACATACGAGTAAAATTAATTACATCAAGTGAAGTTCATGCAAAATTACATCATATATTGTTCTCAAATTTAGATAGGCCTGTTTGATCCTTAATTTTTACGTCATTTTAGTTATGTTAAGGCCTCGTTTAGTTTAAGGGTTAAATATTAGATAAGAGAAAAAATATTTTATTTTATAGATCAAAAAAATTAATTTAATATTAACAAGTGTGTAAAATGTGAAATAAAGTTAATTCTAATATTCGTAGTTATATTGGATGTGAAATTAATTTAATTTTTATAATTAAATTTTTTGTTGGCTTAAGCCCTAAAGATTAAAATAATTCATTTATTATAAAAAATAATATTAAATTAATTTTTATTATATTTTACATAAATTTTAATATAAAAAATTTTACTTGATTTCACGTCTTACATCATTTTTAATATATCAATCAATTTTAATTATTTTGCATTTTAAATAATTTTTAATATAATTAACTTTATTTTTCATCACATATATTTCTTAAAATAAATTCATAATTTTTATGATATAATTAAATTAATTTTTTTATTAAACAGGATAACATCCTATTATATTCAAGTGCAAATTTCTTACTCTTAAAATAGTTAGGAGGCATTTAATTGGTTCGATATTATTTGAAGAAATTGGCCAGTGGCAACTCTCACAAATTACCATACTATATTCACCTTAATCTTCACCTGTTAGCACTGAAAGTAGTTCTTGAGATAGATCTTTTATCCCTGTTTTCAGTTTTCCATAAATTTTATTAGCTAATTATTTAACTATTTAATTTAACAATATATTTAAATAACATAAAAAAATTAATATAAAATTATTACTCTAAAGTGATATTTATATATCACTTAAAATTAAGTGAAATCTATATTAAACTAATTGTAATTAAAGAATGTGAAGTTAAATTAATTTTTTAATATAATATTATTAAATTAAATAAATAATATTAATAATTTAGAGATAGATATTTTGATAACTGAAGCAAATGCCCCTAGAAATTTTTTAGTTTGTTTGTTTTTTTATAAAATTTTAAAATTTAAAAACTTATATTTTTCAGTTTTATTGTCTCCTTAGCCTGTTTGCCCAAAATCAGAATCAAAATAATACTAGTTAAAAGATAATAATAAAAATAATAAATAAATTTTTCTAATCATTCTATACAAATTTTGATATAAAAAAATATTATTTTATTTCACATACTTAATAATTTTCAATAAAAATATCAACTTTATTTTACATCATAAACCAAAATACTAGAATCTAGTATTTTGATTTAGGATGTGAAATAAATTTATTTATTTTTTTAAATTATTGAGTATGTGAAATAAAATATTATTTTTTATATTAGAATTTATGTAGAATGATTAAAAAAATTTATTTATTATTATTATTATTATTATTATTATTATTTTAAACTAGTACCAGTTTGATCCTGATTATTATAAGCTGTTTTTGATATGTTCTTTGTGAAATCAGGACACACCGATTATTCAATAGAATTTTAAATAGTAACTGCTCTCTCTTGAATACTATGGATAATTCGCATAGTTAATTTTGCCTCTTTCACTGCTTAAGGAGGTGTAGCTCCGATTTAGGGTGAATCTCGTAAATTTTTTATTAGCACACGTGTTTAATGTGTATTTGCATCAATTTCCTAACATCTACCCCAGCTGGTAATACATAACCAAAGCAAAGAATTATACCAAATCTTGTAAAGCAGTTAGCTAAATGAAGACCCAACACAAATAGTATAAGTTTTTTTTTTTTTTTTTTTTTGAGAATACAATATTTATAGCATAAGTTATGTACACAAAATAGTTCATGTCCCTAATATGTATAAGTCGAGTTTGAAGGTAAAGACCTCCTCAAAAGTAGGTAACCGATTCATGCGACAACAGCACATTCTATGCCATCTTATTATTGAGTGCAAAATTGAGATGCCATTTCGTACTATTTTTACCGTAAAAAGAGAAATTCTCTCGCCTATAACTAGAATATATAGTTTGGCCTCCGTTGCCAATTATGAGTTGGGCGCTTTAACCTTCCTTTCCCTATGCGACATCCGCTTCTGCTGGAATCACTTCATTTGCAAAAGGGCTGACAGTCTGGTCACGAAAATGGGTGGTCCGCTTCAGACTTCATCATTTAAGCTATATATATATACACACACACGTATATATACATATATATTCATGTATGAATGTATGTACATATGATTTAAGTTACTAGTGATTGTTGATCAAAGTTCATGGATAATTTGAAAAGTTCTTACACATGGAGACGTCTCCAATTGGTTCCTTTTTGGTGAGATTGCCGATTTTTTTGTTAGTAATATCCATCACGACAAGTCTTGGTGTATCACGACAGATTTAAATATAGTAACAAGAAGCAGCAGTAGCAACATATTTTGAGCCAACTTCCAATTCATATTAGAAGATAAATGTACAGCAATCGACTAGTATAAAAACAACAATTGGCAAAAAGCTTACTATTAATTCTTTTTATTGGATCTTTTATTTGCCTACAATTTATATAACCAAATTATTTAAGCTGATTTTTATATGTGGCCTTATCTTCAATTGAGACTATTTTGCAATATTCTTATGAATATATACATTTCTCATTATGTCATTTCGTATGCATTCACTTATCCATCTTAGTATATTTATCTTTATGATACTTATTTTATTTATATATTTTTGCTTTATAAATTAATATAAAATGTCATATAATATAGTTAGTCTTATAACTATTTTATAAAATTTATTTTTAAGTATAATTATTTTTTATTAAGTATACCTCTAATACAAATTCTTCTATCTTACCTAAATTTATAAGTCATACATCTGATCTTAGATTTGCTAAAATAAAAATCTTTAAACTTTAAAGTATTTAGTTATATTTTGAGTTTTACGTTAATTTTATCTTTAGTTATATCAATAATTCGTATATATTTCTTTTAATTATAAGTACCTTGATTGTACACACTCAAGAAAAGATGTATTGAAATATGCTTTTTATAGATATATTCTTATTATTGATATAACTAAAGATAAAATTAACGTAAAACTCAAAATATAACTAAATACTTTAGCTCTTTTTGATGTGAGGACTAAATCAGGACCAAAATGATATTAATTTAAAAAACAACAATAATAATAATAAATAATTTTTTTCATTCTACACAAATTCTAATATAAAAAAATCTTATTTTACTTCACATACTCAAAATTTTCAAAAACAATATATACTTTATTCACATCCTAGACTAAAATATTCGAATCGAGTATTTTAGTCTAGGATGTAAAATAAAGTTAATTTTTTTATTAAAAATTATTGAGTATGTAAAGTAAAATAATATTTTTTTATATTTGAATTTGTGTAGAATGATTAAAAAAATTTATTTATTTATTATTATTATTTTTAAATTAGTACTATTTGGTCCTAATTTTGGTCCTCACGTCAAACAGGAGGCTAGGGTTTAATATAATCTAATGCCGTAGGAAAATTTATAATCAAATCTTATTATGTACAGAAATTAGTAATATCTTTCTTATATATATATATATTTAATAATTTAAATATAAACAAAATAAATCTAATTCTTTTCTAAAGTAAATTATATATTAGATCAATTAAAATCTCATTAAATGGAAATTTTAAGATATTGACTATTTCATAATAGCAATAAATTAATAAAATTATTAAGTTTATTATTGTGGTATTATTGTTTAAAAAATAGAACTATTCTTTCAAATTTTTATAAATAATGGTAAATTATTTTCAACATAAACTAGATAGTAAATAGGTTCATAATTTAGTTTGATTTTCACAACATTGTTCACATATTTTCTTTCATCTTGTATGGATTAAGAAATTAATAATGATTACATAAAACGTAATAATGAGTATTATAAAAACAATTATTTAATAGTGATGCATTTTACATACATGCTATATAATTTAAATATTATATTATATGTCAATCTATTAATAAAATTTGAGTTATAGGATTGTATCATAGTATACATTTAAATTAGAGTATAATATTCAGAATTGTGTGTGACTTGTATGTAAATGCTCCGATATTGGTATGTCTGGCTTCATTTATTTCCTTCCATTTCGGCCTTCCGCCGGATTGAGAGCAAGAGCAAAGCCGGAGAGTTCCCATCCATGGCCTTTCACGCGCGGCCTACCAATCAGCAGGAGATGATACTGCCGCAGATCGAACCCTAGGGGCACGCCCTTCTTTCCTCAATATCCTCTTACAGACTCCGGTCCTCCCAGGAATTCATTGTTAGGGTTCCGGAAGAGCCCTTCTCAAAACGCTAGTCTTCTTTCTGCCTTCCTTTTCGTTTATGGCAGACGCCGATATTCCTACATGGCTAAAGAATCTTCCTTTGGCGCCGGTTTACAGGCCCACTGAGACCGAGTTTGCCGATCCCATTGCTTTCATCTCCCGGATCGAGCGCGAGGCCTCCGCCTTCGGCATCTGCAAAGTCATCCCTCCTGTCCCTAAACCGTCTAAAAAGTTTGTGCTTTCCAATTTAAATCGATCACTCTCCAAGTCTCCTGAACTTGGTGATACCGGCGCCGCTCCATCCCCCGACTCCGCCGTTTTTACCACCCGTCAACAGGAGTTAGGATCGCGCCGCGCCCGTCCCCCCGTTATCAAGCAGGTCTGGCAGAGTGGGGAGGTGTATACGGTCGAGCAGTTCGAGGCCAAATCAAAGGCTTTTGCCCGAGCTCAGCTTGGTGGGTTTAAGGAGACGAGCCCTTTATTGGTCGAATCCCTTTTCTGGAAGGGGGTGGCCGAGAAGCCTATTTACATCGAGTACGCAAATGATGTCCCTGGGTCTGGTTTTGCAATTCCGGAGGAGCCTTATCGATACATTGCCCGGCGGAGGAACCGTAAGCGAGGGCTTGTTAGAGGGCGGCGAGTGCTTGAAGAGAAATGTGGGTTGCCGGTGGCGAGCTCTGGTAATTACGGGCAGCAACAGAAAGTTTTTGGTTCTGCCAGAGATTGGGAGAGCAGGGAGGGTACTGCAGGATGGAAGCTCTCAAACAGCCGCTGGAACTTGCAGGTGGTTGCTCGCTCCCCCGGATCCTTAACCCGTTTTATGCCCGATGAGGTGCCTGGGGTTACATCTCCAATGGTCTATATTGGGATGCTGTTCAGTTGGTTCGCTTGGCATGTGGAGGATCATGAGTTGCATAGTATGAATTTTCTTCATATGGGCTCCCCAAAGACATGGTATGCGGTGCCTGGGGAGTATGCTGCCACGATGGAGGAGATTGTCCGGGTTCAGGGTTATGGAGGAGATGTTGACAGGCTAGGTAATGAGTTTTTTTTTTTTTGCATTAGTTATCTTTGTGATTTCTTTGTCGATTATTTACCCTACTTATTTCAGCGGCTTTTATAATGTTGGGTGAGAAGACCACCCTTTTGTCTCCTGAAGTTGTCGTAGCATCCGGGGTTCCCTGTTGCCGGTGAGCTTCACACATTGTCAGTTTTCTTTGAGTTTGCGGAGTTTGAGATAATTTTGGGCTGCTATTTTTCTCATTCTGTCCTATCAATCCAATAAATTTAAACCATGTCATCTCTCTCAGATTAGTACAGCACCCCGGTGAATTTGTTGTGACTTTTCCAAGGGCTTATCACGTTGGATTCAGTCATGGTAAATCCTTCTTGTGGGGTTTTTTTAATGTTCTCCTTATAGTTTGCTTATGAAAGAATTGTATACTCTTCTTTGTATCATCTAGCATGTGTTTTAGTAATTGTAAAGTGAAAGATGTTTCTTCTTATTCTTCATTGTTTTGTCTTCTTTACTGGTCCATTTGAAAGAAGAGAGAGAGTGGGGAAAAACTGGTGGTTGTCATTATGTTTGATGACCTTGTCTTAATTTTACTTCTTTCACGCAGCATAAATACCTACACAGTTTCGTCTTGTATTGCATGTTTATCTTTTGTTATGTTCATCATTGCACATATGTTATTCAGGTCCATGTTGAATTTTCAAAATATAATTTGGTTCATAAAAAAGTGAGTACTAGATTTTCCCATCGAGCAAGATTTGCAGCATTTCTTTTCCAACATTTTCTTGGTTTCTCATCCTGTCTATGTTGAGTTTATTTGCTCATTATTCTCCATTTTATGGCATTGCTTTATAGTTATTTTTCTATTTTTTCTTCATGCCATCTACTGAAGCATTTTAGAGTGATTTGCAGATCATTGATTAGCCAGCTGATTATTATCTGTCTTTTTTAGGTTTTACTGTCTTTGCCAACAAATATATGCTTTGGCAAGTTACTTGCTTTTGCAAATACTTTGAGATCATTCCAACTTGCCTTCGTGAATATAGAAAAGTATTTTACTTATTTTTGTGTGAGTTCCCTTTTTTTGACGTTTTTTTTAAAACTTCTCTTATGATTTTGTGGTTGATTAATTTTCATGTGTTTGTTTGTGTTCGGACATGCTATATGTGTATATATGTATATATACATGTATATACATATATGCTAGCCCATACTCTACTATGAAAGAGAATGCTTCTTACCTATCTTGCATTTTATTATGTGTTCATTTTTCATGCAGTTTTCCAGTTTTGATATTAATAATTTATTGCACGAACTTTCTGTGAGAACTTTAGGATTTAATTGTGGGGAAGCTGCAAATTTTGCTACTCCAGAATGGTTAAAGGTGGCAAAAGATGCTGCAATAAGAAGGGCAGCCATGAATCATCTTCCAATGCTTTCGCATCAGCAACTGTTATACATGTTGACCATGTCTTTTGTTGCAAGGTTTGTACTACTTGGTGTGTTGCATGCCTATGAATTCCTTCTTTCATTGGTTTTGGGAATGATTTAGTTTTCTATAAAAAGTATAATGCCCTTTCATTATCTAACCATATTAGAACACTTATTCTTAATTTGCTTATGCATGCATGCAATTGTAATGTCTGATTCGGTGACCGGTTAAAAGTAATTTTCCTGTAGAGTTAGGATACAAACAACTCACAATGCGTAAACCCTTTGTATTTTCATTGTTTGAAAAGTGGGAGCAAGGTATTACAATTGGGTTTCTTATTACTAATTCACTAACATGCGCTGTTCTTCATGATGTTTAGACATGAGGCTTCATATTTCATGCATACGGTGAACCGCATAGCCCTAACTCGTTCACTTATCAGTCCTATCTGAATGCTGAACCGATCCATCTTTCATTAATAGCTTGTCCTGTTGATATGGTTGTGCTTTACTTTTCTCAGCTAGACCTTTTCTCTTACTAGTTATATTTGACCATAGAATCAGTTTTTTGCATAAAACTTCTTTTATGTGGTTGTTAGTTAAATATCTGCTGAATTATCAAAAAAATATTGATATGCTCTTTTGCTTTCTAAATCCATTAATATCTCAGGTTCATTTCTAGATGAAACTTTTATCTTGATGAAGCTGCATTTCTCTTGTATTTGGAAGGATTCATTGAATGTTTATCTTAAATATGCCCAAGAAAGAAAACTTTTCAGATCAAACCTACTCAACTTAGTAGATTGCTAGTTTGCTCTTTCAATTTAAATGTAATTCTGTCCACTGTTGGATTGAACATTATAGTTCATATATTTTTTGCTTGTTTGCTCTTTCAATTATAGTTCACTAGTTTGCTCCTTCAATTCACATGTAAGTCTGCCCACTGTTGGATTGAACATTATAGTTCATATATTCTTTTACAACAAAATATGTAATGACCTACGACCAAAGAGGACTGGGAGTGATCGTTGGGTGATGTCCCAAAGAAAACCATTGGTGCAAGGAGCAACTCCTGGTAAGGATTTAGGCTTGGTAAGTGGTGAGGGGGGCACGAAAATGAATCATCCTATACCGAAAAGGGAGGGGAGTTTCTGAGCTACATAAATAATAGCGTGACCTAAATTTATGAGACACTTTTTGGGGTAAAACTGTATGACTAGTGATGAGAATTTCATAGTTAAATATGCTTGAGTTAGAGTAGCCTTAAGATGGGTGATTTTTTTGAGAAGTACTCAAGTCATGCGGTTCTCTAAAGCTAAAGTAGATAATACCTCTACATATAGGACACAAAATATTATAATATAATATAAGAGCTGATCTTCCATAATACAATGTGGTTTAAGGACAAACCAACCAAACGCTTGTGGGCCTGTGATGACTCATAGATGAAAAAGGCAATGAGTGATTGCTCGGTGGTATCTCAAGAGAAGGAAGTTATTGGTATAAAGAATGAATCTTAGCAGGTTTCTAGGCCTAGTGAGTGGTAAGAGGGGCACATGGATGAATCGTCTCAGATTTGAAAGAGAGGAAAGTTCTTAGGCTATGTAAGTAAATAATGTGATCCCAAATTATATGAGCATATTTTGGGAAAAATTGTGTGGCTAGTGATGAGAACTCTATAGTTGAGCATGTTTGAGTTGGAGTAGTTTTGAGATGGATGACCTCCTAAGAAGTACTTAAGTCATGTGGTTCTTTACAACTAAAGTGGACAATGCATTTATATTTAGATCATAGGATGCTACAAAATATATGATAGCAAATAAATTCTAAAATTAGATAAACAATTGTGATTCATAAGTAGATAAATAGGCAAAAATATAGAATCCATTATTTTTTATGTAATAATATTTGGTGGAAATTTAGGGCTTGTTTAGTACAAAGGTGAAAAAGCTTTGGAAGATTGCTTTTTGTCTTTTTTTAGATGTGTGCGTAATGTAAAAAAAGTTAGTTATGTTCAAAGTTGTGTAGAATGTGATAAAGTTAATTAATGTATTGAGAATTGTATAAGATGAGAAATAAAGTGATGTTTAATGCTTGCGTTTGTGTAAAATTAAATATAACATAATATATGTTTAATGAAAGAATAAATTTTGGCCATGGCAAAAAAACTTCACGGCTTTTTTGACTTTGTTCCAAATAGAATCTTAATTTATGTTTCAGATGTATGGTTATTTAGCATTAACTACAATTGCAAGAAAATTTGACTTTTGTTATAATAGAACTAGAAGTGATGTCGATCATTCAGAGAATAAAAGTCAATTTGTTTTTCAAATTGAAATAAATAAGTTATCTGATAGAATGGAGGATAAACAAAAAAGCAAATGACAACATACACTTATTTGATAAAAGAATATCCTGATAAATTCAGTTGTTCCAAGATCAATGAAAGAGGTGGGTGAAATTATAACAAGATCCTTGTCTCAAAGGGGGCGTGTGACTAAATTGGCAGGTGCCATTGACTTGATTGGATTGAGCCTTGGTATTGAAACCTACTAAGTTGTTTAAATATAAATAGCAGATATAGTAAATAAATTGTCAATGTATCCGACCAATTATTCCTAATGGTTTACTACTTAAATAGGATTTAGTCTATTTCTCGTGATAAAAATTCATGTTGGAAGCTTCTTTTTTATAGTTTTAGCTGCAGAGTTTATTAAAGATGTTGAATATCGGTAAGAAAATAAATTAATGACTGAATTTACAATTGTTGTTTTGCGGTGATGTTATATTTTGACCAATGCTGTATGGCGCAGAGCTTTAATTTTCTTAGGAAGTTTGATTAGGATGTTCTGAAATACGAATGGGAATGTAATGGGTGATTAAAAAGGCATCTTTAAGAGAAAGTAGAGAGTATTAGATGAATAGTGATAGCGATAGATGGTTAGTATTAAAGTATCATGTTCTAGTTTTCATTAATAGCATGAGTTTCTTTTTATAGCTTCTGTGGGCCAGTTATAATGGAAGCTATTAATATGGTAAATAGTCCAAATGCAGAGCTTAGGAAGAAACATCTACCTCAAATATTGAACAATTATATGATAATAATAAAAAGGGGTAAAGCTTAATCAATATTCTAAGAAAGACTGCTTAGACATATAACAAATGATTGTGGTGCTAAATCTTTTTCCAAGCAAAACCAGATCATGCTGCCATGTGAGCACATAACCTGGCAGTCGTTTCACCTAGCATTCTATGGGAACATAATATGCTTGTTCCTGTATGGAACTATTTTCCTATTGCATTTTTAGAAAAAACATTGTGAACACAAATTCTTGTACTATGCATATAACTTCCACAATTATTTTTTTGTTGGAAACTTCCACAATTTTTACTTGCGAATAAATCTTAAATATCTATGCTACCTCAAATGGATTGTCTTACATCAAAATAGAAAAGGAAAATTCAAAGGATACGTTTTTTTTTTTGAAAACTTAAATGCAATAGATATATTGCAATATATATAACGTCTCTCTTGTAGGATGGTCACTCTTTTACTTTTTATCTACAACTATTAATTTGCTTTAGTTTTTCTTCAACCATCAACATATCTATGTTGGCATGGATGGATCGATGGTTGCATTTGTTTCCGTATGACTCAACTTCCTGTGTATGTGTAAAAATGAATATACATGGGGATACATGTGCACTCAAAATATCATGTCGATGCTTTCTAGTAGTTAGCAAATCCACCTATTCATCAAGCTTATGGTCCAAGATCCAGATTCCTTGCGAGGTCATCTCTCTACATATGCCACACCACCTATGTCAAGATCCCATGCATGTTTTAGCTGTAGTGTAAGGAGTGATCTTGTGCGACACTGCAATTTGAGATCTAACCTTATTAATCTTAATTCACTGATTAAAGTATATTTTCAACTAATTTCAAACTATTATTTGTTTAAATTGTATTTTTTACTATTGGATTGTTAATCGAGTGAGTTACTGGATTGCATTGTTAAATTTTGTGAGAACCAATTTACTTCGATGAACCCTATATCTGACTTATTGGATTTAAACTAGTGCCTTAATAGTAAATTATCGTCAATCCAATAATATTTAAACTTTAAATTGATTTAATTTACGGGATTTGAAATAATATGATTTATTAGATAAGTATTGCACTTATTTGAGATATTTTTAATTTAAATACTTGACATGTTATTCTCACTTAAAAATTATAATGGTCTTGCATCAATTTTGCTATTCAATGATCACCAAATTTGTTGTATAATGGTCTTGCATTAATTTAAATTTTGCTATTCAATGATCACCAAATTTGTTGTATACTATCAGTTAATAAATCCTTATTTAGCTCTGAGTATATAAGATCATTTCTTATAGTTTCTTGTTATGTCTTTTTTGGTCTTCATTTTTCTCTTTTTATATGGGCAAGGTTTAATAACTTAATTTTTTTTACTGGAGCTTCAATCGACCTATGATTTATATGTCCGAACCATCTAAGCTAATCCTATTTGAGTTTATCCTAATTAATGCTACTCTAACTTTCATGTTGATATATTCTTTTCTCATCCTATCATTTCGTTTATACTCATTTATTTACTTTAGTATTCATATTTTTGCAATACTTATTTTATTTATATATTTTCTCTTCGTAGGTCAGTATTCAGCACTTTATATTACCGTTGGTCTTACTAGTGTTCTATAAAATTTACTTTTAAGTCTGAGTGAAATTATATCGGATGCTTTTCTCCACTTTGTTCATACTGCTTGAATCTTAATAATATTACTATTTATTTTGTCATCATTTTGTGTGATTGATCTAAGGTATCTAAAGTATTCATTCTTCTTGATAATTTGATCATCAATTGTCATATCATTAATACAAGTATTTTTTTTTGATTTACTTCATATATTTAATTTTTGATCTACTAATTTTAATCGCCTTCCTGTCACTTATTTTGATCGCCTTCGAGGTAGTCGTATCACTATGAGTCGTAAGCCCCTATTTTGAGATATACCATATGTTTCCTCCGTCACTCCACTTCTTCCAAGAGATGATAAGATTGGGTGCCCCACTAAGGTTTTCATGAAATATAATAAAACGCGCACTACTTATTTATCTATTTTGTTTTATACTGCATATCCCAAACTATTAAGAAAATATAAAAGTATGAGGATAAATTTGAAGAACTAATTAATGAAAATATCATAAAGTCAAAACAAATTGAGTGTAAGATCATAGAGCGTGAACATGTTAAAGACAAGATCAAAGAGCCGAAACATACTGAGGAAAAGATCTTAGATTCAATTGAGGTTATCGAATCTAATGACTATTAGGATGAGATTATATTTTTTATTGAGAAACCTCTGATTGATAATTTTGAGAAAAATAATCTACTACATGCTTTATTATTTGATAAGATATGTACCTGTATTTTCATTCATGAGGTTAAGTGATTAGTTGATCAAAAAACTATTACAGTTAAGTGCAAATTTTTTTTAAGGTTTGCTATGTGATTATTTAAGTTAATTCCAAACACCTCAAAAGGAGGCTAATTTAGGGTTTTGAATGGGATTGGGTCAATTGTGTGAGTATTTTCCACTAGATTTGGGATTAGTTATATTTTTAGTATTTCGTATTTAGTGGTTTTTCAGGACTTAATAGTAATACTTAGAGATGATTAAGCCTTATGTTTTGATTTTTGAGTGCACCTACACCTACCTGATTGTCCATTAACTAAATTTTCTTCAAACAAAGATGATCATATAATTTCTACTTGAAATAGAGGTACTAATGATAGTTGGTTCAATTGAAATACATACTTTATTCATGTGTTTTGGAAATGTGGAGGGAAGATCTGCACATATTGACTTGATCATTCAAAGATACATATTGATTGGATCCCCATAGAGGTGCATAGGAGATTGACTTGATGATTTAGAAGTGCTGATTGACTAAATTAGATAGAGCTATTCATGAGTTTGTTTTTGATCAATTTGGAGGTGCAGATTGATTGGATCATATAGAGGTACTAACAAGCTAACCTGTCCTATATAACTAAACAACTTTGTAAATTTAAAATATAGTTAAATATCTTTTGAAAACCAAGTTCCTCTTTAAGGTAGTTTTACGACAATTATTTTTATTAAATTGTTTAGCATATTAGAACAACTGTTTTAGCTATACATTATGGTTACAATATAATTATAGTTTTTTTTAAGGTAATGCAAAATTTTTGTCACAATTATTATTACAGAAAGATAAAGTACCAAAAATTGTTCAAAACAATATTAGTGAGATATTTGTTGTGACAACTCATAGCTGAATAGGGAATGATTGTCAAATATTGTCTCAAGAGAAGAGAATCACTGGAGCAAGATATAGTTTTTGGTAAGCTTTTAGATTGAATGATGGGTGATGAGAGGGGCACAAGAATGAGTTGTATATCAGAAAGAAAGGGGAGTTCCTGAGATGTATAAGTAAATAACGTGATCCCACATGGTAGAGGTACTTTTTGGGGCAAAATCGTGAGGCTAATAATAAAAATTTTCATAATTAAGCATGCTTGGCTGAAGTTATACTAGGATAGATAGCCCTCCTAGGAAGTACTCAAGTCACGCAACTTTCTAAAGTTAAAGTGAATAATACCTCTACATTTGGATCACTGAGTGTTATTATATGGTATTAGAGGCAACCTCCTATAGTATGATGTGGTTGTAAGATAAACTAGGCGAAAGCTAGTGCGCCTGTGACAATCAGTGGCTGAAGAGACCGGGGAGAGATTGTCTAGTGATGTTTTAAGAAAAGGGATCACTGAAGCAAAATGTGGCTCATTGTAGGCTTCTAAGTTGAATAGTGAGTGATGAGGGGCAAATGAATGAATTGTATCACATCGAAAAGGGAGGTGAGTTACTGAGTTGTATAAGTAAATAACGTAATTTTAAATAATAAAAGTGTATTTTGAGGCAAAACCATGCGGCTTTTAATTGAAAACTCTGTAGTTAAATGTGCTTGGACTGGAGTAGTAATGGGATAAGTGACCATTCTGGAAAGTACTCAATCACAAAATGTTACATTTATCGTACATATAAGTTTTCAAGAGATCCCATGGAGTTATACATTTGCAGAGTTGACTCATATTTGATAAGATCCAATTCTTTCTAACCTCATAGAATTGATGAGATTATCTTGATGATCAACAACCTATATTAGATCTTGTATCATAATGCTAAATGGATAGCATAGATTATTTTTGGTATTTAATTTTTTATTTAGAAGTTTGGAGGATTTGAATTAGTCAAATTCATTTATTTTTATATATTGTTTTAATGAGGCATTTACTTAGAGGACACCTTAATTATGAAAAATTATATATTTTATTATTAAAGCTGAAATATTATAATTATAGATTTTACATTATTTTTTTTCGATAAAATTACATTATGCTCTAAATCCTGAATTCTAAAACTATAATTTATAATTCAAAATATTAAATTTTATTTCATAAATTATTTTAACATAAAAAACTAAACCTTAAAGCTTTAATGTTATACTCCAAATATTATTTATTTTGTAAATTAATCATATATAAAATTCACTATAAATTCAATCTAGTGAGATGAAAGCTTCTATTATAGCCTTGTGAATCATACACAATAGTATAAAATCTATGAAAATGCATCAGTAATTTAATTCATAATTTTTTTTTTCAAAAATATCATGTGAAATATGTAATTTTTTAAGATTTTGGTGTAATATGGCGTTGTCACCATCAGAGGAGACCTCAGGCAGGCCACCCGATGTTTCCAGATCGCTGCGCAGCTCGTCGTCGATCAGCTGGATCCCAGAGAGTCCCAACCTGTTGTACCACAAGAGGTTATCAATGTACCGTGGGGGGGGAAGTTTTTCCGAACTTGTAAATATATTTTCTTCCATGAATGCAAATCAGCAAGCCGATACCACTGCTTTGCTTTTCGATTATATGGATGTCTTTGCGTGGTCCCCTGAAGACATCTCGGGAGTTAATAGGGTTATCTGTGAGCATCACTTGAATGTATCTGCTAATGCTACTCCCATAAAATAAAAGAAGAGAGTCATGGCTGGAGAAAGGCAGAGCGCCATCGAGAAGGAAGTTCACAAATTGTTGAAGGTAGGATACATCAGAGAAGTCCAATACCCTTAATGGTTTATCAATGTTGTCATGGTAAAAAAAGCCAATGGGAAGTAGAGGATGTGCGTGGACTTCCGAGCACTCAATCAAGCCTGTCCCAAAGACACCTATCCCCTTCCGCGCATCGATATGATGGTAGATCGTATTTCTGGGTGCAATGTCATGAGCTTCCTAGATGCTTTCTCCGGATACCATCAAATTCGGATGGCCAAAGAGGACACAGAGAAAACTGCCTTCATCACTGAGTTCGGCACGTACTGTTACGATGTCATGCCCTTCGGTCTCAAGAACGCCGGCGCCACTTATCAGCGCATGATCGATGTCGTGTTCAAAGGTCAAAGGGGGAGGAATCTTGAAGCGTATGGTGACGACATTCTGGTCAAAACTCGAAGCATGGAGGAACATCTCGCCGACCTCAGAGAAACATTCGACACTCTCCGAAGGTTCAACCTCAAATTCAACTCTTCCAAGTGTACTTTTGGCGGGGTCTCAGGAAAATTCCTGGGTTATCTGGTATCAGCTAGAGGGATAGAGGTGAACCCAAACAAGATATCAGCGGTTCTCAGCATGCCTTCCCTTCGATCATTGAAAGAAATTCAGAAGCTGGCAGGACAGGTCAATAGTCTGGGAAGGTTCATCTCCAAAGCTGGTGATCGGTGTTTACCGTTCCTTTGGTGTCTTCTCAACGGCAAGAGGGGCCAGTGGACTGATGAATGCGAAGTTGCCTTCGCGAAGTTGAAGAAATACCTTACCACTACGTCGATGCTTGTGACACCTAAAGCAGGAGAGGTTCTGTCTCTTTATCTAGGGGTATCTGACGCAGCAGTTTCGGCTGTCCTCGTGAACGATGATAAGGGGATACAACGCCCTATCTTCTACGTCAGCCATATACTTCTTGACATTGAGACTCGGTACCCCACATTGGAGAAGCTTGCTCTTGCTCTTCTGATGACAGCAAGGAAGTCGCGTCCATACTTTCAGTCGCATACTATCTAGGTGGTCACTGATCATCCCCTTCTAAAGATATTGCACACTCCCAAAGTTTCGGGAAGGCTCCTCAAATGGTCCATCGAACTTGGCGAGTTCGATGTCAAATACACTCCGCGGATGGCAATCAAGGCTCAAGCGCTAGCCGACTTCGTTGCTGAACTTTCCACTTCAGAGCCTCCGTCCACTAAAAGCAAGGTCATACCCTGATCTCTTCACGTCAATGGTGCTTCCGGACTTCAATCTCAAGGAGTTGGAATTCTTCTGACCAACCCCTTGGGAGATGCCTTACATCGAGCGGTGACTCTTCAGTTCAAAGTTACCAACAATCAGGCAGAATACGAAGCCCTCATTGCAGGGCTGAAGTTTGCCTTCGAGATGTCAGTGAAGTATATACAAGTATTCAGCGACTCACAGTTGGTCGTCAATCAAGTGAATCACGCTTACGAGACAAAGGACGTGGTTTTTAAAAAGTATCTGGCGAAGGCCCAGTCCTTGATCTCCCAGTTCGACGAATTTTCCTTAACACATGTTCTTGGGGTGGAGAACCAGGTGGTAGATCATCTCACCAAAGGGGGGCTCCCTGACTTCCATCAGCAGCAGACATTTGAAGAGCCTAGCTATGAGTGTGCGGAGATTTAGAGCCCTGAGCAACCACCTTGCTGGATGGATAGAATTCTCGATTATCTGAAGAACGGAGTCCAACCCAGCAACCAACATGAAGCAAAAAGGCTGAGGCTCGAATGCGCCAAATACGTCCTTATTGGCGAGGAACTATACAAAAGATCTTATGCTAGGCCACTCACTAAATGCTTGAGGCCTAACGAAGCTCAAGAAGTCACGGAGGCAGTTCACAAAGGGGAGTGAGGAATTCACGCTCGAGGTCGAAGTTTGGTTATGCGGATCCTGTGCCAGGGGTTCTTCTGGCCCAACATTTACAAAGACGCTCAAACATTTGTAGAGAAATGTCCTCAATGCCAGTATTACGCTGATATGCAAAGACAGCTTGCCGGCTACCTCAGGCCCATCAACTCATCTTGGCCCTTTGCCGTTTGGGCGCTCGACTTTTTGGGGCCAATGCCTACCACCATCCGGAGCTACAAATAGGTGCTGGTCGCTGTTGACTACTTCATAAAGTGGATAGAAGCAAAGCCTCTTGCTCAATCCACTGCCCAGAATGTCGAGAATTTCCTATGGGCAAACATTGTCTGCAGATATGGTGTTCCCATGGTAATTATAACAGATAGCGGCACTCCCTTCGCCAATCAGTTGATCCGCAATTTCTGTGGCATGCACTAGATTAATCTTAAATATGCCTCTGTCCGGCATCCTCACACGAATGGACAAGTTGAAGCTGCTAACAAAAATGTCTTGAATATCTTGAAGAAACGCCTCGATGGTGCCAAAGCCCGCTAGCCAAATGAATTGTCAGGCGCTCTCTGGGCTTATAACACCGCCCCATCCGAGGTTACCCTGGAATCTCCTTTCTCTCTGGCCTTCGGGATGGACACTGTCATACCTATTGAGCTGGAATATTACCCCCCTAGAGTGGAGGCAGCCGCCAATTTCAATCCTGAAAATTTGCAAACTTGGATGGATGAGAACGATGATTCACGGCGGGTTGATCTGGATCACTTGGAACAGAAAAGGCAGTTGGCCGCGCTTAAATGTTTGGAGCATAAACGCCGAGTTGAACGATACTTCAACCGCAGGGTCAACCCCAAAGACTTCGCTCAGGGAGATCTGGTGCTCAAACGGCGACTACTTGCTGGCAGCAGCCTAAGGGTTCCCAAACTTGAATCCAACTGGGAGGGCCCATACATCATGCGTGAGATTGCGGGACCTAATGCGTACTATCTTATGACTTTCGAGGGCATTTAACTCCTTATGACGTGGAGCGGAGATGATCTAAAAAAGTTCTATGCTTAAACCCTGGCATCTATTTATTCTCATTCTTTGCGCATAAGATTCATTTGTACAGATTCACCTGGAATTCATTTGTGCAGATACTTCAGAAATTCTTTTATATTAATATACATCCATGTCCCTTTTATTATGGTCTTCCGGAGGTTACATTGGTATCAATTTTCTAAATTCCAGCATTTCAGTTACCCCTGATTCATGATCATCATTACGACAATTCGTGAGGACTCTTTTCTGGTTCAAAGTCCTTGATTCAGGCATCTCATGTTCTGAGATTCTTATGCTATTAATCCTGTGATTGATAAGTCCTACTGAGGTATTCATATTATCTAAAGCATGGCTACCTTATTTATTATTCAAGCGTTGCGCGACAGGTATGATTCTAACCTCAAACTCTTTAACCATCGTACCCGAGATTCCGCACCTCGTGTCTGATGGTTCATTATCCTCATTATCCGTATACGGAGGTCACTGAGCTTAGTCACGCCTAAAGGCATACGAGATCTCCTATAAACATTTGGAACCCTTCCATAAGCCCACCCTTACAGCACCTAAAAAACAAAACAAAGTTAGTACATCTCAGCCAGGTAGTTATCGAGGAGAAGAAGAGAACCATAAACCCTTACAGCAACCATCCTGTTGGCTACATTAGCGTAGGCATCCGACGTCGAGGTTTTCTCAATCCTCTCTTCTAGATCTTGGTAACCAAGCCACCTACTGCGAGCCCCATGTCTCCTGGGACTGCGTGGCTTCGTCCGAATGATTGCTGGGAGAGTATTGCTAACTTTCTTTTATTTCCCATTGTCTTTATAGCAATCTTCGCGCTATCATCCCCAAACCTCCCTGCGAAGTTGACGCAGTAGGAGGGCTCCACACTCCGCTGCCATTCATGAGCTCCCTTGGCAGTCATTTGTTCTTCCTCCACAGCCTTCCCTTTCTTCGAAGGGGGCTCTGGACTCCTCTTTTCTGGAAGGCCCCTCTTCCTCTTAGGGACTTCTCTAAGCATCAGGTCCAGGCAGGGGCTCGCAGCTGCCCCCTCTGCTCCCTTTTCTAGGGCTTCCTTTTGGCCCTTCTCTTCTTTCTTTTAGCCCTTCTCTTCGGCCTTCTTCTCTCCTTTATCGTGGCCGACAGTGGTGGGACCACCAGTGTGGACTCAGCAATTGAATATTCCATCCGGACTGAGCTTCACTATCTCCTGCCTATAAATACCCTTGAACAGGCTTCAGGAGGAGGGATTTTTTCTTTTTTTTCTTTGAAAGGCTTTCTTTTTTCTTTCCTCTAGAGAACCGCACGATCTCTCTTCTATCACCCTTGTACCAAGAGCTTAAGATAAGAAAGCTCTCTCTCTCTCTCTCTTTTCTTTTGGCTCATTGTACTGGTCTTTTCGACCACCCCTCTCTTTTTCTAGTGGAATCCTCGCTTGCTGATTGCTCGGTGGATGTAGGGGATTCTCTCCCTGAACCACTTTAAATACTTGTGTGTTTTTCTGGATGCGTATTATTCTCATTTAAGCCTTAGTCATCAGGCTTAGTTCACTGCGTGCCGCTGTCTCTCGGGACTCTCTCTATCTCTCTTTCTTTTGGACCCCCTACTTCCCACGTCAACAAATATCTAGTAAGGTCTTGGCTTTTTATTTCTCTTGAGTGCAACTTTGCTCATGAGTGTCTACAAGTTCACTTCTATATCAATATTAGAGTTGATCGAATAACAAACTCCAGTAGTAATATCTAGCAAGGTCTTGGCTTTTTATTTCTCTTGAGTGCAACTTTGCTTATGAGTGTCTACAAGTACACTTCTATATCAATATTAGAGTTGATCGAATAAATTTGTTAAGCGGATAATTTTTAATTTAATGCGCATCTCCGTCCTACTTCTCCTGGAAAGTGCTAGTTGCACCACGTGACAACCCACACGCAAGTTGCACCTTCCGCGCTCGCTCGCACATGCAGAGACGACTTTGCCCAATAGTGCCAACACTCATCTAAATGCTACCAAGTCTTAATTAATTGGAGAAATTGTACTAGGGGTGTATCTTTTAGTCAAATTCTCGGGAACAATTACAAGCAATCCTAGTATTACTCTATCAAGGTATAATCTCTCCAAATTGCTCTCTTTGACTTAATTAAAATTATATTGCGTGACTCGATTATCCATTTTGGCTCTACCTATGCGTCCATATTTTTATTTGAGCGAAAGTTGCTGTTGGACTATTTACGAGGCACCTGTCCTTAATTTCTAAAATTTGAAATCTGATACATTGAATTTAAATCAACACATCTTAATTTAATTTGATAAATTTTTAATTATCATTATTCAATTTAATTAAATTTGAATACAGTTAATTTGCAAGATTTGAAATCTTCATAAAATTATATTTTAGAAAATAATTTGCCACTTAAATCATTGCTGATTTAAAATTTAAACATTATTCACATTCGTCCTTCATCACAGGCCCTAAAAGCATTAATCGTCTACTCATCTTGTATGTATGCTTCATTTACTCTTAGCATATATATGGCCAACCATATGCATGGATGTTATTTTTCAATATTTGTTTCTGCTAATGGCTTTTTACATAATTCATCTGAACAGTAACAAACTCTAGAACATATGTTTCCATTTGCGTTCTGATGGAATGTTGCTGCTGAAATATATAACTCCTATTTTGAGAGCTGATGTTAGGTACTGTTCGATTAAGCTTCAATATCTAAAGGGTGGGCCTCTTGGTAATTTGCTTTTCATTGTGTTTGCCTTTCATTCAAACAGAAAAGAAAAAGGGAGCCAATTAAGCTAATGATTCTTTGTTCTTGTTCTTCCACATACATGAAAAACATTGTCTTCTAGTTACATTTGTTGTATTGTTAATTTTGGTGAACACTGGTATTTCTTTTGGTGTCCAAACATTAATTGAGTGGGCACCTAATTCTAGTTTTTTCTCCAGTTTGAATCTGGTGGAATTATTTTCATGCCAGAGTTCCTAGAGCACTAATCTCTGGTGCACGGACTTCGCGTTTGAGTGATCGCAAGAAAGAAGAAAGGGAAATTCTAGTAAAGAAAGCTTTTTTGACTGACATTATGAATGAAAACCGTCTACTGTGTATTCTCCTTGCAAAAGAATCAAGATACTCCCCAGTTCTTTGGGAACCTGATATGCTGCCTGCCCCTTGTGCTGTGAGCGTGTCACAGTCATGTCCTAAATCCCTTGAGACACATGATTATGGTGGTCAGCAAAGGGAAATGATCCTCAAAGAAGGTCCACATGCATTTGATGGTGGTAATTGCTCTTTGAATATCGTATCATGTACATCGGAGAGCCCTGACTGCATGGTTGACGTTGAACCCATGGCTTCTAATGCGAAAGCACTGGAGGTGCTGGATGATGAGGGCGATCTGCCTGTTGGCTTGAATGTCGATTCTGGATCATTGGCATGTGTTGCATGTGGAATCCTTGGCTATCCATTTATGGCTATCATGCAACCTTTTGAGGATGCATCAAGGGTGATTTTTTCCACTTGTGAAGAACTCCCTGCGAAGTTGGAAATGTCGGAGTGCTCAATTCAACCTTCCTGCATAAAAAATGATGCCAAAAATTCTCCAGGTAAATCTTCCTCAGGCTACAGAATAATAAAATTTCTGAAAGAAGATTCTCAACTTACATGGGTGTTCTTGAGTGTCTCAGTTCATTTAACCATTCAAAGAACAATCATTTTAAACAGAACACTGAGGAATAAATCATCTTTTATGTCCATATCAGCTCGAGTTCAATTATGGAGATAAGAAGCTCATTGTAGAATTTATGTTTTATTGTGAAACAATTAGCTAATATACCTCTGTATTCAGAGTTTCCTAATAGATTTGAGGTCTGTTTGGTTTAATGTTATCTCAATGTTATGTCATGTTATCTAAAGAAAATAATTATCTGATTTAATGACATGTTATTTCATGTTATAACGACATAATATCAAGATAAATGAAAATCCCCCCTTAATCCTAATTATAAGTTAAGTCAGGCATGCTCACTTGAGAAGAATGTCTCTGCATTGCACTCATCCCATATACAATCAATTGATAGCACACCTTTTATTTTGTTGGCATTTGGCCCATTACTTGATCTAGAAATTATATGTGATGGCTACTTAAAGATTCTGCAGAAATGTCTATCAGATAACTCTTGTTATTTCTTGACATCTACCTTCACATGTTTACTTTTCTTGTTTAGTTCATGAATTGTCATAGTTTTTAATGATTTTAAAAAATGTAACCTGTTATAAATAATGATTATTCTTCTCCTTTGCGGATAAATATCAGGAATCCCTTGTCTTTGTTTTTTTGGCTTTTTGATACTTTTTTTTATCTGAACTTCAGCCTATTTTAGTCTACTTGGATATATTTATGTGTGAATATACATACATACATACATACATATATATATTTGTAGCATTTTATCAATGATGAAGCTGACATTATTATTGCTTTTCTGTTGATGTATTTTGAAGAAAGATGCGCTAAAACGGCTGAACAAGCCAAACTTTGTTCCACTGAGTTGTCCCCTACACCAGCTGTTTCTTTTCAGCGATCTAGTGCACTTGAAATAGCTCATCATGCGGGCGATGTTTACTTGCTCAATCATGTCTCGATGAGTTCTGCGGACTATGGGGGAGCAGAATTAGGTGTAAAAGATGCTCAATTGGAGAGCAGAAAATGTGATTTTCAGAGCAGTAGCAAATCATTTTATCCAATTGGGCTCTGTCCCTGTGCTCATGTGGAAGAACTTCTAACGAGTGGGGATACGAAGGCTTGTGGATTTTTCCAAAATGACTCTAGAGGTACTGATTTGAAGCCTTCCTCTGAAACTAGCAAAAAACTTGTTTCCTCCGTGGAAGGAAAATGTGATAAATCAATGTGGGATGTGTCTAATGTACTTTGTAGACCAAGAATCTTTTGCTTGCGGCATGCTATTGATACCGAGGAACTTTTGCACAGCATGGGTGGTGGACGTATTCAGGTTATATGCCATTCAGGTGAAATGCCATTAGCTAATACTTTGCGTGTTCTCTTGTATGAGCATGTCAGCTAAGTGATTGTGACTTTTTTATTTTATCAGGAAAATTTGTTTGATTGAGCCATATGGTTTTATATTTGTCTGGGTGATTAAAGTTGTGCTCAAGAACATGTGATGCCCTTAGAGAATATGCGGCAGCACAAACATGAATCAGTAGAAGCATATAAATTCTGCATTAATAGACTTAAAAAATATGTTCTTCTTTAACACTTGCCTTAGATATTCTGCCATAAAAATTGCAGCTTATATTGCATCCTATTTGAGATATATAAATTAATTCCTGCTTTTTTCCATGTGGATCTAGAATATTTGCATGATTTCATCTGAGCTTGGTGCATATTCTCTTGTTTATCAAATATTAATATTGCAATTTCTGTATAATCTAGCTGTCTGCGCACTAAACATGGCATACTCAATTGTTATGCGCTCTGATTCTTGGCCTTTTTGCTTCAGATTATGTCAAAATTAAAGCATATGCTGCAGCTGTTGCAGAAGAAATTCATGTTGAACTACACTTTAAGGATGTCCCTCTTGAGTCTGCATCCCAAGAAGATCTTAAGCTGATTAACATTTCAATTGATGACGAGGAACATCAGGAAGATGGCAAAGATTGGACCTCAAAGTTAGGTTTGAATCTAAGACACTGTGTTAAGCTTAGGAAAAATTCAGCATCGATACCAGGGAAGATGCCATCACCTTTGAGTGCAATCTTTTCAAGTTCCTCTCCTGTTTCAGCTGCTTCAAGTTTGAGATGGCTTTGCAGGAAGGCTCGCACAGCAGCCCGGTCAGTAGGTCTTGTCCCAGAAAAGCCACGTTGTATTTCTAATGTGGAGGGAAGTGTTCGACCTCCGAATAAAGAAAATACAGTATCTAATAATTGTATCCAGGTTTACCAAAGCCGTAAAAAGCATTCAACTGACCAGAGTCATCCTGTTAAAGGCCCAGACATTAGTGAAGAAGATGGCAGAGCTGTTGATAGAAGGGACCCTATAACATCAGCTATTGAGAATACTGATAACTTGTTCACCATCCCTGTATCTTTTGTTGAAAATCATGATATATCTCAAGATGGCTTGGAGAAGCAGATTTGTGGCCCATCAGTTGAGGATCTTGACATGTCAGATATAAGCGGCTTTCCTTTACCTGATAATTCATCTGCAGAATCTTTGGAATTGCATAACAGTTCTTTATCTGCGTCAAAAGGTGCAATGATGCTTTCTATTCCAGTACGATATCAGCTTAAACACAGCATTTCAATCTCCACTAACTTGGTTATGAGTAATGTGAAAAAGCAAGCAGAAGAATCTGATGTTGGGACCTGCGTGCGTTCACAATTTCAGGTAGATACGGCTATTCCAGAATCGAGTTTTGAGGTCAAGAAGTTAACAGGAGCTACTATTGGCGAACATTCAGATCTTGAGTTTAACACTAGTATAGATCCGTGCACCAAACATACTTTGCTAGTAACTGCTGTGGAAGATGAATCAGCAGAAGGGAAACAAAATATGGAAGATAGTCTAAGAAATGCTTTGTTGTCTGAAGATCATTTCCTTGTGCCATTATCATCAAGTGATGTTTCTGAAATGCATATTGAAGATTCAACAACCGAGAAACAGGGGAGCAGTCATAATACAGTATCAATTGCCGATGAAATGCGAGTTCAGATTTTTGATGCAGGGGATAACATTTCGGAAGCTGGAGGCTGCGATATGCGGTTAAAACAACCACTTCTCACGGACAAGTGCACAACTACTAATTCCATAATGCATCTGGAATCATGCCATGAATTATCTACAGAAGATATTCTATTTGCTGGGTATCATTGTCCTTCCGTAGTTGCAGTGAGGGATGAGAAGCAATCAGACTCTGCGAATATGAAATTGTACGTGAGACGACGAAGCAAGAGAAAACGAGAAACTGAGCAGCAAACAGGAGAACATGACCACATAGAAACAGGACAAGCTACAGAAGCACAGAAAGAAGCTGTTGTGCAACTAGAAATGCAAAAATCTGGTAATGGTTTTGTCCGCAGTCCATGTGAAGGCCTACGTCCTAGGAAGGGGAAAGTAACGTCTGATCAAGCCGAAATTAAAATCCCAGTTGGACGTATTTCTGCAACAAAAATTTCCATAAAGAAAGCAGGTAATTTGGGGACTGGTAAATGGCGAAATGCTGAGATGAACAAGAATTTCAAGTGTGACATCGATGGCTGTCGAATGGAATTCTCTTCTAAATCAGAATTACAACTACACAAACGCGACCGCTGCACATATGAAGAATGCGGCAAGCGATTCAGCTCGCACAAGTACACAATGCGTCATCAGCGTGTCCATATCGATGATAGGAACCTCAAGTGTCACTGGAAAGGTTGTGAAATGTCCTTCAAATGGGAATGGGCGCGAACCGAGCACCTACGGCTCCACACAGGGGAGAAGCCTTACAGATGCAAGGTTGCTGGATGTGGTCTAACTTTCAGGTTTATATCAGATTTCAGTAGGCATAGAAGGAAAACTGGCCATTATGTTGAGAGTAACATGCACTAGTTTGTATTTGTTGTATCCGTTGGAGATTTTTTTTTTCTTTTTTTCTTTTGCTTGTTCATTAACTGTTTAGGTTGTAGTTTTAGTTCATTTAGACTATTACATGTTTGTACCATGATCTTGCTTTAGAGCTCAAGTTTTGGCTCTAAAATGGAAGTAAAATCAGTTGACAAGGGTTAGCTTCTGATTTGAGTATGAATGTTGTATTTAGTTGATAGATTTATTGATATTAACTGCTATCAATGCTTGTTCTTTTTTCTTCAGAAATAATATCATTCAATTTTCTTCAGAAATAAACTGAAAATTGATTGGTTTGTTTGTTTTCTTCAGAAATAAACTAAAATTTTATCTGATTTATTTGTTCTGCATATCTCCAGGATGGTTCACTCCTGGGCTAATGTTTAGAGATGATGTCTTTCAAATTTTTTGAGCAGCTTACCATTTTGTTGAGCTCTTTTGGTAAGTTGAGAACCTTGAGTAGGATATTCAAATAAAAATAATTAATGTTAAATAATTTAGCATTTAAATTGAAAAAACCTTGATTGGATGTCAGATAGGATTAAACAAATCTGTTGGTGATGAATTAAATAATTTTTATAGTATTAATAAATGTTTTATGATGGCAATGAATAAACAAAATGGATAAATCACTGTCAAATATTTTATATTATGTTATTATAATGATTAAATTACATCCACGGTTAGTGTATAATATCACAATTTTTTTAAAATTTTTAATTTTTGGATTCTAACTTATATTAAGGTTGATCTTCTCTTCACTTTTATATTGTTTAATTTTTACCAAGTGATGTATAACATCACATAATTTAAAATAGTAGAAATACTTTTTAAGATAAAATTGTGAAGCTAATAATAGAAAATTCTGTAATTAAATATTTTTGGACTGGAGTAGTATTAGATAGGTGATTTTCTAATAAGTACATAAGTCATATAATTTCTAAAAATCAAAACAGACAATACCCCTGCTCTCTCACTCAGTCACTCTCTCTCACACAACTCCCATAGTCACAAAAGAGAGATTGCTTGTTGCGCTGTGACCCTAACCTCCCTCCCTTTTCTAATTCCCTGTCTTATCACACCTACTCTAGTTGACATGCAAAAAACATTGGCTCTCTTCCCTTTTATTTCTCTCTACAATTTGACCATCAGTTGCTAAGAATGACAAAGTTCACCAACTATTGTTGACAATCTGAGAGAAAAAGGTGGAGGAGAAAGTGTAACATCGTGTGATTCAAAAGTAGGGGCATTATACTCTTTTATTTTAGAAAACTGTGTGATTTGAGTACTTCTTAGGAAGTCACTTATTTAAGTACCACTTTAGCCCAAGCACATTTAACTGCGAAGTTTTCACCTTTAACCTCACGATTTTGTCCCAAAATGCACGTCTACCATTTTAACTCATGTTATATACTTATATAGCTTAGGGACTCTCCTCAATTTTTGATATGGAATGATTTATTCCTAGTTTCCTTTATCTAGAAGCCTGTTAGCAGCTTTCTTGTTTGGGTAATTCCAATTTACTCATATAAACATCACTCCAGTGATTACTCTACACCCTCCTCGACCCCAGATAATCAGAAAGAGAGAGGTAAAGAGAGAATAACAATGGGAGAGAGAAGTAAAAGAGGAGTATTAAAAGTAATTTTATAATTAAAATATTAAAAATTACTTTTTATTTTTTTTTACAATTTTTTGAAGAAAATTATCTAAATAGACCTGTGTAGAATATTTAATACAATTTTAGGTACTTGATTGGTATGTTAATTTATCTCAGAGATTTGAAAGTTAAAAATTTAAAAATATGAATTTATGTGATGTCATGTCTTGATCTCAAAAATCTTAATGTAATTTACTTTAATGACAATATAATTGTGAATTACTAATTTGATTGGTTCAATAACTTATTTCATGGACTTATTTAATCAATTAAATCATGAATCAGATGTTAGACTAATTCTTAATTTGATAATTTTTTTGATAAAATATAATTTTTTTCTTATAGCGATAAAATATAACATGACAATTGTTCAAATAAGTTTTGTCAAAGAATTTCTTTTATAATTTTTGGGATTTGACGCATTTAGTAAAGTTGACTTACTATTTTCTGACAGAATGGGCCGGAATGGGCCGGAATGGGCCGGGCTGGGCCGAGCGGAGCACTCCTGAAAGAGTGCGGGTTTCTGCTCGGACTCGAGATCTGGTTCGGGATATTCCGAGCCGAGAAGAGAAAAAGGGCGGGGGAGTTGAGCGACGGAGTTGCCGGCGGAAGATCCGGCGAGCGTAACGCCTGCGAGGTGTGGGACGGTATTTGTTTTCTTCAAATTCGCAGCATCAGACCGCTGGCGTGATCGTTGTGAAAAATTCCCTGTCTTGAGGTATGACCAACCTCTTCCATTCGTTCTGCTTTCTCCCACCTACCTGTAGCTTTAGACGTTTTGCCACGGACGACGGAGTTGTGACGATGGAGTATTAAAGAGATTTTGTCTTCCTCGTGTAACTCCCCATTCGTTTTAATCTTCTTATTAGGTTCTCGATCGGCTTTTAACCTAGCACAATCATTTGTTTTTATTTTGTTTTTTATTATAACTTCTTGTGCTAATAATGCTATTTAGCCTGAGGTTCAGACTCTAATTTGGAAAGAACTTGGAGAAGTTTGACATTACGGTTTGATTTTGGTGACATTAGGTTTTGAGGGAAAGCCAACTTTTTTCCTAATTTAAAGTGCTTTCTTTCCCAAATGTCCGACGGACTATATGAACTTAATCATGGCCCCATTCATGCGGTTCAAGTCACTTTTTCGTTAAAATTTACTTGTATGCCGTCGTTCTTTTAGGATTTAAATTTTTTTTTTTATTCATTTCACTGTTGTTGGATTTCTTCCCTCTATTTTGGTGCCTCATAAACCTGTTCGGAAATGTTACTATACAGACATGCAACCACAAACAAGCAAGAGAGTATTTGACCATTCCAACATTCGTGCTTGATTGAAACTTGTTTGATTATTTTGTGCTTCTTTCCATTCATTCTTCCACCATTCGGAGCCATGCGCCTCTTCCAACAGACTCTATTTGAGTTAACACTCCTCTAACCCTTTAATGTTTCTCAATTCCAATATCATTCTTCTTTATCTTCTCCTTAAATTTTATTTAACTGAATCTGTTTTATGTCCTCCTGACTAAGACCGGCAATAGTGTCCTAAACTTGAAACTCGGCTCCAATATCTCACGAACTTTCTCGAATGGATTGATTTTCCTGTTACATAAGTCAACTCAACTGAAATAATATTGATCAACTAGTAATCAACCTAATATATGCATAAGAATATGTATGTTTGTTTTCTCATTGTGTATTGACTATATTTTACAGTCGTGCATATTTTATGGAGGGTATATTAAAGAAGCTGAGGTATAAATATACTTATAATACATATGAAATTACTTTATATTATTGACGTAATATATAATTATATGGTGCATATTTAAATAAACAAATAAGGCTAGTAGTTTATCACAATTTAACTTCAAATTGACTCAAATCATATTTGACTCAAATTGAAAAGTTTGAATTCCAGTTGCAATTGATTCACTCGAACTCGACTTAATTGCTAACGAGAATCTAGGCAAACCGAGTTGTGGGGCTTTGATTAGTGGGGGATTCTAGTCTAGTCATAGTAGACATATTTCAGGCTATCCGAGAAAATGCTCGTAGCAACTTTCTTGTTGACATTTTTTTATGTTTTTGGTATTGCTTCTATCTCCAGTTTAGATGATATAGATTGGGAGAAGGGTGTATCCCTCCAACTTAATTTTTGCTCGATCCTTGAGGAGGATCTCACTTTTTGTACTTGAATTCTTATAGTATTTTAGGCTTTGGTCGAATTTCAAAAAACAAAAAAAGGTTAACCTTCCAAATAAATTTTTTTCTTGTAAATCCATTTATTGTAAATACCTAAAGGTTTTGCAAGCATTGATAATTTCTTGATAACTATTTTTGGCTGTTCACTTTTTTCCAGCATTCATGGTCACTTCTTATTTGAAGCTTCCAATTTTGTTCTATTTAGTTTTTCTCTTCAATCTGATTTTGACGTTACTATAGTTTTGTTGATTGATACTTCCAATGTATTTGCTGAGATCAGTGTTCATACAAGACACACTTCCCTCCATTGTTTTGAAGTCTTGAAATTAAATTTTATATATTATTTTGAAGCAACCCATAGAGGTGAAAGATGTATCCCTGGAGTGGTATATTTTTCTGTTAGTTAATGATTAAAACCTCTTCACTCTTTAGTAAGATGTGAACAGATTTGAAGATTTGAGATTATTTACCTTGCAGTTCTATTTTTCTTACCCGCCATTATTTTCAGGATTCATTGTGCATTGGTATGCATGAACGCAAAGTAATGTGCGTAAGATTTATATTACATTAATATAGGCTTATGGAATATCACGTATCAGAGAGGAACATTGGAGCGCCGGAGCCAAGGTCTACTCACCATATTTCACTTGAACTACATGAGGTAGATTGTTTCTTTCTCATTAGAGGTTGAGTCTACCCGTTCTATTTGTTATGCTAGATCTTAGCCTTGACACTGTCTTAATAGTAACTATTTATATATTTGAGCTGTTTCATATAAATATGGAATATTAAGCACTCACTGATTTCTATATTTGAAATTTCAACAGTGAAAATTTGTATTCTGGTTGCTTGTATCATTGTCAGTTTCTTTTATGCTTTATTTTTATACAGCTAATTGCACTGTAACCCAGCATCTATGAAGCATGGACACTTCAAGAACCATGTCGTGTCCGTGTCGGACACACGGACACTCGGGGACACGCGAGGACACGTGAGGACACCGTGTCGGACACGCTACGTGGCGTGTCCTAATAAAATAATATTAAAAAAAATTAAAGGACACTTCTTGGACACGCGAGGACACTTTGGGACACCTTAGGACACTTCTAAGACACTTCTAGGATACTTTTGAGACACTTCCATGATAC
>JAEMOT010003918.1:108348-160766 GCA_019297695.1 Apostasia ramifera | reverse complement strand
GGCCCATGAGCAGCAGCTGGCAGTTTTAATGCTGCCAGCTGCTGCTGCAGATATATTAAAAAAAAATATATATTAATTTTTATAAAATATATAATTTTTTTTATAAAAATATATTTTTAAATTAATTTACCCGATTGATCCGATCCGACCCAAATATATGAATCCGGACCGGATTCGGACAAGATCCAAGGTAAGGTAATCGGTTCCGGAACCGATTGGAATCGGACCGGACCAGTTCCAGGTTCAACGGGACCTAGAACCGGTAGAACCGGCCGGAACCGGTCCGGTCCGGTCCGGACCGATAACCAGGTTTTAATAGGGTCGGGCCGCGGTTCGCCCGCTCGCTCGCACCGTATCGGAGGCTGTTGATGATGCGTGAGTTTTCACAAGTGAAAGCTGAGAGAAGAGAGACTTTTTCACTGTTTTGAGCCGATTCTGCACGGGGTCTGCGTCAGTTTGGCTGGGAGCGGCGGTGGGCTGCGACTACCTTTAAAAGAGATTTTAGTTCCAGCACAGCAGGTATTCGGTTCGCGCAGGTGTGGCAGTTGGCTGCGGCCATCTTGGAGACTTGAGGTTATTTAGGCTTTAGGGTATCTGTCATCTCTCGCTCTTTCCTTCCTTTGTCTTACTATTTGCTATCCTACAAGACAACCCATCCCGTTCAACTGCTGTCTGTTATTTCTGTTGACACTATACGCAGAGTTGCTGGGGATTATTATGCTATCAGATATCCTTCTCTTTTGAAATCCTTGGCCTCAAGGATTAACATCAAAGTTGGGGTACTGTTGGCGTACCCATTCTAAATCTTCCCAGCTGGCTTCTTCCATATTTGCTTGACTCCATTGTATGAGAACTTGCTCAAGAACGCATCTGTTTCGTAAAACTGATCTTCTTTTCAGGATCGACAGTGGTTCAGCTTGAACGTGGCCACACTTAGTCACTTCTGGAGGTAGCAACTCAGGCCCTTGTTGGTTCCCTATTTTCTTTTTGAGAATTGACACATGGAAGGTTGGATGAATCTTAGCATAGTCTGGCAGTTTGAGTTTATATGCAGCGCTTCCAACCTTGGACAGCACCTCAAAGGGGCCGAAGTACCGTGGGGACAATTTGTTGGAGTTCCGTTGTGCCAACGAACCTTGTTTATAAGGTTGTAGTTTAATATAAACAAAATCTCCCACTGCCAGTTCCCTTTCCTTTCTATGCTTATCAGCTTGCATTTTCATTCTATTCATTGCTTGGTGTAGGTGTATTTTCAGCATTTTGATCATCTCCTCTCTAGTCTGGAAGGTTCTATCCACTGCTTCAACTGTAGTTGCACCAGCCAAATAGGGAATGTGTAGGGGAGGTTTTTGGCCATATATGGCTTCGTAGGGAGTACATTTAATTGAAGAGTGGTAGTTGGTGTTATACCACTATTCTGGCAATGATAACCATTTTGCCCATTCTCTAGGCCTTTCTCCTGTTATACACCTTAGATATGTTTCCAAACATCTGTTTACTACCTTTGTCTGGCCGTCTGTTTGAGGGTGGTATGCTGTTGACATATTCTGCTCCACCTTGAGTAATTTGAGAAGCTCCTGCCAAAATCTGCTTAGAAATATCACATCTCTATCACTAATCAACCTCTGAGGCATGCCATGCAATTTAAATACATTATCCAAATAAATCTGTGCCACTACAGAAGCTGAATAAGGGTGAGAAAGAGCTACAAAGTGGGCATATTTATGTAGTTTATCCACCACCACTAAGATAGTATCCTTACCGCATGATTTTGGCAACCCATCAATGAAATCTAGGGAGACATCAGTCCATACCTTGTCTGGAATTGGTAAGGATTGCAATAACCCTGGTGTTGCGATTGTTTCATATTTATTAACTTGACATGTCTCACATTCCCTAAGTATCTTTTTGGTAGCTCTTCCCATGCCTCTCCAATGAAACATTAGTTTGAGTCTATGAAGTGTAGGGAGATAACCTGAATGGCCTCCATTGGTTCCTGCATGCACCTGTAGCATAAGCTTCCTTCTAAGACTTGGACTATTGCCAACTACTAATTTTCCTTTCCACAACAGCCTATTATTGCTCCAAGAATAAGGTTTGTTAATAGGGTTTCCTTGTTCAGCTGGTTGATGATCTTTGTTAGTTGTGAATTTGAGTACCGTCTTCAATCTCTGAGATTAGTTTAGTAGAACCAGGTTGTAAAATGATGTGAAGCTGCAGTTGAAAGCTTGCAATTCTTCTAGATAGGGCATCAACTCCTATATTCTCTTGCCCCCTTTTATATAGGATTTCAAAATCATATCCAGCGAGTTTAGAAAGTCATCTCTGTTGGGCGGGAGTTGAGATACGTTGCTCTAATAGAAATTTGAGGCTCTGATGGTCTGTTTTAATTTTAAAGTGATTACCTATCAGATAGGGCGCCACTTTTGGATAGCTGCCACCATGGATAGCATTTCCTTTTCGTATACATGTAATTGTTGATGTTTTTGTGAAAGACCCTTGCTAAAGAAAGCTATAGGATGATTTGATTGCATTAGAATGGCCCCAATTCCAGTGCCATTGGCATCAGTTTCAATAATGAATGGTTTTGAAAAATCTGGTAGTGCTAGTACTGGCGGTGAGCTGAGAACTTGCTTTAGATTGTTGAAGGACTCTTGAGCTTGTTCTTCCCACCTGAAGTTATCCTTCTTGAGTAACTCAGTCAGTGGTCGGCTCAATGCACCATAGTTTCTGATGAACCTCCGGTAGTATCCTGCGAGGCCCAAAAACCCGCGTAATTCCTTGATGGACTTCGGAATTGGCCATTCCAATATTGCTTGGATTTTAGAAGGATCAATAGATACTCCTGTGGCTGAAATTCTATGTCCAAGATAATCAATGAGTTTAGTAGCAAAAGCACACTTTTCCTTTTTAACCTTTAAGGAGTGTTGAGATAACAATTTGAACACTAGCCTCAGATGTTGTAGATGGTCCTTCCATTGTTTGCTGTATACTAAAATATCACCAAAAAATACCAAGACGAATTTTCGGAGAAACGGTTTAAAAACAGAGTTCATAAGTTTCTGAAAAGTGGCCGGGGCATTGGTGAGTCCAAAGGGCATTACTAGGAACTTGTAATATTCTTCATGAGTCCTAAACGTTGTTTTCTTGATATCTTCTGTAAACATCCGCACCTGCCAGTAACCAGATCTTAAATCCAGCTTTGAAAAGTAAGTTGAACCATAAAGTTCATCGAGTAGTTCCTCCACTACAGGTATAGGAAATTTATCTTTTATGGTCTTAGAGTTAAGCTCTCTGTAATCGATACATAACCTCCAAGTCCCATCTTTCTTCTTGATTAGGACAATGGGAGAGGAGAATGGACTCGTGCTGTCTCTAATAACTCTAGCAGTTTTCATTTCTGCTATCAACTTTTCTGTGGCTGTTTTCTGCAGAGCTGGATATCTATAAGGGCGCCAGCTAATAGGGTTAGTTCCCTCCTTTAGAATAATTCGATGATCATAAATGCGGCAGGTGGCAATCCTTCTGGTTCTGAGAATATTATCTTGTACTCAGCTAACAGAAAGTTCAAATCTTGCTGCTGTGATCCAGTTAAACTGTGAAATACCTCAGAATCCTGAGCAGACCCTACTGATTCCTCCCTTGAGTGAAGACATTGTATATACAAGGCCATGGATGCATTTTGAATGTCTTTCCCAAATTGTTTTTCACTTGCCACTTGCATAAATGGTTTTCTTGTACCTCTCAACATTATGTGTTTATCCTGTATGCTAAATTCCATTCTCAGCTCCTTAAAGTTCCACTTAACTTCACCCAACTCTGATAACCATTCAATTCTCAGCACCATATGGTAGCTATCATGAGGCATTATGAGTGCATCCACCACAAACTGTGTTCCCTGCATGTGCCATTGGAAATGCTTGGCCTTTCTTGCTATAGGTACTTTCTCACCATTAGCAACTACAACATGTTGTACTGGAATGACTTCAACTACACACTTAGCATAAGATAATAATCCCCAGCAGCTCTGCGTATAGCGTCAACAGAAATAACGGACAGCAGTTGAACTAGATGGGTGAACCGGGCTGAACTAGATCGACTAAGAGCGGTTCAGAATACTTAATAGGGCTTCCCAGCGAAGCCACAGAGTAGAGAATATTGCTGCCTCTCCAAATCTCTCTTTAATTGCCTCTCTGTACACATTCCATTCTATAGGCGTTAGATTTGATTTGGCTAAATTCTGATGCCACTCTAAAGAGATTCCGTCTAAGTAAATTGAAGCAAGCTTGACCTTCCAATCATTGGGAGTTAGACTAATTTCAAAGAATTGCTCACATCTAAAAATCCATCCCATAACATTTTCTCCAGAAGACTTGGGAAATTCCACCTTAGGTAAACGAGTTAGCATGGAATCCAATGGAAAATTAGATGTAATTGGGGCTTGTTGTTGATTCGAAGGTAGTGGACTTGGGGTTGGAAGAATACCTTGTTGAAATGTTGATCTGGAAGGCGATTTGTCATCTATGAGTTCCATTCTGTAGGCCAGAAATTCTTCTCTAATTTTACCCTCCAGAGATCTGATGGCATCCGCTAGGGTTATTGTTGATTCATTTTGCCGATCCGTAATGTTTCTGATCATATCGTGCTGTGTCTTTATCATATCTTCCAATTGGCTGCAAGATTCTGCAACTAGGGTTTTGAGTGATTCTTCCAATTATTTGTTCTCCTGGAAACGAGTTTCAGGGGCCATAGATCGTACCGCTCTAATACCAATGTTAGCCTGCAAGACAACTTCACAGCAAACCACAATTCACAAGCACTGCAATTACAATGAATAACCAAGGAATGCTTCACTATAGTATCAATTCCAGCAGAATTACAGCTATCTATTGAAAGTTAATTGAAATGGAAAAGAAGGATGAGAGAAGAACAAGAGTAAGAAGAAGATTAGCAGGAGAGAGTAGAAGGGAAGAAGAGGACTGGAGACGAGAAAAGAGAGGCGGCAATATTCTCTACTTTGCGGCTTCGTTGGGAAGCCCTATTAAGTATTCTGAACCGCTCTTAGTCGGTCTAGCTCAGCCCGGTTCACCCATCCGGTTCAACTGCTGTCCGTTATTTCTGTTGACGCTATAGGCAGAGCTGCTGGGGATTATTATGCTATCACTATTCCACTGATTTTCTTAAGCAGTTTAATAATAGAACCTGTTTATTTCCTAGTTTTTGTTCATCTCTGTCGATGGTTTAAATTATTTGGAATTTAAAATGGCATCTTGCGCTATTGGAGTAGGGATTAAAATGACAATGATGTTACTCATTATAGTAGGACCAACACACATGCCCAAAATCTTTGTCCTTCGAGGATGACCGTGATTTGATGACAATGATGTTACTCATTATGGTAGGACCAACACATATGTGCTCAAATTTAAGAAATAGAAAGTTGTGTAGAATCTATCATAACCACGAGAATCGAAGAAAGGTGAACCCAAAGACTCTGTATCTCCCATAGAGAAGAAAGAGTCATCTTATTACTTCTCAACAATTAGGTATAGAGGAACGTAGTGGTTCTCATATATGCTCTCATACTTTTACATACATTTGATGTCACATTTGAGTTGGAACAAATGTCCCTGTAATCATGAAATTATTATCTAATTTTAACGGTGTTTGTCTAAAAGAACTTCCAAATGAATTACGGCTTGTGCGTGATATACAACATGCCATCAATCTTATTTTAGGATCAATACTACCAAATTTACCGCATTATAGGATGATGGAACATGTTGAGCTTAGTTGTCAAGTGCAACTACTTCTTGATAAAGAATTTATTTGAGAACGTTTATCCCCTTAATGTCATTCCTGCTCTTCTTACGCTTAAGAAGGATGGAAGTTGTCAGGTGTGTGTAGACTCGTGAGCTATTAATAAGATAATGATTAAATATTATTTCCCAATTCCCTAATTAGATGATATGCTAGATATCATGGCTAGTACATTTATCTTTTCAAATATTAATTTAAACAGCAGATACTATTATATTAGAATTCGAGAAGGTGAATACTGAAAAATAAGTTTCATGGCCAAATCCTCCAAGTACTTTCATATGTGTGATGATGCAAGTACTTAATCATTTATTGGTTTATTTCTTGCCGTCTACTTTGATGATATTCTGATATACAGCCGATCACCCATAGAACACCTCAATCATTTGCGACAAGTTTTTCTTATTTTATGACAAGAAAAGCTATATGTTGAAGAAATGTCACCTTATGGCATCTTCAATAGTGTTCTTAGGATTTATCATTTCTTTGGAAGGAGTTGTTGCACACTACACCCTTTTAAAGTCCAAATGATGAAAGATTGACCTTTCAAAACTATCCACAATGTGCATAGTTTTTATGGTTTAGCTATGTTCCGTCGCATGTTTATTTATGGAAACAATATTGTTATTGCTCCTATAACAAACTGTTTAGAGACCATTATGCAAATTTCATCTGCTGTGGTGGCAGGCAGATTCTTACACGTATTGTGTCTATTGCTGAAAAATGAGCAGCCCTTGAAGGATTGAAGGCTATCCCATGCGATACACCAAGGACTATGGGTATTTAGCTTGAGGGAGATTCTATGGAAATCTTACAACTTATTTTCAATGAATTGGAGTGTAATGGAGATTTTCACAACCGAACAGGCTTGCAGAGCTATTGCTTGGATTACCAGCAACATGAAGTAGTGGATGGACTGTTCAGAGGATCCAACTTCACTTCTCGAGATTCTATCCTAGCTAATATTGTGAACATCTTATTGTCTTTTGCTGCCTGCAGAGTTAGTTATATACAATGTAACAATAATAGTGCGGCCGACTTTCTGGCGCACTATGCGACACTGGGTGATTTTTGTTGAGAAATTGATATGCCCCTTCCTAATGAATTTTGTAATATTCTCAAAGTGGATGTTGAGTGACACTTGATAGCTTGTAGTTTCTTTATTGTAATTTTATGGCATTGCCACTTTTCAAAAAAAAAAAAGAAAGAGGGAGAATTTCAATGGACTGAAGCAGTTACTCATGCTTTCGAAGAAATAAAAGATGAATGAGCAAAAGCACTAGTCTTAAGGCTTCCAAATTTCAATAAAGTGTTTGAAAGTTGTATGTGATGCATTTGGTGTTGGTATTGGTGATGTTTTAAGCCAAGAAAATCACCCAGTTGCATATTTAGTGAAGAGCTAAACGGTGCATGATAAAAGCATTCCACTTACAATAAAGAATTCTATGTTGTAGTCCAAGCTTTACACTATTAGCGCTATTACCTATTGCTAAAAGGGTTTGTGCTATACTTTGATTATCAAGCGCTCAGGTATTTGAATTCCCAAAAGAATTTGTGCTATATTTAGATCATCGAACACTCAAGTATTTAAATTCTCAAAATAATTTGTGTTATACCTTGATCATTAAGCGCTCATATATTTAAATTCCCAAAAGAATTTCAGGCTTAATAAATAGTCTAAATAAAATGTTATTTTTATTTATCTGTGTACTTAATAAATATTGTTTAACAGGTGAGAATGAAATTTCAGGCTGATTCACGACAAAAATCAAACTAATAAAAATTGGAGGAATAATATAATAATCTCCAAATATGCTTTGTATGCACATTTCCTAAAGAAAAAATCACCTCCGTTTGTAGGAGGTCCAGATCCTCTGAGTGCAAAGGATTAGATCGATCGATTGAAAATAATCTTTGATTTTATTAAATGCCCTGATGATAAAAAGACAGACTTTTTTTGGTGTATGCTTACCAATGAAGGTCGTAAATGGTGGAAGTCTTAAGTTAATGTGAATTTAAATATCTTAAACATATTCCCTGAGGAAGATTTCGTGAAAACTTTTTCTAACACTATTTTTTGCTTGCCATTAAAGAAAAGAAATAATATGATTTTATTCATCTGAAGCAAGGTTCCATGTCTATCATGGAATACAAAGCTGCATTTACTATTCTTTCTGATTATGCCCGTCATCTAATTATTGATCTATGAGAAAAAGGTGAAGAGATTTGAGGATGGTGTGCAGAAAGACATCCAAAAGTAAACAAACGTTATCAAGATTTATGACTGCTAAGTTATATCAAAGGGCGTTGATCACAGAGTAAAACATCAATGAAGATTGGGAGTGGCGTGAAAAGAAAAGGCGCTGTCTTGAACAGGATGAAAAGCATGAGGAAAGTTTTGTGAAGAAAAAAAAAGGAAGAATGGGGCGTCAATGGATAGTGGTGTAAAGTGTTAGAATTGTGGAGGTCATCATTCTACCTTTCAATGTCGAAAGAGCAGCAGAGCTTGCTTTAGAAGCGACGACAAAGATCATTTGTGAAAGATTATCCTGTGGCACCAAAGCTACAAGCTCAATCTTGAGTTTTCGCTCTACCTGACTCGATCGTTATAGGTATTATATATATCTTTGGATTACTTGTACAAGTATTATTTGATTCTGGGTCTACGCATTCGTTTATTCTGCCCGAGTTTGCAATTTTCGTGAAGATTTCATTTGAAATGCTACACACCTTATACTGTAAATACAGTTTCAGAGGAAATTTTTACTAGTAGAATAATATACCCAAACTATGAAATATGCATAAAAAATAATGTCCTGCTCGCAAACTTGATCGCACTTAGGGATGGACTGGTTATCAACTAGGAATGCCGGATTGATTGTGCTACCAAGAAGATAAATTTTCTCACTCTTGAAGGAGAATTATTTTCTTTCGAAGGAACAAAAGATACCTTATCTGATGTATCTTTTTACAAAATACCAGAAGTTATTAAAGAAAGGGTGTAAAACTTATTTACCCTACATTGAATCAATATCAAAAAGTGAAACTGGAATAGATGCAATAAGAGTTGTTAGAGAATTTTCAGATTTCTTTTTAGAAGAACTTCTTGGATTATCCTCGAAAAAAGAGGTAGAATTTTTCATAGATACTATCCTTGGATCTGGCCCTCATATCGGATAGACCCTAAGGCTTGAGGAACTGAAGAAATAACTGCAAGAGATGCTTAATTTGGGCTTTGTCCGACCTAGTGTCTCCTTGGAGTGCTCCAGTTCTATTTATTAAGAAGAAAGATGGCTCAAAAGGACTGTGTATCGATAGTGAGAGCTAAATGAGATTATTATCAAAAACAGATATCCACCACCTAAGATATATGATCGTTGATCAATTGAAGAATGCTAAGATATTTTCAAAGATTGACTTACAATCTAGCTATCATCAACTGTGCATTCCAGCATAGGATATTTGAAAATCTGTCTTTCGAATAAGACATGACTATTATGATTTTGTAGTCATGTCTTTTGGATCAACTAATGCTCCTGCTGTATTTATGAATCTTATGAGCCAAATATTTCGTCCTTATCTGGATAAATTTATTATTATGTTCATCAATGATATACTTATATACTCCTCTTGTAAAGAAGAGCATGAAGAGCAGCTTCAAATTACATTGAAAACACTGAGAGACAAAAAGTTATATGTCAAGTTCAACAAATATGAATTTTGATTATAATAAGTGACATTCCTAGGACATATAACCAGTTCATGGCATAGCTGTAGATTAGTCCAAAGTTAAAGTTATCACTAATTGGTCGAAACCCACAACTGTGACTGAAGTAAGAAGTTTTTTTGGTCTAGCTGGATACTATCGAAGATTCGTAGAAGGATTTTCAAAGATTGCCCTACCACTCACTCAACTAACTAAGTGGTTCGTAAGATTCGAGTGGTCAAAAGCCTGTGAGAAAAGTTCTCAGAAACTAAAAAGATGACTTATTACAACCCTTGTTTTAATCTCTCAATATTTGAAAATTTTATCATTTATCGTGACACGTCTCGGAAAGGATTGGAGTGCGTACTAATACAAGGTGGTAAAGTTATCGCTTATGTATTTAGGCAATTGAAGACCCATGAGATCAATTATGCTACGCATGATTTGGAGTTAGCTGCGGTTATCTTTGCCCTTAAAATTTGAAGACATTATTTATAAAATGGACCCTAACATCCCTACGGTGGCCAACAAAGACCAACTCTGATTCCTTAGTTTTTAGATAACATAACATCAATATAATATTGAATCAAACACCTCTTTAGTTTAATATCCCAGAATGAGATTTCAAAAGTATCTTTTTAGAATTAAATTATAAAGAAATTAAATGAGGTTGATTGATATAAATTATTTTGATATTTTTTATTTTACCACTTATGTAAATCGGGTCAGTTCGGTTCTACTAGGTCCATCTATCAGAACCAAGAATTGAACTACATAATCAGTTTTAAATATTTTAAGATCCAGAATTTAACCAAACAAATTTGGACACAACTCATCGGTTCGGGTCGATTCTCGATCCTTTGGGTACTAATGCACACCCCTAGTGCAGATGAAGTGCGTGCCTCCTTGGTGAACCTTGCCAAGCAGGTAGACCCTCCTTGGTGCGACTCCCAACTCTAATTATTCTCAAGTCCATCAAATGTCGATGTTGGCTCAACCCATTAGGGTAGTGCTGATGGCTTCTTCGCCGACCGGACTCACCTAGGCGACGGTTGGCCTCACCTAGGGTCTAGCACAGCCCTTGTCGCTCCGCCGACACTGCCTGCATCGCTGCTTCTCTACCTGGGCAACTACCGATCTTGGCCGAAGCAGCGAAAGGAGCATTGTCAAACCATCATAGCCATTGCCTTCGGCTCTGCAGACAATTGTCACTGGCGCGTTGCTCTCGTAGCCATTGGTGCGGCGTACCTTGATTGCGCCAACATAGCTAACTTGCACGATGCAACACAACCCATAGCCGTGTGTGGCCACTCGGGGACCCAATACCTGGGGCAACGCCACTCACCAATTCTCGGACACTCTCTTCATTTGTGAGGATCCGTTGGGCGATCCTTTTGGCCTTATCGCGCTTGGCCCAGAAGACCTTCCTCTATATATCTATAACTAGGCCCCAATGGCTGGGATAGATTCCCCTATCCTCAATGGCCTCATTGGCGCCATGGACCTCAGAGAGCCACCGCCTAACGCTCTCTGTTGCGCTCTTATCCAGGCCGACTTCCAGATGCCGAAGATCAAAACCTATAACGGAACTACGGATCCTCTCACACATTCAATTGTTGAAGGGCCCCTCCGTTTCCTCCAACCAGAGGAGGCCACACCTTTTTACCTTATGGCCTACTCTTTTCGGGGATCGACCTTCGACTAGCATGTGGACTCCCCTGCTACCACATCTAGTTTTATAAGCATTTCAAACAGGAGGTCTTAGCCTATTTCATCAGCTGCACACAAGTGGCCAACTTTGACCAGATTTTCTTCGACATCACTCCAGGGCCAAAGGAGCCTCTACGGTCCTACATCAACTGTTTCTTCACCATTGTGGTGCAGACGGTATCTACCCCATTGTACTTGTCTGTGCATTTTGCATGGGACTGAAGAAAGACAACGATCTTGCCAAGTCCATCTAGCTGAACATGCCCTAAAACTTCCCGAAGTTGGTGACGAGGGTGAAGAGTTTATCACGCTAGAGGACGTTGGAGCTAGAGAGAGCTTCAACTGTCTCTCCTCCAGTAGAGCCCCAGAAGCGCAAGCATGATGGAGAAACCTTTGGTCGAAAGACAAGTCCTTCAAGAAAGTAACGACTTGGCTCAAAGGGGGAAATCCACATGGCTACTAGGGCTACCAGGAAAGCCTTATCGAGATGGCACTTCCGGGGAGTACCAATAGCGCCACCACTTTTCCCGGGAGTACCAACAGCGCTACCACTTCAGCCAACCATTAATTGAAGTCTTCGTTGTTGCCCAACAGAAGGGCTACATGCGATCCTAACATTATGAGTTTTGTCAGTCCTACAAGCGCCCCATTTATCAATGTAGGACCCTAAGGCGCTGATAAATAGGCTCGCAAACGAGGGAAAGCTCCAAGAATTCCTTTCTCGGCAGTCGGCACACACCGATCGGGTCCACGATGGGAAAAACCAGGCAAGGGCTACGCCAAAAGCTCCCTCTCACCTGGCCAACCGACTTGCTGCCAGGATCATCAACACCATCTTCTCTTATTCTCCTCGATTCGGCCAGAGATAGCTCGCCGAAGTCGAGATCGTCATTATCTTTCCTGTTTCTGCCAGCCCTCACTTTCTCTAATTAGGATATCCTTAACCGTAACAACCCTCATGACGACCCAATTGTTGTCATAGCTAGGATCGCTGATTGCGACGTTTGGTGAGTCCTCATTGACTACAGACCTTATGGATTCTTAGAAGAATAGGTCCATCCTCTTGGCTTTGCCCCACTTCCTATCTCCTTCACCAACGAGAAAAGCCATCACATGACGCCTTCGCCAATGAGAACGAACCACGCCATACGACTAATGATGTTCTCAGCCATTAAGACAAGGTCCGAGTATAATGTCATCTTAAGACGAACCATGCTCAATGCTGTTGGAATGCTAATCTCCACTTCACACCTCTGCATCAAATTCCTTACGCTAGGAGTGGTTACCATTCCGAGAGATCCAAAGAAGACAATGCGAAGTTTCCAGATCTCGCATTAGCTCATGGTGGACTGGATGGATCCAAGAGAGGAAGAGGTGTTGAGGCTCCAAAAGAACACTATCAGTGTAACCCTAAATGGGAAAAGTTCTAGAATTGTTACTGTTTCTGCCACCCTTGATGCGGAACAATAAAACAAGGTAACGTAACTCATTTCACAGTACTCTATTGTGTTCGCTTAGGTTCTCTCTAACATGAGGGGCATAGACCCAGAAGTTATGATGCATCATTTAAATATTTCTAAAAATGCTAAACTAATTAAATAGAAGAAGTGCTCATTAGGCAGTGAACGGGCCATAGAAGTAGAAGTCGGCAAACTACTAGAAATTGACTTTGTTTGGGAGGTCCGATACCCGGAGTGGCTTACTAACATGGTCCTAGTCAAAAAGGCTAATGGCAAGTGGTGGATGTATATAAGCTTCCGCTAACTCAACAAGGCATCTCTTAAGGACTCTCACCTCTTACCATAGATCGACGCTCTAGTCGATCACACTTCTGAACACCTCATAATGAGCTCCATAAATGCTTCTCTGCTAACCACTAAATCAAGATGACCCCGAAGGATATAGAGAAGACCTTCATAACAACTAGGGCACCAACTGCTAGTTATGTCCTTTGGTCTCAAACACATTGGGGCTACCTGCCAACAGATGGTGGACAAGGTCTTCAAACACAGAAAGTGGAGAAACTTGGAAGCCTACATCGAGGACATTATGGTCAAAAGTGCTTCCTATTCTCAACATCTTTTGGACTTGTAGGAGGCATTTGACATTCTCTGTGAATACCAAATGAAGCTAAACTTCGCTAAGTGCACCTTCGGAGCATCCTCTAGAGAATTCCTGGGGTACTTACTCTCATCCAGCGGTATTAAGGCCAATTCGAATAAAATCTCTGCCATCCTATACATGCTTTCATCCAAAACCTACACAGAGGTCCAACGGCTTATCAGGAGAGTCGCTAGCTTCAGCTGCTTTATCATCCCCTTGTGAAATGGACCATATCAACAGGGAACAACAGAGTCCTCATCCTAGACGTGGCATAGACCTACACTTAAGTGACTTGCTCATGCGACAGTGCTTCTATGAATGGTCAACAATTGATGAACCTTGTGCATTTTTGGAAACCCAGCAAAAAATAGAAAACAAGACAAATAAGGAAAGGACATTTCATTCCAAAAAAATTACATCTTTTACAACTAACTGCTATTCAGGTCTATAGATGGGAACAGAATGGGGGGAAGTTACAATTAAAAAAAGGGAGTCTCCGTCACATCAGCCTCTGTTGCTGCTCAAGCAGTGGCCCCTTTACGTGGGCCGACGTATATTCCTTTTGGGCATCTCCGACGCCTATAGCACTTTGACTATGGAAATTGGACCTTTTGTTCGACGATCACGAACGGTTTCACCATAGGGATAACCTCATCCTCTTCATCATTTGGGTTCAGCTCCTTGGTCGCAGCAAAGGGAGCCTCCTCCTTGTCCACTTTGATGAGTTCGCCGCCAAATCCTTTGGCTCCTTCCAAGTAGATGGTTGCCAGCCACCCTCAGCTTCATTGCCACAATGGCCCTTGTGTCATCAGCATAAGACGACTCTTGTGCTGCGGTAGTCGTCATGGTCGCTAGCAAGGTCTGCGACATTCCTTCCTTTGCAAGGAGGTCCCCACTGTTCTGGCCCTCTTCAGCTCTAGTTCGATGGTAGAAGGCAACACCTCCTTCTAGAACTAGGAGAGGATCATAAGACAGTCGCCCAAACAAATGATCTTTGCAGCCACTCAACAGATGAAGGGTTGGAAGAGGGAAAAAATGAGCTACTCAGTGAAGACGTCGCTTCATGTACCTATCTTCTCAACCACGAGTTGCGCAATCACTGGTCGATTGTTTAGCGCACATCAATATTTTCTCCCGTCAATCGAGAGGGCTGATGTTCGTGTGGAAAATTTAAAATATCCCAAGTGTCTACGCGACAGTAATTATAATCATTTAGATCGTCGCCAAACCAAGCTAGTTTACCTATGATGAATAGACCAAGGAACGCTTCGTCTACTGTCAGCAAAGCGTTCATCACCAGGCATTATTCCGTGCCTGTTGTTTGCTTCGTCCATGCATGTGAGGCCCGACCAACTATCCCAAGAAGATTCAATCACTGACCCTTTTGCCACGACCTCTCCATGGCGTGCCTCTAACTACTAGTTTCCCTTATTTAGGTAGGTAGCATGTAGAAGCGCCGCGGAGAGGTCCTACCTGCCCCCCTAGGTAAAAGTTCACGTGGATCGAACAGAGGACACTGGCAACGCCATCAGACCACCCAACTGCTCTGTCGATGCTTTGGGTCGCTGAGCCTTTTGTTTCACCGAAGCGACAATGCAGAGACAGACGTGGCAAGATCCAGGTTGTTCGGGGTTCCAACTCAGCCCATGTAGTTAGGATGAGAAGAAGTTCTTTCCCTCTAGCCTCCCCACAACGACTATGAATAATGGGAATTAATCGATGAAAAAGGTCTTGGGGGCGAGATCTTCTTCCTCTTACAACTTCTGTGCTAGCTCTCCTTTCTCTTTGAAACATCTTGTACTCACCCTTTATGGGGCTTCGGAATATATAGTTGAATTTGGACTGGCTTGGCCGGCGGACATAAAAGAACCTCTCTGAACTACCTAAATCTTTATATCTTTTATTTTTGTGTACTCCGTTATTGTTCTTCTTCCTATTTACGGTCTCTCCCCTTTCTCTATTTCCCACAAGATACCTATGCACCAAAGCTTTCCCATTTCTTCTGTTTAACATGAAAATGTCTAGGCTTGATTCAGCATATAGCACTATTTGCATGTGTTATTCTCTTATAATTTCATGGAGTTACATTCCAATTTCTCTCTGTTTAGGCTAAATTTTTATTTGTTGGTTATTTTTATGATTTCTTCAATTTACTCTTTGTTTTGAGAGGATATAATTATAATTTGTGTTTTTCTTCATTCTGTTGTACAAGAAAAATTTATTTTTTGGAGGTACATTCATCGCTGACCCCCACTAGTTGGGATCAAAGTTTTGGTGTTGGTATTACTACTTGAAGGTAGATTCATAGCTTTTCTTTAGGAGTTCTGGCTGTCCTCTCTGCTACTTCTTAAAGGTAAGGTTTCCACTGTTTCCCTTCCTGCTTAAATTTTGATATGCTGGACTGGTATTTCATCGCTTTTATGAAGTACCCACTGTTTTCTCTTGTATTTTTAAACTAAAATTAACGTTTGTCGGACCTCCTATCCCAGGTTTATTCAGCACCACTATTTTTGGATTTATATATAGTAAATTCTATAAAATATTCATCCTCCTCATGTTAATTCTAGGGCTGTTTTGTGGACTTGAGTAGACTGTATCTCTATTTATCATCTCTTGTGCTTGATCTGCTTGTTGTTGCCATCTTTTTAAAACACGTAACACTTTTCTTTTGGGATTGTCACGGAGGACCTTAATTACAAAAAAATTATTTGTTTTACCAACAACGATGAAATATTATGTACATTATACCCTATGAAGTACAGACACGACACATGGATACAAAGACACGACACGATGTGACAAGGCGATACAATGATTTTTCATAGAACACGGATACAACATGGCACGTCAAATACAATAATAATAAAATTAACAATTCTTAAAAAATATTTAAAATATAGAACAAATTTAAATTTTTACGTATAAACAACTTGTGAGTAGTATAAAACTCTTATAAGATTAAGATGAGAACTTGAGAAAAGAAGTCGATATTAAAGAAATTTGAGATGTAGATTTATAATTCATTTTATAAAGTTAGTGAAAGAATAAGATAATACAATTTTGTTTGTCAGGATATCTATGGCGAGTACAATAAAAGTAAGAACTTTCGGCATTGAGGATGAGAGGATAGAGGTAAAGCCAGAGTTCCAAATTTTTTGCAATTGGTTCATTTTCGTGAGCCTCGAAGGAAGCTAAGGCGGAAAAAATTTGATTTAGCTTGGTTAGCTTGGAATTTTGGACCTATATTAAGTAAAATTTTAATAATAATAATAAGATATAATTTTTTAGTTTTATTAAATAAACTTTTAATAATAATAATTTTTTTTAAATATTAATAAAAGAAATAAAGAGAAAGTATATGTGTCCATAAGTTGTAATCTTATATTTAATATTATTAAAAAAATAATATTAATAAATAAATTTAATAATAGTTTTAAATGTATCTAATTCTATCTCATATGTATCCCAGAAATATTCTCTGTCTCAAAAATATTCTGTATCATAGAAGTGTTAGGAAAGTTTCTAAGAAATATCCTGCATCTCAAAAATATCTTAAAAGTGTTTCAAAAGTGTTGTAAGTTGTCCCAAAATGTTCTCGTATGTTCAAGAAATGTCATTTAGTTTTTTTAATATTATTTTATTAGAATATGCCATACAGCGTGTCCAACACAATGTCCTCGCGTGTCCTCTTGTGTTAGTGCATCTGACATGAATACGATATAATTATTTGAAATGTTCATACTTTGTAGATCACAACAAAGGCTAACAAAATTACATATTTCACATGATATTTTTAAAAAATATGAATTATATTAATGATGCATTTTCATGGATCTTATTTAATTGCATATGATACAAGTCCATAATAGAGATTTTTATCTCATTAAATTGAGCTTAAAATGGATTTTACATATAGCTAATCTACGAGGCATGATATTTAGAGTATATTGTTAATGTTTAAGATTTAGAAATTAAGATTTAATTTTTAGTGTTAAAATAATTTTTGGCATATAATTTAATGTTTAGGATTATAAGTTATAGTTCTAGGGCTCAGGATTTGGAGTAGAGTTTAATTTTATATAAAAAGGTGTAAAATTTATAATTTTATAAGATTTTAGTATAATATATGTAATATTTCATATTTGATAGTAAAATTTATAATGTTTTTGTAATTAAAGTGTTTTTTATGTAAATATTTTTTTATAATAAACACATGAGAGGTTTGTATGATTGCATCATCTATAAAAATAAGAGAAAAAATTGCTATAAAAAAAGAGAAAAAATTATATATGCCAACACCTATCTCCCTGCCTAATATCTCGTCTTTTCTCATTTTCTGCTCTTCAACTCCCCTCTTTATCACCTTTGCAATAGATGCTAAATCAAAAAAGAAAAAAAACTGCAATAGATGCACATTTTGTTGCCTTTTGCTCTTAAACGCATGTCCGCTCACCTTTTCTTTTAAAACTAATTGGTTAAATAACAGATAGATTCCTCTAATTTGATCCTATGTATAGATAGGGCTCCTATGTTTCCAAAATTGCCAAATAGGTCCCTTTAGCTTGTCAGATTTCTGACTAGGTCCTTTTCTTTCACAAGAACTGTTAAAGGTGACAGTTTTTGGATGATGATCTGTGTGGCTTTGTTCTCTAACTATCGTATGTTCTTAAACTATCCCTCTTTGAACCATCATTTTTTTAATTTTGATCATTTAACATGCAATCAAGAAAAGAAGGAAATGATTAGGAAGGCTATAAAAAGTTTATAGAGGGGTATTCTGGAAAATTAGGGTTGTTAAAAGGGCAACTAAGCTGTACATGGAATTATACTATCAAAATGGAATCATGTTTGATGGATCTCAAGTTGCATCTATTCATAAACTTAAGGGATCTATTTTGCTATTTGAAAAATAGATCTATCTGCACACAGGGTCAAAATAAAGGTACCTTTTTAACAACACATGAACATCGTATTTATACATTAGGCATTTAAATCTCAATTTTTACAACTCATACATTTTAAAATTTTTATGAATTATAATGGATCAATTTACATGTTATTATCCTTTTTTTCACATTCTTTATTTGTACATGATAGAGAACACACTCTGTTTCTCAGAAAAAAAATAACATGAATATGGGTAAAATGTAATGTTAAGAATCCAAAATTTAGTATATAATTTAGAAATAAGTAATGTCATTTTTAATATGCAACATTCTAGTATTATTTTTGTTTTATCTTGTTTTGCTATTTTTTATAATTAAATTATTTATATGTGTTAAAATTAAAATTTTAGAAAAAGAATATATTAATGTGTGGATAATGTATATGTATGTTAAACTTGAAATTTTACTCTATAAGATATATTTTGAGAAAATTGAGTTGAGTTTACTTAATTAAGCTTGCTTAGGTGTAATTAGACCACCATTTAACTTTAATTGGATGTGTTGAATACTGGTCAAAACTTTATTCATCTTGGCATTAATTAGTGAACACTTGGCATGCATTTGGAATTGAACTCATGCATCAGGCCGTCTATTTGAGTTGGAAATAAATAAGGATTTAGCAATTTTGTTAGGGAAAAGAACTTTCCTATTTCCTTTTCCTAGCCCAGCTGAAGAGGAGGAAGTTCGACAAGCTTATTCTCTTAATTCCTCTATTCTTTCTCATCTTCATCCCATTTCCCTTATTGTTGCTGTTGGAGGGGAGGAGTGGGGGACATTGCTTTGGTGCTTGGATAGCATACATTGAAGAAGAAAAGGGGGCTGCTTTCATCTCCTTAACAATTAAGCCAATCTACTTCTTCCTCTTCAACCTTGGGCCAACAATTAGAGGGGATTTTGAGAAAGGAAGAGAATTCTTGTATGGCTAACAACAGGGAAACATTAGTTGCTAATAAGTAGTATAAATATCAAATCCTATCTTATAACTTCATAGTTTGAGCTATTTGGATATATGTGCATCTATGAGTAAAATGCTGTTTTCTGTTTATAGTACATTGAATCTATCATAAATTTGGGTATGCATGTATTTTTAGAATGCTCAGAGAGTCCTTTTCATTTATGAGAATTATCATGCTTATATGGTATAGATTGCTGGTACTTGCTTCATGACTTTAGTATTCACTGTTACAACTATAAAATGTTGATTAATTGGACTTTGCACTGAATCACTCTTTGTAGAATTTATTAATATTGATCCTACAACTGCTTGCAGGATTAATTGTATTATGTACTTAGTTAATGATAGGTTTAGCTTGAGAAGCCTGAAAAATCTGCTGCCCTTTGATTTTCTTGTGATCAGGCATGGTATGCAATGCTTATCCAATGCAATTTTATGCTATAATTGCTCAATTAATTGTGTGATGCCCTGTAATGCTTAGTAGTGCTAGCTCATGAGTTATATTGGGAATGGAGAGTGAAGCATATGTGCACGAATTTGTATCAGTTACGAGTTCAAGTATGGGTAGTATACGAGCTGTGAAACTTGACACGTTAATTGAACTAAAATTTGATACACGATTTTAAAGTACAACATTATATATTAAATTAAGTTTCTTAGTGCGTTGACGTCTCTACTTTAGCTCAAGCTTTGGGGGCGGGGATCCCCAGCTTATCGCTGAGGATTATGTATGATTAATTTACCGCTGAGAGCTATAACTAATAGTGAAAAAAGACAGTTGAGGTATAAACTAAGATCCTATTGTATAAAATTTATAAATGATTAAAATAGGACCTAACTCGTAGTTTTAAGATTGCATTGATATGCTTTATATTGTGAATACATCTACTTAATTATTCTAATTATTGTTTATTGATATTACTTGTCATAAAACTGAGATTGCATTCTTGCTTGAATCGTTTGTATTTAGCTTGTTAATGTTAGTATCTATTCAGCCTGGGGTCGGATGGCTAATGCTTATTTTGGCAGATACCACTCCATCGGAGGGTCAGGGAAAAGTGAAGGTGGGCAAGTAAAGGGTGTTGTAGTTGTGGTTCTTTCTTTATTGTTACCTTTATGTATAGAGTATTAGACTTGCGGTTAAGTTTCATGCATGTATGTTCTCAAAGTACATACAGCATTGTTAAATAGGATTTCAGTGCTCACTGTTCTTCCTCTGCTCTCACTTTGCCTTTGGGCTCCAATTCTGACTTCATCAGGCTATCTCACCTCCATTCCTGCTCCTATTTTGTGATCAGAAGATCAAAAAGAAAGTACTTACAAAACTTTATCATGCCGAAGTAACTGTCCCTCAATTCCCATTCATGGCCACTCCATCTCGAAATTTTAGTTGTATCCTCTCAACCTTGAATCTTTTGGGGACATCATCTCGAACATCTGTGGAAATCAAAAAATCTACACTGTGCATACATGAATGCTACTTAAATCACTGATTTGATTATTGAATTCTACTGTGTTCACTTTGTGTTGGGATACACATGAAAAATTATTTCACATTAAGAGTCTGTTTGTTTGTAAGGTTAAATTTAACAATGTTAAAATTAAACTTAGATAGGGATATTTTTTTATTGAAAGTTGTGAATGATGTGAAATAAAGTTAGTTATTATGTTGGGATATGTGAGGGATGCGATATAAAGTTAGTTATTATGTGAGATATGTGAGGGATGTGATATAAGTTAGTTATTATTTTAGTAATGTGTGTACAATGTGAAATAAAATTTATTTTTAATATTAAATTTTGTGTGATGTGATATGCTTGATTAAAATTAAATCAGGTTAATTTTCAACTGCCAAACAAACGGAGTTTAAATATTTAATGCTAGTTGCAATGTTAATATATAATTGATGGCCCCATACCCACTAGCCTAAGCTTTTGAGTCAATAGGTGTCCATCAGTTGTATATTGGGCCTAACCCAAGCTCCCCCCCAGGGAAACTCCCCTTGTAGGTGGTATCAAAGTTGATGATTCGATTGAGCTTTATGTAGATAAAGTGATTCATGCGTATGGCCCATTGGACAAGAGAAAATCTAATGTGGATGGATTCTCATGTGAGAGAAAGATTTATTGGGATATACATAGAGAATTATGTTACATAAGGTATTTAACACAAGGGAATTTCTTAGGGAATTTAAATCCTCGAGAAGGTTATTCTAGAAGACACCATCTTGAAGATACTTTGAGTAAAAGATTGAAAACAAAGACCAAACTGAATCTTGGGATGCAAGGCCCCAACTATGACAAGCCCGGGTTGGGAAGATACGAGTAATCTCGAGTAACACATTCTCGAACTATATATCCAAGAAACAATTTCGAGACTTGTTTCAAATCTTCAACTCTCCAACCTCAATCAATATGACTTCGAGATAGTGAACATGTGAGATAAGGCAAATAAAAGTGCACGAGAGAGCTCAACTACTTGCATAGAGGATCGTGAATTTGCATTTGCAACTCTTGATCAGAATGAACTTTCGTTATCCCCCCTTCCAATCAAAGGCAATAGTTACATATATTTTAAGGTCTACAACATAATTACTTTGATTAGGATGATTCTCCACTTCTATTTATGTAGGGAACATGGATGTGGAAAACGGATCATGTGACATTAGTCCACAAGAAGGTGCTAAGCTAGTTGAGTAGAAGTAGCGTGATTGAAGTTGTAACTGTCGATTAATGCCCGTCATGATTGCGATAGAATCCTTTGTTCGAGGGCCATATGATCATTGCCACGTGTACGGTAAAGATTTTTATTAAAGAATTTGAGGTGAACAAAAAAGGTGATTCTAAACCTCATTATTATCATGATGGGATCTTCATGATATTGCATATAATCATGTATTCTTCAATTTTATTGTTCATTCATGAGCAATCATCCCCAAATAGTATCATCTAGCATATATATGGTCCATATGGTAAAAGATTTATTTCTCTATCTTTCCCCATCTGGAAAACATGTGTGCCTACATATGTCTCAAGTTCAAAACCTCCTAACAGTACTAATATGCTCCTTAGAGGTAAATAGAACACAATAACAATCAAATCTGTTGTGCTACTCAAAGAAGTACTCCATCTCAGTGTTCCAATCAAAAAGATAACATTATGTCCTCCTAGAACTCACATCATAATCATGATTGTACTATCTAGGATGCATGTAATTTCCATTAAAGATTGTCATTTTATTTATTGGGATTCCTAATATATATACCTCCTCAACCATATAGCAACTACTCTTTCTTCCTTTCTTTTGATTTTATTTATTTCTTTAAGCATCTTTTATTGTCCTTTTATTTACAGAGATCTTTTAAATTTTGATTAATCTTATAAGTTACCGTGAGATACGATGGTTAGCCTTACATGTTAGCGTTTTGAAAGCAGACAGAATCGTATCAAATGCCCTCATAATCTAAGCATATTCCATTTGTGTTATATACGACATTTAATGTTATTACTTAAATCTGTTTGTTTGTAAGGTTAAATTTAATAAGGTTAAAATTATATTTGGATAGAAATATTTTTTTATTGAAAATTATGAATGATATGAAATAAAGTTAGTTATTATATTGTGATATGTGAGGGATGTGATATAAAGTTAGTTATTATATTGAGATATGTGAGGGATGTGTTATAAGTTATTATTTTAGTAATGTGTGTAGGATATGAAATAAAGTAATTTTTAATATTAAATTTTATGTGTGATGTGATATGTCAGATTAAAATTAAATCAGGTCAATTTTTAACTTCAAAACAAACGATGCCTTAATTTTCATAATCTATCTTCAATAAACATGGAAATATATATATATATATATATATATATGTCGAGTTGATTGTTTTTGAATCAATTTGATATTGAATGAGGATATTGAATTATAAGAAGACGATGTCAACTGAATTTGTGCAAACTTTTAAGTGATTTTTGAGGAGATTTTGTTTTTTGAACATATTTGTTTGTCCTGCATGGAAGAATGCTAATTTTTCATCACATTGATTGTTCTTTTGTCACTTTTTAGTATTAAAAAAGACTCTTAATTGAGCAACCAAAGCAGATACCCCTTCATAACTAATTTCTTTCCTTTAACACTTGTACTTCTCTACTTCATCAACATTTCCCTTTGGAAGTTCAAATAGTTCTTATATTTTATTCTTTTCCAATAGGTTGAATCTTTTCATTCATAGGTATTTTTGCTTCATTAAAACTCATCTGCACAATGTTGACAAAAAGATTAAATAAAGTTGGATCATCTGTCCTTTTGATATCTCTGTATGAATCTTTAGGACTCTCGTTCTTCTGCCTGTTAAAGTGGCTTGCCATTGATTGTGATTTAGGTAAAGCCGGAATAATTACAGCAGAAAGTTACATAACATGTTCTTGAGGTTATTCTTATTGATATTTTTCTCTAAATATGAAAAAAATAAATGACTGTGTTCTTTAGCACTCTAAATACATGAGGCTGTTTGTTTGTATGATTATTTTTAATTAAAAAAAAAAAAATTTGCTGGAGGGGTGGGGAGCTTCTCTCTCTCTCTCTATCTTTTGGGAGTGCAGTTGATGATAGGTTGCCCGCCTACAGTAGGGGGTGGAGGGGGGTTGGGTGACCACTTCACACACCTGCAATCCCCACCCTATGCTGGCAGCAGTCACCTTTATGTGGTAGCAACTACCACAGTCTAGGTCATCATAAAGCCAAGCTAGTTAATGTATGATGAATGGATCATGAAATGTTCAGTCTTGCTACACCACCAATGGTGAAAAAAGTTTGTGTAATGATTTGTGCCCCTTGTGCCCTATTTGTTCGTGCATGTGTGGTTTGGTCAGTTGTCTTAAGACAGACAATCATCTACCCCACTACTACGTTGTCTTTGTGGGAATCTTCCCATACTGATCCCCCTTGTTCTGAGTAGGTAGCATGTAGGAGCGACGATCATAGAGAAATCTTGTTTGCTCTTCTTGGTGAAAGTTCATACCAATCGTATAAAAAAAAAAGATGCCTGCAAATACCACCAGACTGATCATCTAGCAGCTCCCTTGACACCATAGATTTTTGAGCTGGTCCTTTCATCAAAGCAACTACATTCAGACTAACACGACAAGAACCAAGTTATTTATCGTTCCAATTTACCCTATGTGGCTAAGATGGAGCCCTTCCTCTTAGCTAGTCTCCTCGCAGCTACTAAAATACTAGGATAGGATTTAGGTTCTGGGAGGGAATTTGATTCTCAGCATTCCTGTTCCCCCAATTTTTGTGATAGTTCTCTTAAACACCTTATACTCACCCCTTGGGGAATTTTTAAAGTATATAGTAGAACATTGGCTTTGTTAGTGGACATGAGAAAATCGCATTGCAAACTACTTAAATTCTACTTGTCTCCCAGTTCATAATCTTTTTCTTCTCTACATTACTTAATAAATGCTTACGCATCGCCTGCTAGTAGAGCTCTTACTATTTCTGTTCACACATACGCTCTCTCTCTGCACATGGGAGAGAGCGCCCCACTACTCTGCTTGCTCCTCGGCAAGATCAGGCGAGAAAGAGTAAATTGATGATTTTATAAATATTAATTATTAAGAAATTTTAAAAAAAATCGATCGATAATTATATTAAATGTGATGGACTCAAATGTTAAGACTTTAGAATCATCAATGCGTAATAGAATATAAAGTTATGGATAGTATTTATGTCATGCCCTAAATTTAGGGGCTAAAATGCATGTCACCAAAATATATAAATATTTAGGTGAAATTTACATAAATACTTTCTCTATAAATATATTTTACAATACCTCATTAAATTATTGGATTGGGTTAAATGAGTCAAAATCTATAACCCGAATTTAACTCGATTAATAAATGAATTGGGTTGGCGGATCGACCCGACTCCTTTATAGAGTATTTTTTGATAAATGTCTAATTTGAACTCTATCAGACTCGATTATGCCCAATCTGAACTTGACCTATTTAATAAATAGGTTAAAATTCATGACTCATACTAAAAATTTGTAAGCCAAGTTTGAGTCGAGTTCACGGATCAGATTATATATTTGCCACCCCTACACAAAATTTGCTGTTTGTGTAAATGATCCCGCATGAATTTGATCAGTTGAAGGTACTAAGCGATCGATTGCATAAAAAAATGTCGTGTGATTGGCCAAATACCATGATGTATACCCTTAGAATTACGAGTGAATTGAACAGTTTTTGCACTAAATTCATGTTTTTAATGATAATTTAATGAATTAAAATTTAATTTATAATTAATTAATATATTAATATGCTATTCAGCTGATAAAATTTTTTCTAATGCAAAAGATGCAAAGGAAAATTCTAATTATTTTTATAAAAAAGAACAAAATATGATTTAATATTTAAGTTTTGTTACTTGACTTTTACATCAGAAACGTGGAAAATTTCAGTTCAATCCATCATTAGATACCTCAATACCAATAGTTCGTAATTATTTTATTTTACACAACTACGCCTTCCGCATAATGTCATTTAAAAAGAAACTTATACGATCGTCCTCATTTTATATTTCATGCGACCGCCCAAAAGCCTGTGCTATAGTACACGGATTTTCAACGAATTTTGCTTTAATAATCAGCGCTGCCCGCATAGTAAACAGTCATATAATTTGTATGCGATCCTTTATTCGCGCAGGCATTTTGCCGTTCAACAAAGCAATACATATGTAAATACTGAAAATTTATGTATAGGATACAAAATTTTCAAAAAATTATAAATTACACACAAAATTTTAAAAGTACACATATATATACATACATATAGAGGAATTTACAGGAAGGATACAGTGTTCTAAAAAAATTACAGATTTTATATAAAATTTTGAAAAAAAAAATATTAAAATTTTTATTAAACTCCAAAATACTAAGTATTAAAATTTAAAACAATAAATTGAAATCTTTGAATTGTTTTAACACGTTAACTGGTCTGTTTGTTTGTAAAATTAAATTTAAAAAAGTTAAAATTAAATTTAAATCGAGATATTTTTTATTGAAAGTTATGAATAATGTGAAATAAAGTTAATTATTATATTAGGATATGTGAGGGATGTGATATAAGTTAGTTATTATTTTAGTAATATGTGTAGGATGTAAAATAAATTTAATTTTTAATATTAAATTTTATATGTGATGTGATATGTCTGGTTAAAATTAAACAAGATTAATTTTAAATTCCTAGACAAATGAGGCTATAAAAGCTTGAATTTTAAATCTTAAAAATTTAAATATAAAATTTTAAAATTAAAGTTTTAATTATTATTAATTAAGTTTATATAATTTATTTTAAATTTAATTTAATAACACAAAAAGTCTTTATTATTAATTTAAAAATTATACATAATTAGATAAAAATTATTTAAAGATTTTAATAAGATTTTTAATAATTTTTTTAAAATTTAGTGTGTGATTTATAATTTCTTGAAAATTTTGTATTCTATACATAAATTTTTCGTATTTATATATGTATCGCTTTGTTGAACGGTACAATGCCTACGCGAGCAAAGGTTCGCATAAAAATCATATGGCTGTCTACTATGCGGGCAGCGCCGATTGTCATGGCAAAATTCGTCAAAAATCCGTGTACTAGTCAGGGCTTTTGGGCAGTCGCACGAAATATAAAATGGGGACGGCCGTATAATTTTCTTTTTGAATGACACTATGCGGAAGAGGTACTCATTGCGTAAAATAAAATAATTACATATTAAGCAAATTATTGGAATTGAGGTATCTAATGACGATTGAACTGAAATTTTCCATATTTTCAAAATTAGCAACAGCTAAAATTATTTGTAATTTCGATGTAAAAGTCAAGTAACAAAACTTAAATATTAAATCATATTTTGTTCTTTTTTATAAGAAAAATTATATTTCTCTTTTTTTCTCTTACATTAGAAAAAAAATTAATTAATAAATTATTTAATTATAAATTAAATTTTAATTCATTAAATTATCATTAAAAACATAAACTTTAAGGCACTGTTTGGCGCGAGGACTAAAATGAGGACTAAAATGGTACTAATTTAAAAAACAACAATAATAATAATAAATAATTTTTTTTAATCATTCGACACAAATTTTAATTAAAAAAAATATTATTTTACTTCGCATACTCAATAATTTTTAATAAAAATATTAACTTTATTTCACATCTTAAATCAAAATACTTGATTCGAATACTTTGGTCTAAGATGTGAAATAAAATTGATATTTTTATTGAAAATTATTGAGCATGTGAAATAAAATAATATTTTTTCATATTAGAATTTGTGTAGAATGATTAAAAATTTTTATTTATTATTATTATTATTATTATTTTTTAAACTAGTATTATTTTGATCCTCGCACTAAACAGGGCCTTAGTGTGAAAACTATTCAATTCACTCATAATTCTAAGGGCTATCATGCTTGACACAGAATTAACTACTATTATGCTTCACACAGAATATTAAGCTTGAGTTTTTTAAAACAAAAATACAAATTATTGATAAATCTCTCTACTTTACTCGTAATTATATTTTAATTCATATTTTTTAAATTTTATTTAAATTCTTAATATTTTTTAAAATTATTTGCTTGAATTTTAAGAATTTAAAATAGAGATGCAAAAATAAAATAAAATAATTCCCATTATTTTTTAAACAAAACTAATTACTTACTGAAAAATTCCTATATATAATTATCCCATAATTATATTTTGGTACATAATTTTATACATTCATAACTTTTTTACCAAAAAAATACATTCATAATTACTACTTTGCATTCCTACTTAGCATACACATTTACCAAATTAATGAAAGCAATTGTAAAGTACAAATATACAATAATTGAATGAGGTATTGTAAAATATATATATATATATATATATATATATATATATATATATATATAGAGAGAGAGAGAGAGAGAGCAAATAGTTACATAAATGTCACCTAAATATTTATATATTTTGGTGAGTGGTATGCATCTTAGCCCCTAAATTTAGGGCATAAATACTCTCCATAAATTTATATCCTATCACTCATTGATGATCCTAAGTTTTAATATTTGAGTCCTTAATGTTTAATATAATTATCAATCGAATCTTTTCTAAATTCCTTAATAATTAATATTTATAAAATCATCAATTTACCCTCTCTCGCTTGATTTTGCCGGGAGCAGGCGGAGTGGTGGGGCGCTCTCTCCCGTGTGCAAAGAGAGTGTGTGTGAACAGAAGAAATAGGAAGAGCTCTACTAATAGGCGGTACGCAGGCATCTATTACGCAATATTGAGAGAAAAAAGATTGTGAATTGGGAGACAAGCAATAGTAAAGTGCCGATAAGTAAATGCAATAGAACTTAAGTGGTTTGCAAAGAGATTTTCTTACATCCACCGACCAAGGCAATTAAAGTTTTACTATATACTTTGAAAATTCCCCAAAGGGTGAGTATAAGGTGTTTAAGAGAGCTATCACAATAATTGGGAGAACAGGAATGCTGAGAATCAAATCCCCTCCCAAAACCTAAATCCTAGTATTTTTAGTAGCTGCGAGGAGACTAGCTAAGAGGAAGGGCTCCATCTTAGCCACATACGGTAAATTGGAATGATAAACAACTTGGTTCTTGTCGTGTTAGTCTGGATATAATTGCTTCGATGAAAGGACCAGCTCAAAAATCCGTGGTGTCAAGGGAGCCGCTGGATAATCAGTCTGGTGGTATTTGCAGGTTTTTTTTTTGTACGATTGGTGTGAACTTTCACCGAGAAGAGCAAACAAGATTTCACTGTGATCGCCGCTCCTACATGCTACCTACTCAGAACAAGGGGGATCGACATGGGAAAATGCGCCACAAAGACAATATGGTAGTGGGGTAGATGATTGTCTGTCTTAAGACAACTGACCAGACCCCACATGCACGAACAAATAAGGCACAAGGGGCACAAATCACTACATAAACTTTCACCATTGGTAGTGTCCACAGCAAGACGGAACATTCCATGATCCGTTCATCATAAATTAACTAGCTTGGCCATGTGATGATCTAAACGGTGGTAGCTGCTGCCAGCATATAGGGTGATGATTGTCGGTGTGTGGAGTGGTCACCCCACCACCCTCCACCCCCTACCGTAGGCGGATAAGCTCCCATCGACTGCACTCCCAAAAGAGAGAGAGAGAGAAGCCCCCCACCCCTCCAACAAAAATTATTTTTTTTATTTGAATTAAAAATAACCGTACAAACAAACAGCCTCATGTATTTAGAGTGCTAAAGAACACGATCATTTAGAGAAAAATATCAATAAGAATCACCTCAAGAACATGTTATGTAACTTTCGGCTGTAGTTATTCCGGCTTTTACCTGAATCACAATCAATGGCAAGCCACTTTAACGGACAGAAGAACGAGAGCTCTAAAGATCCATACAGATATATCAAAAGGATAAATGATCCAACTTTATTTAATCCTTTAAGGCAAAAAACCAATGAAATGAAGAGATTCAACCTATTGGAAAAGAATAAAACATGAGAACTATTTGAACTTCCAAAGGGACGACAGCAAGCTCGTTAGTGTCAAACGCGTTTTCAAAACAAAGAAAAATGTTGATGAAGAAGTAGAGAATTAATAGAAAATTAGTAGATTAAAAAAAAATATTTTTATCATTTTTACAATACATAAACGATTTTATCACGAAGGGACCACGATATAATATTTTTTGCGGACCTGAATGACATGTTTTAAGATTTGTGAACTTTTGTGGCCAAATAAACAAATCTCAAAAGCCTAAATAAAATTATCTTTTCAACTTATTTCACATGAGTTCTTGATCTCTAGTATTAGTCTTATTTTGGTCCCTTCAAAAATTAAAAGACAAAAACCTTTTGCTCCTCCCAACTCTAGCAATGTTGCACACGGTGCAGCCGCTGGCTTGGAGTGCAAGGAACATTTGAACAGCCACCGCGCAAGCATGTACTGCTGCGGTCGCGCATGCAAGCACGAAAGTAGGTCGTGCGCATAGTGGTTGTCCGCCACCCTGCATGCAGTTGCTGTGACGCGGCCTACATGTGCGCACAACCTGCCATATCATGGCCTTCATCATGGCGGCCTGTTTGCACGCAAGTCATGCTGTGACGGCCACCTGTGCAGCCTGTGCTAGTTTGCAAGACGCATAGCGACAATGGACAACCGCTATACGCACAACCTGCTTGCGTGAAAGCATGGATTACACCCGCGGCCACAGCAACGTGGCAACAATACACTTGCGCAGCAACTGTACGGATTCCCCTCGCACTCAAGTCTAACGGTTGCGCTGTGGGTGGCACTCGCAAAGGTGAAAGAGAGAATATTTTTCTTTTAATTATTAAATGAATTGAGACTGGCACCGGAGGTCGACAACTAATGAAGTAATTTGAATTTTAAAACCTATTTGAACTAGCCAAGTGATCTCTAGAACCCATTGGCAATTTACTCTAATATGTAAAGCTGAGGCCCAAGCTAATGAAAACTTATAGTATCCAACGAGCTCTCCACGCATGCAATAAGATTCTGGCAGAACAAACCGCACGATCTCCAATGATCAAAGTTGTCACAACATCTATCTACAAACCCCACAAAAACAAGAAGGCAAAAATCGTCTAACGACCGAGGATTATCCTCGACTCTGCTATGACTATAGAGAACTGAAGACAAACTCGCATCAAGACATGCAGAAGGTGGGAAGTTTAAATTACATGTAAATTTATATAACACCACCAACCAGTAGGATCTAGCTCATAACTTGAGGTCTCACTTAATAAGCATAGGTATCATACTCAATGACCAGATTGGGAGTGATAGATGAAATTGCTAAGTGGAAATTGATTCCTTTTTCTCCTCAGCCTGTCCACTCTCCTCGTGCTCAACTAGCTTCGGTTCCAAAGTTTTTTCATCATCACGATCGGCAGATTCCACACCATGGCTGGCCGGAGTCGGGTCACTTGACTCGGCAGTTTGTACAGAATCAGCAACAGGGTCGGCAAGAGTGCTGCTGCCTTCTGCAGTCGGATCTGTGACTTCAGCAGAAGCAGAACCATCAGTAGCTGGTACAGTTTTCTTGATTGTTCCAACTTTCACATATTTACTCATGAACTTGTACTCCCAGTCCTGGAGAGCCTCAAGCTCAAAGGGACCTAAACCTGAGATATCTCCAGTAAGATCCTTCTGCTCAAAGGACATTTTTGCCAAGGCTCTACTGGCATCTTTACCAGCAAATAATGCATACGGCCCTCCAGGCCCATAAAACATCCTGCAACGCATTCGAGATAATGTCATAGTTTGAAATTGCACCACAAACAAATTTACCCGTGTGCCTGTATGTATATATATATACAACACAAGTCGATCTGAGGTTGTAAGTGTAAAATTGTAAACTGATTGAAACTATATGAACTACTGGATATGCTAAAAAGGCAAAATGCAAGCATAGAACCAATGAGTATTTACTGAGTAAGAATGTCAACTTCAACATCAAATTTAGTTATCGCAAGTAATTAGAATATAATTATGAGTTAATCGTAAGGATCCTAGGGTTATGGGATAATTACAAATAGGATCATGAAAAAAACAAATCAAACATTTACATCTCTATAGTTTACATATGCGGGTGGGGTCCTTCCATCAAATTCTCTATTAAATTAGTGGTGAAATTACCAATAGTTCAACAGATATAACACTGTGGGTCACTTTAGTTTACCAACATAATGCAAGGAGTAAAATTAACAGAAAACGTAAATGGGAACCTACTTTGTTATACAGTTTAAACTATAGGGACATAAATGCTTGCCTTTTTTTTCGTGAACCTATTTATAATTATGGTGTAACCTGAGCAACCTTACAGTAGTTTACCCTATAATTATTAAAGTTGAGTTGTTATTAATTGACACATTAATAAAGACAAGGAACAGAGTTATGAAGTTGGGCTATCATTATAAAGGTTCATTAACATGTGTACATGTGTGCTAGAAGCTGATTTTTGCTACACTTGTGTCCATGCTGTGTATGTATGAGGGAGCGAGAGAGGGAGGGAGGAGCAAGCAGAGTAAGAAGGTTCTTTAATATGAGAGTAATGCGTTGATGCTTCATTATCAATATGAGAGTAAACCGATGCCCTGATGACAAGAATGGTTTCATGCATATAACACACCTACATCAACGCATTATTCATAAAACAAAGACCAATATAGTCTTTGATATTTTCATGCACTATAGCAGATTAATTAGTAAATATTAAAAAAAAACTTTATTAAGAAGGTTCTTTAATTCTCACAAGACCATACTGAAGATGACTGATTACTAAAGTATGGAGGTTCATGCTGCAAGCAAACACTGAAACTTTGCTGGGGATGCACTAAAAGTCCTCAGTCGCAGTTCATCATAACATAATGAAAGCATTTTGCTAAAACAAGCAACAAAACTAGGCAATTAAAAACCATTACGAAACAGCACTACCAAAACAAGCTACAATTCATTTACACATTGAATGCCTTCAACTTCACAATTGTTTTCACATAGCAATCAATTAGAGAAGACAATTTGAGGATATGACAAACTGTAAAAAAAATATTCATAGGACTCAAAAATCTTGTCTTAAGAATGCACTAAAGAGACTCCACACTTTTTTTGAGTATAAATACATTTCTATGGTCCTCCAATACTACATGTGATTTGTAATTGCCATGAAGTTTATCAGTAGCTTCACATGTTCTATATAATAAAACTAATTCAGTACTAATTATAGACTACTTCCCTGGTCCACATCACGATTTTTTTTTTGAGAGAATCCACATGATTTTAATTACTACTAAATTGATAGCTCTAAAAATGAACTAATACCAACATCATTATAACTTTACAAGCAGCAGCTTCCAACTTAAGGAACCAATATAATACGTGAAATGAGTATAATTTCTAGCAAATAAACTACTTATCCTACTTCATAAAATGGTGAAAACAATGAGGAGAAAATGGTTTTATGATGCGCTAAGGATAAGCACAAGAACAACAGAAATCCAAATTACCAAAGTATTTCTGAATCTCCAAACCTAAAAGTAACCAAATTAGGGAACTAAGAACCTCAATAACCTGTGAAGCTTCAGACAGAATAGATAAAAGAGAGTGAATATTTGGGAGAGGAAATGCTTTGACGCAACAACTATAAAAACAACGATAACAATAACAAATGCAATAAGGAACATAAATGAGTAGGCAGATGACAAGATGATGGTTCTAAAGTCATCAGTTGCACACAGAAAAGAAGGTCATTGACACAAAAATCATTCAACTAAGATTAAATAGATAGAAAATAACGCGTCAACAAGATACTTAGAGAAACAATTTTTACGTAGAAACCTGAGTGTCTGGGGAAAAACCACAATGCCATGCTTGGAGGTTGAAAATCACCACTTAAAATAGGTGCACAAAATGTTGTTGCTATAAAGTGGAAAAAAGTGAAAAGATTAAAAAAGAAATGTTGAGCCACGAGGGACCATTGGAGTTGAAGAAGTACTCAAACAGTCAAAGCCAAAACAGGCCAGATAGTCAAATTCTCGAATGAGTCCAAAAGTGGGATCCATTAACCCATATTCTGACCCTCTATATGCTCCGTCACGCCTTGGGATATTTGACTGTACTGGCATAGCTTTTGAGTGAGTTCCAAAAGGTTTGTTAGTGTTGTCAAATCTTTATGGAAACTTGGAACACTGTTTTTTGACATAATGAATCTAGGGGATCCTATCAAGAGCTGCCAAAAAGCTGTTATGGACCAGCTTGGATCCCTTTCTGAGTTCTTATTAAATGGCCCTGTTCGCGGGGACTTATATGTAAGGTTTGAAAACTGCAGCAGACTTAAAACTAATATAATGAAAGGTTCAAGATTTTAGGATTCAATTGGGGTTGAATCAGGATTTAACTGTAATAATTTAATGATTCAATAAGTATTTATAAAATATAAAAAAATAATTCCATGGTGAGATTTAAAAACTCAAAGTTAACAACAATGAAATTTCTTTTAAAAATGATTAAATAACAAAAATTATAAAGTTACTCTTATAAATAATAAAAAGTAGGAAGAATTCTTAAAAAAAAAAGAATTAAATAATAATAATAATATTTAAGAAGCCATTTTTATAAATAATAAACAATATGGTCTAATTTGCAAAAAATAATTAAAAGAAGAAGAATGAAAAAGGTCATTTTCACTATTGTACAATGCATAATAAGATTTAATCCCACATTACTAAAGAGGGGTATGAAATCCTCTTTATATTACTTTATGGCTAGAGCTCCTAAAGAGGAACTTGAGGACAGGCTGATTCAACCGTAATGGTCAATCAGTTTTTTGGTTCAACCTCGGTTCTGACCGATTCAATCCCAATTCGATGTGGAGCCAGTTTTGATAGTTAATAGGACCGGTTGAATCACTAGTTCACAGTTAAACCAATCGAACCGGGTAATCTGGTCCAATTTTTAAAACATTGCTTGCATATGGCTATGATGTGTTTTCAATGTGTATTGTGAAATTCATCAACAAATGTCTCTACTCGATTTAGTTTGCAGATCATTTTATGCACACTCGAGGTAATGAACAATGTAGAAATCAACTAACATTAAACAGCAAGAAGTACCGAGCTCCTCGTGCTATGATCAAGTAGAATCATAAAAGGTTGTGTATGGTGGCTAAGAAGGCTTTTTTTGTTTAGAGATTGTGGAAGCCATGTAGTTTGAGACTATTGAGAGATTGTGGAAGCCTAACAATTTGAGGTTGTCAAAATCGAATTGTTAGAGGCCTTGGAAGCCTAATGGTGTTTAGTTTGTGGAAAGCCAAATAGCTTGAGGCTATGGAAGCCAAACTGCTAGAAGCTGTGAAAGCTGAGCTATTAGAGGCTATTAAGGGAGAATAATGTTGAGGCTTTAGAAGCCCAATAGTGTTGAGGTTGCAAAAGCCAAACTATTGGAGGGTGTGGAAGCCAAACTGTTAGAGGCTATGGAAACCTAATAGTATTGAGGCTGTGTAAGCTGAATAGTGTTGAAGTGTGAAAGCCAATTTGTTGAAGGCTATGGAAGCCAAACGGTTAGAGACTATGTAAGACTGATTGTATTGCGATTATGAAAGACAAACTATTATATTGAAGCAAAACTATTAGCAGTTGTGATAGTCTAAATGTTAAAAGTTTTGTGAACGAATAGAAAACCTTAAAACTATGGAAGATTAAAGTTTGAAGATTTGGTAAAATTGAGAAATCTTGTAAAAGCCTAAAATTTTGGAGAATTGTAAATACTTAAAACCTTAAGGACTCATTTAATTCGAGGTGTTATTTTGGCCCAACACAAATTTCAACTGTAAAAATCAACTTTATTTCACATCAAGCACAAATATGAATATTAAAAATAACTTTATTTCATATCCTACACACTTTCTAATATCAAAATAATTTTTTTTCCTGTTAAACTTAAAAAATAAATATTTTTTTCTTGTTTAAAAAAAAAGCTTGAACTAAATGAAGCCTAAAATTATAAAAGCTAAACTCTTAAGCTTTGTTTGTTTGGAAGTTAAAAATTAATCTGGTTTAATTTTAACCTGGCATATCACATCACATATAAAATTTAATATTAAAAATTAACTTTATTTCACATCCTACACACATTACTAAAACAATAACTAACTTATATCACATCCCTCACATATCCCAACATAATAACTAACTTTATATCACATCCCTTACATATTCCAACACAATAACTAACTTTATTTCACATCATTCACAACTTTCAATAAAAAAATATCTCTATCAAATTTAATTTTAACCTTATTAAATTTAACCTTACAAACAATCAGACCCTTAGAGGTCATAAAAGCCTAACAATTATAGACTATTAAAGGGAGCCTAACAATTAGAAGATGTTGAAACTGAATTGTTTAAGGCTATTGAATCTAAATTATTAGAGGCTATTGAAGCTTAACAGTTGGAGGTAGTTGAAGCCAAAAGTTTTTTTGGTTTTTGATGGTTAGTTGAAGCTGAATTTTTAAAGGTTATGGAAACCTAACAATTAAAGGCTATTGAAGTTAAGGTGTTAGAGGTTATGGAAACCTACCAGTTAGAAGCTATCACAGCCGAACTATTTGATGTTGTTGAAGCTGAAATGTTCGAGGTTATTGAAATCAAGTTGTTAGTGGTTATGAGAGCCTAATGGTTAGAGGTTATCGAATCCCAATTGTTTGAGACTGTTGAAGTCAAAATATTAGAAGCCATGGATGCATAACATTTAGAGGCTATCGAAGCCCAGCTGTTCGAGTTTGTTGAGTCAAACAATAAGACACTATGGAAACCTAGTATTTAGAGGTTGTTGAAGTTATATTGATGAGGCAATGGAAGCGAAATAGTATGATGGCTTGAAAGTCGACAAGGGGTTAGCCTTTAACTATCAGTTGCTAGCTGTTATGCTTACAGGTATTAAAGGCTTGCACTTTGAGAAGGCATTATCCCTTGACTACTAATCACTATCAGTAACTCTTAACAACTATTTTAGGCTTGAACTTCGAGAAGGCACTTGACTATCATTCGCTAGTCAAAATGCTTATTGTTGTTTGGTGTGTCGATCATGGGTAAGGTTGAGAGAATGACAAGGTGAGTGTGAAGGCTTTTTTATAGTGTTCTTTTTTATCCTGTGTGAAGGCACCAATTTGTTGACACATAAAATTACCAAAGATCAAAGATCAAATGGGTAGAAAACAAAGCGAGATCAAGATACCAAAGAGACAAAATAGATGCAATGAATTGGTGCCAAATTTAATGTCTTGGATCCACTAAGTGAAGAAGGCGTAAATAATGGTGTTGTTACAAGGTAGACAAAGTGAGAAAAAATTATAAAAGAATGTTGAGCCTTGGGAGATCTATGGAGTCGACTCTGTTTATAGCCTGAAGAAGAGGGAAAAATGATGATGTACAACATGCTGTCATGCCTCGAGATACATGACTGTACTGGCGTTACTTTGAAGTGATTTCGGAGGAATTGTCACTCTGTCAGACCTTTCATCAGAACCTGGAACGCTTTTTCTAGTGCGGTGAATCCAGGGGAACTTATGTCGAGAGCTGCTGTTAAGCTCTTTGGGCCTGCTCGAGTACTTATTCGGTGGTCCTGTTCAGGTCCCTGTTCGGGGGCATGTATATGGCCATGATGCGTTTGCCATGTGTACTGCAGAATTCGTCATCAACAGAGGGAAAGACAATCTTTTTCATAAACCTAAAGCTGATGAAACAAAAGAAGCTAAGCTTCAACTAGAAGTAGAAATAGTATGCGGAAAGCATGAACCGCCGATTAGCACAAGACCTAAAAAACGAATTCAATAACCCCCCTTAAAAGAACAACGGCAATCGATCTACCAAGTTAAAGCTAATCGGAGAAAAAGTGTCGGGATATAGACCTGCTCTGGGTGACGTCGTAGATCTGACCTTTGATGGCCATGAGGAGGGGCTTCTTAGGATCCGAGCCGTCGTAAGCCCTGAGCTCCTCCTCTGTGACCTCACCGAGCTGAACAGGCGGGGGCAGCGGCTCCACGGGTTCCATCTCGGCCTCCCGCTTCCTAAGAACCGGCGCAGGCGCCGGTGCAAAGAACGTGGACACCGCGTAGTAGAACGCCACAGCTAACGCTACGACCGTGAAAAACGTCGCCGGCGACAGCCCCGTGTATGCCGTGATCGCGTGCTCCAGTGTAGCCCACAACTCTGCTAAACCCATCTCTCTCTCTCTCTCTCTCTCTCTCTCTCTCTCTCTCTCTCTCTCTCTCTCCCGGTCCTTTCAGCGAGTCAAAGAAGCGAAGTGTCCTTTTGTAGTTTTGTGGCTGCGTGATTCCGGGGTTAAAGTTGGAATCGGAAGTACAATGTAGCCGTGTAGGTGTGGGTGTTTGGTGGGTGCCGATGCGGGTTGCCGTTCCGGTGTGGCTGTTGGGTGTACTTAAAAACTAAAAACAAAAAGGATAATTATATCGAGTTCTCTGAATTTAATATTTAATAACATACAAGTCTACATTTCTTCTGAAAACATAAAATATTAATATATTATCAAATAAATATTAGTTTATAAAATTACTATTTTACTCTTCCAATCTCCCTCTTTTAACCCGATCTTTGTGCACGCACAAGGTCGGGACCCGCCGGCTGTGCGCTCGACCGCACACGTGCAAAGAGATGGGAAGGAGAGAAAGACGACCTCTCTCTCCTCTCGAACCAGCCGGCGGCGGCCTCTGCGTGAGGATCGGGAGAGGAGAGAGCGATTGGAGGAGTAAAATAGTATTTTTAAAAATTTTTAATAAAAAAAAATAAAAAAAATTATTTGATAATTTATCAAAATTTAAAGATTTGATATTATAATTTTAAAAATATGAATTTATATGTTATTAAGGTTAAACTCAGAAACTTTGATATAATTATCTTAAAAAAAAATTTATGGTAAATCAGAGTTTTCTTTTATCATAAAATCAGAAAGTTAATCAATGGAGATAAATCTGGGCTTGGGCGAAGCCCACGTCAGAAAAATGAATTGTCTATGGATCCGAGTCACGATTTTGACAATTTAAAATTAAATCGAATCTAATTATTTGTTTATATATAATAGAATAAATTATTTTTATTTTTATTTATATAAATTGTGCATGTTTCTATATTTAGATGTCTTTGTAGAAATTATCCACATATATATAAAATATTACGCATATAATATTTATATTACTTAAAAAAATTTACTATTTAGTTTAACAAAAAATTTAAATATAATATAAAAAATTATAAAATTATTACTTTAAAATAATATTTAAATATCAACAAAAATTGAGTAACATGTAAATATAATTTAGATTAATTTTACTTATAATTGTATTAAATTAAATAAAAATCATAAATATTTAAATAACATGAATAAGTCGGTGCATTGAAACTAAAAATTTCTTAAAAATATTATAAAAAATTATAAATATGTATAATTATACATATTTTAAATAACTTATAAATTGAATCACAGTAAATTTTAATTACAAAAAAAAATTGAGTTGACTCGAATAAAATATGAGATGAGCTTCAAAAATAGCAAAAACAATTGATCACATATCAATCTGATATATGCTACTTGCTTTTTACTTTTTATTTTTTATTTTTTGATAGGGAATGCAACTTGCATATTAGAATTGTTTTTCTTAATATCACATATAAATTCCCCAATTTTGTTTTCCTAATAGTAATTGATGCAGCGTGAAAATCAATTTAAAACAATCCTAATGCTACCAATATTAAATTAGTGTCTAAATTTATATATATATATAGGGAATTTACATACAGAACACTGAATTCATCACAAATTATATATTTCATCATCTTTTAGTAAATATTACACATATCACACTCTTTTTAAATTTTTATTATTACAATAGAAATGTAAAACACATAAACAGAGTGTGATATGTGTAATATTTACTAAAAAATAGTGAAATGTATAATTTGTGATGAATTCAGTGTTCTATATGTAAATCCCCGTGTATATATACATATATGCAAATGAAGAGGAGATTAAACTAAGTTTTTTAGATTATATTAAATACAAATATTTACATATTCATATAAGCATTATGAAATAATTGAGATAATTAACTTTCGAACTTCAGAAATGATTTAATGCATATGCATAATATCTAGAAATTCCAGCACATGATAATTCATCCAAGACTATTTAATATATTGAAACCTTCACCCAATGTGAGTTTCCCAATTCGGTTCAAAAGAAAGATATATTATAAAAAAAAAAAGCAGTGAACTCATCTCTCAATACCAAGCATTTGAACTCAATTCCAACCAAAGCTTAGGCAAGAACAATGATCAAAGCATTGCAGGAAATGAAATTGTATTCAGAAACATGAAAATAAGTAGAAGCTAAAGAAATACAGATTAGGAATGTCATTCTAACAGTACCATGAAAGGGAAAACAGGAAAAAAACACAATGCAAGATTTGAAAAAATCAAGAAACACTGTAACTGTTGACATGTGGCTCCAGCGCTGCATCTCATCCATACACGAGGCGCTCCATCTTGAAACATCATGCTTTAACCTTTGAGGCTGTGTTAGTCTTCCAAACCTCGTGGGAGATGTTTGGGACCTCTAACCTCTAATCTCGTGGGTGAGGTTTGGGACCTCTAACCTCTAACCTCGTGGGAGATGTTTGGGACCTCTAGCCTCTAACCTCTAACCTCTAACCTCCTGCATGACCCTTGTTCAAACAGCTCTCCCAACCACATCAGGCATGATATTTCTCAGCCATACCTATCACTATCAGCATGCTCTGGCTGCACTGTTTCCAAAGCAACATGCTTCCTCCAGACTCGCAAATCAAGGGTCCGCATGCCCCAGCTGACGCGGATCCCCAGAAACAGTACCAAAATCCAAAAGTCAAGCTCTCTTTACTGACTCTGGTCCCTCCAATGGCCGACAAGTGGCGCAAGTTCAGAATTTGTCCACCTTCTTTTCTCCGGAAAATCGGGATAAAGCTGCACCATCCCTGCTTACAAATACCAAGGAACAGACTTCAAAGAGAGAGAGGTCACTTGCTTCATCCACCACTACCGGCCTTCTCCAAGACTGACGAAGGAGGAGGACTGACCCCAAGAAGAGCAGAACTCCTCTATCACCTCTTGTAAAACAGGAGCTTGAGAACAAGAAAAGTTCTCTTTCTCCTGCTTTCTCTCTTTTCCTCTTGTAAGCTTTTTGTATTAGCCTTCATGGCCACCTTCATCCATTAGTGAAACCTCTTCGCTGATCGACCGATGGACGTAGGGGATTTTCTCCCTGAACCACCTTAAATCTCTGTGTGTTTCTCTAAATGCTCTGAACTGGTTCTCTCCTTGAGCTTTCATTAACAGGCTCACCCCCTTTATTGCGCGCCGCCGTCTCCTGGAACTCTCTTTCTCTTTGGTGTTTCCTGGGACCCCCACATCCTACGTCAACAGTAACCAAATCAAGAAACCTCCAGCCTCTGATCTTGAAGCCTCAGCCCTCTGCCTTAGCCTCAGTCGAAGTCGAATCGTCCCTGAAATAAGCTGCAACCACCTGCTCAGCTCGAACAAAGGAAGAGAAGGGCGAACGTAGCCGCCTGCTACAGTGCCAACGAGAAATCCTTAACCACCTGCCCGGATTTCTTCAAATCTCTGCTCTGAAGGTAGATTTTCTCACAGAAAATCAAAAACGCCACTGGCCATAGTCCCCTTCGGTTGCTTTATAGGAGAGGAACAGTTAGAGCGGAACTAACCGTATGCGTAGAATCGGTGGAGGAAGAGCGTTGTTGTAGAAGAAGTGGCCGGCGACGTGCGCGAGTACCACGGAGGGGTCGGCGACGTGCGCGGAAGGCCGACGATGTGCGCGAAAGGGCCGGCAGCGAGCGTCGGAGAAGAAGCCCTATCCCATCTTAAATTAGGGCTGTTTTAATTTTTGTGGGACAATTGCAGGTAAATTCTCTATTTCTGCTTCTTCACAAATAAATCCAATTATGCATTGCCCCTTCACCAAGAGAGCCAAATGTATTTAATTTGAATCAAATTTGATTCGAATTAAATCCAACTCAATTCAATTAGAACCAAACTGACCCACAATGACCCTAACAAGACTCATTCTGATGCTAATTGATCTCAATTGAACCTAACTCAATATACCTTAGTTCAATTGAATCAAATTCAAACTAATTTGATTAATTTGAATTTAATTTGACTCAAATTAAATAATTCATTTTGAATCTAATTAACTCAATTTAATCAAATAAGACCCAAAATAATTACAGGATACCAAAGTGGGCATTCCCATCGACATAAAACATATTATTTGATTTAATAAATGACCTAAATAAAATATATAAAAATAAAGATAACTATACAAGACTAGAATAGATATAATTTAGGTCCAAGACCGTAAATTATATCTATGATATCGATGTGTAGCACTGCATCAATAATTCATCAATCCATTTAGACATAATAAAACAGCTGAAAAAATTCTTTTATTTGGTTTTGTGTAAACTTTGGATCTGCATTAATTAAAGATTGGATTGAAAAATATCTAATCCAAAAATTATAAAATAAGAGCTTTTACTGACATGTAATTTTCAAAATAACAAATTTATGTAAATAAAATTATATCATTTTTTATAAATATTGATATCCACTTTCAAAAACTATATCACTGTTTATATTTATATTACCCTAAAAATTTCTAATATTACTATGACAACTTTATTTTAATAATATTAATTATTGACTTTGATATTATAACAATAATATGAAATTTTATGTGACATACAATTAAGGTCTAGATGATGTGTAATAATTTGACGTTTTTGAAAAGTATTTCATTTGAAATCCCTAAATTAAATAAGTCTCACTATATGCGTACTTATTGAATAATTTCTTATATAATACTTCTGTAATTTTATCATTAAATCAATTAATTTTGATTTTAAAACTAATTTAATTTTATAAATTACATTATACAAAAATTTTAATATTAAACTAATAATATTTAAATATTACATAAAATTTAATATTATAATCAACTCTATTACATATCTTACATAATTTGTTAAGTATAATTAATCTTATTTCATATATTTTATAAATCTTAAAATAAAATTATCGTATTAAAATTTATTATTACTTCCATTAAAAATAATTACACAGACAAGTAAAATTTAAAATTCCAATATATCTTAGCACGTGTGAACTTTTTTAGCACGTGTCAACTTATTCAACTTTGCAAATAAAACAAAAAAAATAAGCTGAAGCAAAGAAAGTTTACATAAACATTTCTGAATATATTGAAAAACTTTATAGAATATTGAGCAGGGCTGTTATTGATCCGATTTCGAGCTGAGCCAATACCGACTCGAAATCGAATAGATCATATTTCAATCGACTCGAAGTCGATTGGGTTCGACTTCGAGCTGGCTCGAGTCGATTCCAATTGACTTCGAGCCGATTTCGATTCATATGATTCAAATCTCAATTTGAAACAGATAAGCTCGACTCGATCTGACTCGAGATCGGCTCGGTGTATTATATATATATATTATATGTATTATAATATAAAATATATTTTAATTCGAGTCGATTTCGAGCTGGATCGAGCCGAGCCTACTCCAGCTCAAAGTCGATTTGAAATCATTACCGAGCCGAACTTTTGGCTCGTTAGTCGGCTCATTTAGATCGACTCGATTTTAATTCGATCTAAAATCGATTCAATATTTGATCGATTTTTGATTTTCGATCAATATTAACACCCTTAATATTGAGCTGTGATCGTGTAATAGTTTCAAAAAAGTTGGAAGATACAAATTAAAAAGTATAATAATGTTCAGGAAAAAATTCAGCATGTCAGCTAAACCTAACACATGATAGATGTAACTTGATTTACTGACTAGTCACTCGAATTATGTTTTTGAATTGATTCGAAGGTCCAGCTCAAATTACTTCTCATAGTCGAATAACTACTTAATCGAATAATGTCAGGTGAACAAAAGCTTATCCAACAGCATGTCACATCCTAGCCTTGTCCCTAAAGTATGGCTCCCAGCTCAGGGGAAGAGGGGAGGCTACCTTCATTAACATGGGTAGGCCTATCGCCGCCCACGCTATTCAGTGCCATTCAGCCATTAATGAAGGCTAGCTAATACCATAAATATACATATTGTATATTTATGATGAGAAAGGGACCAAAAGAACTCTCTCAGTATCGCACCTAACACAATATTCGGCTACCCACGAAAGTTACTGGCAAGTGTTATTTGTTCCCTCCCTGCTATTCGACTAGCTCTTCTTAACAGAACTTTCCTTAGGCAACACGCAGCTTGCCTCTCCACTCATTCCCTCCTTCAGAAAGACCATCCCCTGCTAAAACTTTCTTTCTCCTTCTTAATCTAAACCTTTGTTTATTCCGAAAATTTCTTCTTTTTTTTTCCTCATCATTTTATAATAATAGTTTAGAATGTTTACCCAAATACTTTTGGTGCCATCACGCAGGATCTTTATCCCAATCCTCCCTTACTATGGCTAAAGATCCCAGAACAACTCTCCTACTGCTCCTTATCCCCTTATCCCTACTAGCAGCAAGCATAGCCTAGCTCACTCAATCTATAAACCAGACCCTCTAAATGATCTGCTACAAGCAAACCTACTCCATCAAGAGCTGTTAAGCACCTCCCGGCCTGTAACACCCTCCAGCAGCCACAAATGGCTGCGATTTGAGGCCATTGACACAACTCTAGCCTCCAAAACTAGCCTTGTAGAGCACAGTTCCAAGTCCGAAGGGGAGGAATAGCTTGAGGTATTTCTCCCATTCGACTCGTAGTCGAAGTCTCCCTACTCCGCTGAAATACGAGCGACTCTGATTCCTCGTTGTTTCAAGCCAACACTATTCCCTGTCTTCGACAGCAAATCAGATCCCGTACATCACGTTCGAAGATTTGAGAACACACTCTACAGCTGTGACTCGGTGTAAGACATGTACAAGTATAGGATATTTAGCAACAATCTCTTTGGAAAAGCCCTCGAATGGTTCACTTGTCTACCTCCAAGTTCTCTCCTCTCTTTCTCTCAGCTTACCAGGGATATTTCGACCTGCTTTGCTACTAGCAAGCTAAGATCTCGCAGCTTCTATGAGTTCCATAAGCTGAAGGAGAGGTCGAATGAGTCTTTATGTGATTTCTTCGACTGTTTCTATCGTGTTAACGCAAAAATGCATGATACCACAAACAACCATTCGCTCTTTTGCTTCACTAATGCCCTCCTCATCTCTACCAATCTTTACCAATCTTTCAATCGTTACAACTCGAAGACAATGTCTGAGGCGTTGCTATATGCCAAAAAGGAAATTCACTTGGAGGACGTCGTCGCCGCTATTTTGCTAATAACTGAAAATAAAGCGAAATGTAAAACTCACCAAGATTGCTCGACCTCTTAAGCACAAAGCAAGCTGTCCCAAACAGAGTATAAGGCATCAAACTATTCGGCTCCCCGCCATCAGAACAATTCTTTCGCCTACTTAGTCGTGACTTCGGCTCTCGCTACAACTGAAGAAGTATTTAACACATTGAAGGCAAAAGGGCTTCGTCAAGCCCAATTTGAACACCAACTAACCACGACATGGCCAAGATCCTTCCAAGTTCTGCAAGCTCCACGGCTCGTACGGTCATACTCTCACTGAATGCCATAGGCTTCGCAAATTAGGCGTTAGAGTGACTGTAAAGGCTTAGATGCCCAGGTGAACTAATGCGTTGAGTTCGGTCAAGGAGTGTAGGCGTAGGTGACCCTTGGGAGCTGAAGTGGCCGCGGAGGTGTTTTCACATGCTACGACCAAGGATGCCGTGGAGCTCAAGGACGATTGGACTATTCCTTGGGAATATGAGGCGAAGATGTGTGATCTGTGTTTCTTTCAAGAAGGCGAGTTGAACTTTTACGGGTGGCCAATTCTTTGGGAATATAGGGTGAAGGCTTGCCAGTTCTTGTTCTGTGCAAGAAGTCGGATCAAACCGTTTAAGGCGTCAAGAGAAGTTCTTAGGGGATAAGGGCCAAGAGTCCATGTCCTGCTCAGGAAGTCGAGTTGAGTCTTGTGGTCCGTCAACTAAAAACTTAGGCACTATTTGTCTATACAATTGTTTTCCGAACATCCGAAGATAATTGGATGAATGAAGACTTGATTTTATTGATATCATAAAATTTGTACAAGTCTCTAGTAGGAGTAGGACTGTTATCGATCCGATTTCGAGCCGAGCCAATACCGGCTCAAAATCGGATTGATTACATTTCGGTTGACTCGAGCTCGATTGGGTTTGACTTTGAGCCGGCTCGAGTCGATTCCAATCGACTTTGAACCGATTTTGATTCATTTTCGAGCCGGCTCAAAAATAAATCAAATCTCAATTTTTTTTTAGCCAATCTCAAGCCAGGTAAGCTCGACTCGATCAGACTCGAAATCAGCTCAGTTTATAATATATATATATATATTATATAACATATATATATTATATACATATATTATATATACGTATTATAATATAAAATGTATTTTAATTCGAGCCGATTTCGAGTTGGATCGAGCCGAGCCTACCTCGGCTCAAAATCGGCTCGAAATTATTACTGAGCCGAACTTTTGGCTCGTTAGTCGGCTCATTTAGATCATTTGATTTCAATTTGATCTAAAATTGATTCAATTTTTGATCGATTTTCGATTTGATCTAAAATTGATTCAATTTTCGATCGATTTTCGATCTTTGATCCATATTAAGTAGGAGTGGTTCATCTTGTTAGGTGTAGAATCATTTCAGTTTATTACCACTCTAAGTTTGCCATCTTTGTCCATAAGCTTGTAGGTGTTTTCACTGATGACTTCGTGGACTGTGAAAGGACTCCTCCAATTCATTCCTAACTTGCTGAGTGTTATGTCCCTCTCAGCCATATTGCGCAGTTTGAGGACAAAATCATCCTCGTGAAGTCTTCAAGGTTGAACACGCTTGTTGTAGAGTTTCCGAATCCTTTCCTTATGTTCAGCCTGTTCGATGGTTGTCGCCTCTCTAGTGCCTCCGAGCAGGTCCTAGTCTAGCCTCCTCTGGGTGTCGTTCTACTCTCTCCATTTGTCGAAGTCTTTTGGTTGGTATGAGGCTACTAATTTGACTCTCAGTGAGTACACTTCGAGTTCGATGAGTATGACTGCTTCTCCACCAAAAACCAGTGAGTAAGATATTTCGCTTGTTGCCATCAAGGTGCTGTATTCAGGCTCCAGATTATGGTGGACAATTCAGAGACCCAACTTTCGCCTACATTGTCAATTCACTTTTTTAGGGCCACCATGAACCTTTTATTCGATGCTTCTGCTTGGTTGTTCGTTTGTGGGTGTCGAAAAGAGGCAAATTGTTGCCGAATTCTATGTGTTGCGTAGAGTTCAGTTACTTGCTTGTCGATGAAAGCAGTCTGTTATCACATATGAGGTTTATGGGGATGTCAAACTTGCAAATGATCTATATCCGGATGAACTTCTTCACATGGGCGGTGTTTGGACGGGCTGTGGGAGCTGCCTCAATTCACTGGTGAAGCAGTCACTTCTAAGGAGGAACCTCTGGTTCTGGGCCGCTCTAGAAAAAGAACCAAGAAAGTTCAATCCCTATGTGAAGAATGGTCAGGGCACCTGAATGGGTTGTAATTTGCTCGCCGGTTGCTTGGGAATGGTACCATAGAGCTGACATTGGGGAATCTCCTGACACATTCAACTACATCGTTGCACAGTTTCGGATAGTAATAACCTTGCCAAATTATGCGAAAGGCCAAGCTTCTCCCTCCAGCGTGCGTTTCGCATTCGTTGTGGTGGACTTCTTTGAGGACACGTTTCGCTTCCTTCGGCTCTATGCATTTTGCCAGGGGTCACGTAAAGCATATGCGTAGAGTTGTCCTTGGTGAATTACTTATCAGGGCAATCCCTCTACTAAGTACTTAGTGATTTCTTCAATCCATTGACAGCTGCTAGATGAGGTACTTTGTACTTTGAATTCATCATAGTTGGGAGTGGACAGATGTAATTCATCTTCCATGTCAGCACGACCCCTTTTTGCCAGTCTTAGACGGTTTCATTTTGCTCCTCCCTAGGGACGTGGATGATGACATACTTCTTGAAGTGCAAGAGGTGCAACCTTGGCTTTGCTTAGATATTTCTTTAGAATTTCGTTTCTGGTTTGGTATTCGCCTGTGGTTTGGTTGACGGCTAACTTCGAATCATTGAAGATTTTGATGTACTCGACGCTTAAGCCATAAGCTAAACTCATATTTGGCTTGGTTATTTGTGGCCGGGAAATCGAGTCGAATAGCCTTGTGAAGCCCGATTCCTCTTAAACCGATGAGGAAGATGTCAATTCCTCTGGATTCTTTGCCTGAGGCGCTATCGACAAATAGGGTCCAAAGGTGCTGATCTTTGGGACACTGAAGCTGCAAGTGCTTGGGCCTTTATTGGTGTTCGGGGAGTGAAGCATATGTCAATTTCAGATAGTTCGACCATCCATTTCTATAGTAGTCCGGAGATTTCAAAAGTGTGGAGCACTCTTTTAAGAGAAGGTTCACCAACAATGTGATTTGATGGGCCTTGATGTAGTGTTGAAGCCATCTCGCCGCAACAACGAGAGCGAAAACAGCTTTGTCTTCAGCGCGCTGGAGTTTGTGGTTGGCTTTCTTCACAAACGAGAACTGTAAAGGCAACAATGTTACAAGTAGAGAGGTAAAGGTAGCGGACTTCGTCTTTGATTTGGGCGGACAACACAGGTGGTGATAAAAGGTACATCTTCAGGTCTATGAAGGTTTTTTTGCATTCTTCGTTCCACTCTAGCTCGCCTTTGTGAATAGTCTTAAAGAAAGGCTGGCATTTTTCGTATGACCTGGAGATAAACTTGCTTAGTGTTGTTATTCGCTCAGTGAGTTACTGTACCTTCGGGTAGTTTGTTGGCAATGACATGTCTAGGATGTCTTTTATTTTGTCAGGGTTTGCCTCCATTCCTTGAATAAACATAATGAATCCTAAAAATTTGCCTAAGGGTAGCGTGAATCGACACTTTTTATGATTCAACTTCATGTTGTTCGTCCAAAGAGTCTAGAACATCTCTTCGAGGTCTTAAGATGTCGATCGAACGTAGAGCTTTTTACTGGTATGTCATCAACGTAGACTTCTAAGTTTCATCTACGTTGGTGCCAAAAGACTTTGTCCACCAGCCATTGGTAGATAGCACTGGTATTCTTCAGGCTAAAGGGCATCACTTTATAGCAGACGGTCCATTGGTCTGTGATGAATGAGGACTTCTTCTCGTCCTTTGGGGTCGTGAGGATTTGATGGTAGCCAGAGAAGGCATCGAGGAAGTTGAGGGTGGAACAGGCGGTTGTGGAATCCACCAACTTGTCGATTCTCAGCAGGGGATATGAATCCTTTGGGCAGGCTTTATTCAAGTTAGTGTAGTCTACACACATTCGCCACTTGCTATTCTCCGTCATAGCTACAAATATGTTTGCGAGACATTTAGTGTATTGGATTCGCGAATGAAGCGGGTCAAGGTGAGTTTTTGACTTTCTCCTTGATCTCCTTTTGCTTTTCATCCTTGAAGCATCTTTTCTTCTACCTGATAGGTTTGTGCCCTTTCTTGTCGCTGAGTCTATGTTTGACTATTTCTCTACTTATGCCAGGCATATCAGAAGGGTTTCGGGCGAACATATCTATGTAAGGAAAAGAGGACTACAAGTGCCTCTTCTTCATTCAAGTTTTGTGATACAAGAATTTCCTTTTCCTTATCGGATATAGGTGTGGTGGAGAGCGCTTGTTCTATCGACTTTTTGACACGTACTATCCCGGGATCTTCACCCTCTTCTAAGAGTTTAGTTGCTATGGCCAAGCACCTTTTTGCTTGGGTGAGGTCTGTCGAATGCTGGCGATGCCTCTTGGAGTATTGAACTTTATGCAAAAGTAATGTGGGCACAACCATACTGAAAGATGTGATGATTATTTTGCCGAAGATGGTAGTGTACTCAGAGGCAGCAATGATGATGATGAACTTTATCATTCAAGTGACCATATTGATGTCTTCTTTAAGAGTGACTGGGAGAGTGATCTGGCTGATTGGTCAGTAGGCATCATCACAGAAGCTCGCCACCGTCACCCCCATTAGTAGAGGGGCATAGTTCGGGAAGTCTATTTGTCGGAAAGCGTCGACGTTGAGGATGTTGACAGAACTTCTCATGTTGATGAGGATCTGATGAAAGTGGAATTCACTGACATCAATGAACACGATAATCAGTTGATTGCCTGCTGCCCTTTTGCTAGGGAGATCTATTGCAGAGAAGGTAATGTCAGGCAAAGATAGGAGAGAGGGGTGTACCTCTGTGGCAAAGACGCTGCCCGACAAAGTGGAAGTTTGTGGGAAGTAGTCGAATATTGTCATGATTGGCTTCTTCATTTAAGCCTTTGGCTGGTTGGATGCCTTCCCCTGGTTGTTGTTCGCCTGCTACGAGAAAAGCTGTTCAGGCAGCTTTTAATCGAGCAAGTGCCCCACTTCGACTAGGAGGGAGCAACCAACAGATTTTAACTGTGGGATTTGGAATGAAGTGATTTAACACTGGTTCAAGATGCCTTCCAACATTTGTGGTAGGGTTGTTAAAAATGTTCAAAACCCAAAACTCGTTGGTAAGTTGCTCGAATTTTGACTCATTTCAAACTCTTTAGAGTCGCGTTTCGAGTCCTATGAAAGACTTGAAATGTATCTTGACCCAAGTTTGAGTCAAGTTTGACTTGTTCAAAGAAAATTTGATGTATATATATATATATATTGTTACATAGAATCTGTGAAGCACGAGTACGATAAGGCGATACGGATACGATACGATACGGATACGACGATACGTCAAACTTAAAAAAAGTAGGATATAAATACGTCAGGATACGATTATTATATTTGTGTATAATACGTCATAATCTCATATTTAAGATATAGATTTATGGTAGTACATCTTGTTATTATAATTTTTAAAAATATCTTTTAAAGTTTTTTCAAATTAATTATATTTTTTAAATATTATTAATATCATTAAAAAAATATTATAGACAATTGAACTACAAAAAATAAAAATATACTTCAACAACTATTGAGTTTAAAAAGATCTTAAATTAAAATAATATTTTACTCAAATGCCTACTAACATAAAACTGCCATAGTACTAAATCGTCTATTCATTTATCAGACATGAAAATTCTTTAAACCAAATATGGCCACAAGGAATATCCTACATACCCTATTGGTCAAACTATGGGACAGAGAAATTTTTATGCGCCCTCCATCTCCAACCATCTCATTCGCGTTCCACCTAACACACAAACAACAAATACAACGCACTAGTCCACCTTGCCATCTAAATCTCTACTGTTGCTTCTGAGTCTTCCGAAATGCAAATTCAAATGCCGAAAAGAATAGAACCGCCAAAGGCACTAAATCGCATATTTGTCTGCCAGTTTTCTAAGTCCAATTCGGCTACTAGAAGTATCCCGCATACTCTATTAGTCAAAATCTGAAACTTAAAAACTCTTGTCTGCCTTCTACGCCTCCACACACATGCTCAAAAAAGGGGATGGTGCAGATTGTTCGCTTGGAATTACCTAAGTCTATCTGGCTTACATTCACATTCATACACACTGTTAGCTAACGTACAAAATGCTTAAAAAATTTCAAGAAACAACTTTTTCATTAACATTCGAAAATATGACATCCACGACATTTCGGCTACTTACAAAAACGAAAACGAAAATACATTTAAATATCAAAATCACTCTCCTCAACGCGCCGTTGCCGGGTCCCAAGTCCCGGATGAGAAACGCGGAGGGTTGCGTTAGGTAGTCGACAGCCAGCGTAAAACTTGTCGAATCAATCATGACATGAATCCTTTAGAAAATTGCGCTAAAGCTAGGGCGTTCCCTGGAAGCGACGCGCTGTATTGCCTGAATACAGTGAAAAATGGGCAAGGGCCGCTGCATCGGCGCCCGGGTGTAGTGAAAAATGAGCAAGGGTCCCCACATCATGGACGGATGCGGGTAAAGAAGCTAGTCCATCATACTAGAACTCAAGTCAGTAGGATTAGATTAGGAACTTAGAATATAGGCAACCTGACGGGCAAGCTAATGGAGTTAGTGGATATTATGATTCATAGAAAGATTAATATTTTGTGCCTGCAGGAAACAAAATGGGTTGGAGAGAAAGCTAAGAAAATTGATGGCTTAGGTTTTAAACTTTGGTACTCTGGTAAGAATAAAAATAAGAATGGAGTAGGTATAATTCTGGATAAGAGCTTGAAGGATCATGTAGTGGAAGTTAAGAGAAATTGTGATAGAATTATGGCTTTAAAAATTATAATCAATGGAATATTATTAACATTGTAAGTGTTTATGCTCCCCAAGTTGGCTTAGATGCGAGCATAAAGGAAAAATTTTGGAATGATTTAGAAGAGTTAATACAACAGATACCTCAGAAGGAAAGATTATTTATTGGAGGAGATTTAAATG